>BGPR01000116.1:0-106403 GCA_013235015.1 Araneus ventricosus
AAGAGATCGAAGAATCTGGATTGAAACCACCCGCTAGAAGGTTCACCGCGTATGTGGCCTAATGCCCGTTAAATCTGTCGAGATGTGATGTGGAAGCCTACAGAGTAGAGTGCCTGTTCAAAGGTAGTCCTCACTAACCTTCCCGCTTTGAAATGATGAGATCCTCTCCCCCGCCCCCAAAACAATCCTCCATCTAGTTTCAAAACGGAGCTTTACCTCACAGATAAACTTTTCTTTCCGGTAGCTCCTCCACCCTATGAGCATTCAACCCGCTCTTGCCTTTGCGCCTATGGACAAGTTTTCTTATTTGTTTATTTTGATTTCACTGAACTTCCGTGGTGATTGTTCACTTCCGTTTTCCAGCAACCCTCCAATTTAAGCGACCACCAAATCCAATTGGTTTCTATATCAAGCACCGAGTTCGAATTATTTCTTTCTTGTGTACACAAAGCGCCAAAAAGAGCAAAGAAAAAATATTATGGCAACTTTTCCACAAAATTAGGCTCTTATTTTGAGTAAACATTGAGAGCTACAACAATAGAACATCAAATTCTAATATTTCCAAAGTATCCTAAGCCATAAATTATTAGAAAATCACTTTAAACATTAATTGACATCTTCAAAACAGAGTGTTGAAATTTTAAATTCCTATTGACTTGTATTGATTATCACCGTAAGTTGATGGAAGTTGATGGGTAAGGCGGAAGTCCTACTCTACCACAAATAAACAAAACAAAAAACTCGTCTATACTGAAATATATTTCATGATTTTTTTACGCATTGCCACAGCAACCTTTTACATGATTTCAAATATAATTTATAACCATATCAACATACATATTTTTTGATGGTAGCGTAAAAATCTCTATTTCATAATATTTTGTTTGGAATTGTTAGTCCATAGAAATTACTCTTCTTGCACGTCAATCACGCACGTTGAACGTGTGGATACTCAAATATTCATTAATATGGGTGCATATAACTCCGAAATCTAATTCTGGACTCATTATAAAACTTATATGAATTATTTAACGTATTCAAGGATGCAGGCGTCTTATAGACATCTTTGGGCATCACTCTTGGTTAGGCATCTCAGTTATCTAACAATCATAGATGTCCTAAAATTTACACTTGCAATTTCAAATATTGTGTTAAAGTTGCATACTGTTCAAGCGTCATATTAACCCTCCAGCAAGCGTGTGTATGCAGGAGATACTTATATTGTGCATTGTATTACATACTTATATCGTTCTTTTATAAATTTCAGTGCAATTTTTATTTATATAATCTTTCTTTAGTATAAAGATAATAAATGCAGATTACATAAATAAAAGCTGAATTTATTTTTTGAACATAACACGATATAAACATGTCATACTGTGCACAATATAAGTACCTGGTACATACGCGCGACTGTTGGAGGGTTGCACAAAAAGGGAATCTGAAAACGCGAGTCCACACTTAGGTCGGGAGCACACCGACAACTTTTTGATGCAGAACTAATTTGTCTTTATCTCCCTCTTCTTGCTCTGATTTTAAAGACAGCACACACGATAAGCAACTGTTTCCAGATCAAGTTTGCGGATTCAGTGTTCATCTGGGAGGATTCAAAGCAGCAAATGTTCATCAATGAAAATGAATGCGGAAAAAATTTCGTCGCCCCTTCATAACAAGAAGGCTTCGTTGTTGCCATTTGTACGGATTTGTATAATAGTACGGATTTCAACCGGAGAGACAAAATAGTTCCACAACAAAAAGTAGCAGATGCCTTAACCCCTTAACTAGTTTATTTTCTTTACTGTCTAATTAGATGACACTTTCTGTTTTGGGAATGTGTTGTCATATTGATTCAATTAAAAGTCCATAGAACACTTGAGATGTTAATGAGTTACTTTTCATTTTTTGTATGGAATTATAACGTCTACGAATGACATCATTTAAGACTATAAGTGTAAAAATGCCATAATTCGATGCACGAGAAAACTCGGGATCACTAGTTAAGGTGTTAATGTCTTTTAGCACTTTTAAATAAATTCCCATCTTTATTGCAATTACGTCGATGATTAGATTTACCATCGAAAATAAAGATAGATTCGAAAAATATAGATGAGAAAGCAGTGTGCTTGAAACCTGCGAAACAACATACTCGCCCTATTATGAACAAAATCATCTGAACTGGGTGATTTCTCCAAAAGTGGTCGGGTGTTAGCCTAACAGTTTGATCTCGCTTTTTTTTTACAGGAAATCTGAAAAAAAAAATCAATCCTTCGTTCATTTTTACCCTCAGCTTACGCATAACACGAACGCGATATTAGGTTTTTCTTATCTTTTCCATTAGTAAGGTTAAAATGGTTACGCTTTAAGGACTACCGCTAAAATATGGGTGAGAGTTATTTCTAAACGCTAGACACCAATTCTTATCTGTAGGATTCGTGAAGTTTGGAAGTTACCTCTAAATTTCGAAACTATCTCTTTTTTAAAGGGATATTTCTTCCTTTTCATTAGGACTCCGAAGAGACTTTTCATCTTTTTGATATATATTATCTACCTTTTTTCAATAAATTTACATATGCAAAGAACTTCGACCCCCCCCCACGCACTCTCTTCTCTCGCTGTCTCCCATACTCTTTGTTTAACCTTCGATCGGGTTCAGTATTTAAAGCCATTTAAGACTATGGGCAGTGTGCTTATTATATCACTTGCATCCGACGGAAGATAATTCATGCGTTTTATAGTTAAACAGTATTTTATAAATGAATGCGAATTATTTCAAACAAACGAATCAAGCTCAAAGGTTAACTTAGACTACACACACACAGTTAAAATTTATGATGTCAGATAAAAATCAGAAATTCTAATTTTTATAGCAACGTGAATTTATTTCGTAAAAAACGATATAAAGAAGGAATAAAAGTTTAAAATTGATATTTCATTCGTAGACTAGTTCCGATGGAGTATATCGTTTCCTTTGGCATATTATTTTTTTTTAGAAAAAATCATGTAAAGCAATTAAAGAAAAGCTGGCTATTTTCCTGAAAATAGCTTAATAATCACATATATTTACCGATTGGATTATTTCGGTTATTTTTCAATTCCTACTATTAGTTCACACTCTCCCTATATATATTTATATATTTTGTTCAAGTTTTAAATCGTTAATAAAATACTTTTTATTCATCCACTCAAGTTCAAATACATTTTTTAAAACTTTCAGTGGATGACACTTGATGTTAATACAGTTTTTTCAAATATTAATTCATTAATTAAATTTAATTAATTAATTTTATTTATTAGAGCCTCGCACAGGCTACGATTATGGTGTAGGGATAAGAAATGCGGAACGGGACTCGGTGGCGCAACGGTAGCGCGTCTGACTCCAGATCAGAAGGTTGCGTGTTCAAATCACGTCCGGGTCAAGAGATTCACTCAAGACATATCATTTTTGCACTTAATTTATATTCTGAAAAATATCTCTTGCTGGCAATTGCATCCAAAAATGTTTAGTTCCCCGTTTGAATGGATAAACTTAGGTCTATTTTTTTTCTTCAATTCTTCCTACTATCAGTTCACACTCTCCCTATATATGTCTTGTTCAAATTTTCAATCGTTAATAAAATACTTTTTATTCATCCACTCAAGTTCAATACATTTTTTTAAACTTGTAGTGGATGGCACTTGATGTTAATACAGTTTTTCAAATATTAATTCATTAATTAAATTTAATTAATTAATTTTAGTTTTATATGGGAGAAAAAATTTCTAAAATAAAATTTTTCTTTGTTGAGCTAAGTAGGAATTGACTTTAATTTTTTTATATTACTTGTTAATTAAACATTTTCAGATGTTTTTAATGTCACCTGGATGATGAAGAGTAGCTCTCCGAAAAGATTTAAAATATTTCTTGTAATATGTTTTTTACGCTTCTTAAATCATTTCAAACTTCGTATGCAATGATATTAATTCCAACAATATTACCTCAAGTTATTATATACATCGTCTCTTCTGATAATTTGTTCCATGCCCAATTATAAATCAGGTGAGTAAAACCAAGAATGAAAACATTTAAATGACTCTTTATTTTGATTCTGCTTCTTCACGAAATAACTTTGCGAAGAGTAAACGTGCAGTTTTCTTCACTGGCCCGAATAGGAATTGGAGTAAGAGATTTTTGTTTGTCTAATTAAGTCTCGCGCAAACAGTTTCGCTGATGCGGTTTTAACTGTTATATTTAGCGGTGTATGACAATGCGAAGTTGAATATCCCGTTTATTGCCGTCATTTGAATCGTCAACATTCTTTTGCGGCTATTCATTCGGTTTGCGAAGGCGTATAGTCATTTTTTTAAACATATTTCTCTTAACTTGAGCAATACTCTTCTTTGTATCCTGGAAGGTATGTATCCTGGTTTCGAAACTGTTGAGTGTATTCAAATCACGAGAAATTTTTGCATGCAGACATTTTGGTGTTTTATGTTCATTGATCGTGGTGATTATATACGAATTTTAAAAATCGATATTAATTGAATTTAAAAATTTTAAAAACTAAAAACATTATTTGTTTAAAATCGGCAAATAAATGTCAAAATGATAAATAAATCATTAAAGTATTTTATACTTTAACGTTCTCAGCTCTTTGGTGAAATTTTCTATTCAATCTCCTATATCTAACAACAGCATGCAAGTTGTGCCAGTAAAGATTTTTTGAAGAAGAAATTAGTTTCTTTCTACCTTGTATTTTGAATGTTACAGTTTTTGACAGATTTTTAAACTATATTTGTTATGGGAATTTTCAGCATGAAAGCCTTTTCTTTTCTAAAAGAAAAGTTGAATAAAAGTTATATTTCCAATGTTCACTTTGTTCAAAGTACATTTCAATATGAAGATGTTACTTTCTAATCTATGATGCTATTGAACAATTCACATTTACGCTTTATTTTTTATTTATTTTCAAAAGCATCTTATCATAGCAAAAGTACATTAAAATTTGGCAATGGTCTTCAGGAAAATAACCTGCTAAATATTAAGTTTAAACTGTTCAATGAAAAACCTCCTAATTCATAATATCTAATTCACATTAATTTCTATATATATTTTAAAAGCGTGACAATGGGAAAAAATTCGTTAAAATCCGTCTAACGAAATTTATTTCGGATAAATGCTTTTGCAACAACTTTTGATACTGATGATGATGATGATAAAACTGTTTGAGATGTATGCTCGCTCCCTAGCTGCTTTATCTCAAATTATCCTTAGTTCAAATTCTGAGGTCGCGAAACTTAGAAAAATTTAAAAAGTCAATGAAAAATTAAGAAAACACACACACACACACATGGGCTGAATCAAAGATTATCGTGGATATGGCGTAAAAAGTTTTGAATGGCAAAAACCTTCTTTTTGGAATGTATAGAGAAATCAAAAATCCATGGAAAAGAAAGTGGGAGGCAGCCCATCTCCGCATGAAAAAAATTTCTTTGATGTTCAAAACGTTGATAAATCTCCAGGGTTTCTTCAACTTTGCATAAGGTGCATAATGATATAGATGCTAGTTGGATTTTGATACTCTTGATATCGTCCTTCTAAGAAACATTTTGCTTGCTTTGGCGAATTGAAACGTAGTTGAGTACAAGAATTGAGGAAAAACATATAAATAGGAAGTTACAGTTATTGTATTCAAAATCTCTCATTTATGATGAAGATACATTAAAACAACCCACACATCAGCCTAAGTTATCTTGAAGTATTCTCACATTCTGCATGTTTAGAAACACATTATTGGATTAAATTGCATCTTTAACATGTATTCGTCTTAAAATCAGAATTGAAATTTGAGATACTACATTTTCTCAAGAGAAACTACTTTCTCATTTAAATACGAATGCAGTGAACCTTTTTTCATCTTGCATTAAAAATAAAAATTTCTATATCCCCCACCCTTTTTACACTCTAAACAATCTAGTAAAATAAAAAGAAAAGAATTTTTTTAAATAAATATAATTATTTATAAAAAAATTCTAGATAAAAAAAATTAAATAAAGAAATTGCTAAAACGCGATATTACAAATCTCCTTGTAGTATCTAGTAAAAGCTGAATTATATTTGTTCCAAGCAGTGTGTAATCTTTATTACAGGAGTCATTAAGAAAATCATGATAGATGTTTTCTTGTCTTCTTTATTGACAAGCATTTTCCATAGCTAACTGAAAAGAGTCAAGTTAAAATTCTTGATGTTTTAAGGACAGTTTCCATGTTGTTATTCAATTTTTACTTTCTTTCATTTTATTAATGTAAAAATAATCTTTCATAAAAATTCTGGAAAAAAATTATCACAAAAAGAAGATTTTCAATCACCTGTAAACATTTCATTAGATACTTTCTCATTCAATATATTATAGTTGTTTCTTGATAGCATAAATCGAGTGTAACATTTGCAGACGAGTATAAATTAAAAATTGGCGCCGTGTCAAATATATGAATTAACCTGTTAACAGTATTATCTTTACCTAAAAAAAGGGCACATAAATAAAGAAATTGAGGCACAAATGTGAAGGAGTTTACATAAGGGTATGTTTTGGCTAGATATAGTTCTGGTTATTCCACTGGAGATATTGAATTTTTCTGATTCCAATAATTTGGATTTCATGATTATGTATTCAAAGATTCATCAATGAAAACAAAAACTAAGCCGAAAACCATACAATAATTTATCTTAAATACATTCTGTTGTCCGTGATTTAAACCTAAGTGTATGGCTCTACAGTCAAATAATGGCGTTTTATAACAAGCCTAGTTACAACTGTAGAACGTTCTGTATCCATTCTAACATTGAAAAGACTCTGTATGTATAGTTTTTATGTACAGCTCTTTGTATCCTACTGAACAAACTGTTCAGTGACCGATCTGGTCACGGGTACGGGGGTAAGAGACGGCGCACAGTGGTTCAGATTGCTCATTTAGAGCGCCAAAACCCAAAAATCTAACATCATAAGATAACCTTCAATCATAATTCAAATAAATGTTTATATTACAGAGATGCTAAATCATCACAAATTTGGCGCTAATTATTCTGTATTTCTCCCTATTGCGTCATCAAAGTGAAACGTTTCCCAATTGCTCGATTCTACTCGGAGTGATTGTACGCGAACTCTCGTTAAAAAAAATTCATTTTAAGGGATTTATTTGATATACGTTTTTTCTGTCAATATGGAAAAAAAGTTGTGTATTTGAAATTTCATATCGTTTCAGCTTTATTCGATGTATAATTTTGCGTGAAAGTTGTAGCAATATTAGACAAAAAAATGGACAATTTTTTCTTTAAATATTTAATATTTTGGACTGCATTTTTTATGCGTGTTTGTGCGTTGAAATTTCTGTTGGATAATAAATTATTGACCTTTGAGACGAAGTCAAAATAAATTTTAGCTAAGTTTATGCGCGGTCTAATTTGGAATTTTACTTTCTTTTTCAGTCTCTCAGCTAGTTCTGCTCAAAAGACGTCTCTTTGAAAAAATAAAAATAAGCGATTCTTCTGCGAAATATTCGAAGGAAGAGCTCATACAGCATGTTACAATGAAATACAGTACAACATAATGTTCAGAGGATTTGTATAATGAAATTAAACAAAAAAATCGTTCATTTTGGATGAGTCTGAAACAAAGATGGTTGAGAAGTTAACGCGACAAAAAAGAAAATTTTTAATGAATTGTGTGAGAAGTGGTTCTCTTATTATTTTTGTGTAATTTATTTTAAGACTTGATGTTATTCATATAACATTTATATTATACTCATGAAATTCTTTCACTTTAGAACCATCGTGAGAGGTATTGGTATTTATCCTCCAGAGTATATATTAATAGGCAAAAATTTGAACTGTTTGAAATAAAAAGAATACTTATAAATTAAAAAAATACTTTACTTAAATTCAATAATCCTCATTTTTAGACTGTTTCCTTCTTTTGGTAAATTTTTCTAGAGTATTTTAATATTTTTTCAGCTATTGTCAGCTTTTGAGTAGATGTGACAGATTCTTCCATAGAGAACAATGGAGAAGAATTTTAAAAAATGTCACAAATCAAAAAATATGCAACGGAATGTTATGAAATTTCATGGGAGAAAACCGAAGTCCATTTTCTTTAAACTGTGCAAATTTCAAGGTTCTACTGTTTTTATACTATGAGTTTTGTCTCGCTAGAAAGCGAAACTGAACCCCTGTGCGGCGTTCTGTCCTGTATCCTATTGTTTGTCAACACAAATAACCTGCCCAGTTTCGATGCTCTAGGGAAAATGCTACATGGATCACAAACATAATATTTTTGCAGGTGATTCATGAGGAATCACATCAATTTCTGATTTCTTATGGTTTCAGGATTACTTATTTATCAGAATGGGAATCAACATTTGTTTCGAATTCCTGGAAATACGACGAATAGCAAACACACAGTGTAGGTAATATAAAAAAAATATTCATTTAATCATATTCTTTTTGTTATAGTTTTGTTGGGTAGAATACACATCAGCCATTGTAGCTCCATTTATCTTAAAAGTCTTGTGAGATGGCAATTATATTGCAATGAAACCCTTGCTCTATAGTGAAGTCAACTTCAAACTATTGTTTTCATGAATGGTCACAAATAGTTCGAATCTAATAGCAGAAGTACATGTAAGCATATTCCTCAGATTTCAATTCTATGAAGAATACTTGAGATGTTTACTGTAAATCGTTTTTAAACTCAATTAGCCATCTATCAATTTCTTCTCAAGAACGGTAATTGCCACTTCAATGGCTCCTTCATCCCTGCAACGAAGTGTACAGCAGTGGCCAATGAAAACGCACCATCTACATTTTTTATGAATATGACATTATTAATTTAAATTGGGGAAATAATATTGCTCAAAAGAAGATAATTTTAATAAATCTGTAATAGGAACACACGTTTGCATCATCCTTTAAGGGATTGTGTCATCTTCGTGTATAAAATATGGCAAAAATGCGTTTTCATTTATCACTACGGGTGCCTCTTATTATTTCTTGTTTAGAAGCATGATCAATTCTTTTATTTTCTTTTTTGTCAACTCTTTATTCATTTCGAATTATGACTGTAAATACTTGAAATCTGCATGAATAAATGCAGCCTGAGACTCCATCTCTGTAAAATTAAGAATACATTCAATGATACTTGTCAAATTTGCTTTGTTAATCGTTTATTTCTTTCATTTCCATTTTTATGCTAAGAGGTGAGCCTATCTTGGTTCCGAAGAAGCTGTTTGACTTATTGTGCATTTATTAAATCCATGATGAATTTTATTTAGAGGTAATGGTTTAATAGGACGATTTTTCCCTTTATTTTAATTCTACCATCAGTGATCAGATACAGTTATTTATAAGTATACAAAACGTAACAAGAGTGAACTAATAATTTAAGTGATGTATAAAAAAACAGAAACTTATTTCCATGCTTAAAATTTTTGTTTTATCTCAAAAAATAACGCCAATTTTACTTTGTCGTTCTAAATATATACAGTAAATAATGGAATAATTATAGAACTTTTCAGTTTTATTAATATTAGATGTTTGGCCGTAGCAGCATTTTAATAAAATTGTTTAGAAAATAATTTGAATATGAGTTTATTCGTAACGGAATGATTTACTTTAAATTTAATGCATATTTAATAGAACTACGCAAAATATTCAATCACTATTGCATTTAATATTGTTATATTTATTTATTCGATTTCTGATTAATTTTTTTATTACGAAATCTCAATGAATAATTTTAAGTTGCTTTCCAAAAGATGCAAAACTGAAAGTTTATGCTAGATGTGTTTTTTAACTTGAAAAAAAATTTGTTTTTCCTTCCTGGAACATCTGTGATTTGAAATGTGTTTGACAATTTTTTAACTTTGTGATTGTCCCTGAAATTTCATTTGATTTGTATAAAGCAGCATTTATTATGAAATAAAGAAATTTCCTATGTATTTAAGATATTTATCACGTGAATGAATTAAAAACAGAAATTACAGAAACATATTTTGAAATTGTGAATAATATGTATATTTTATTTGCTTTTGACATTAATTTAAAGCATTACTCCTGCAATGATATATATTACACATTCATCACATTCAAAATGCGTATAACTGAAGAAATAATCAAACTTATAACAAAATCTCATAAACCATTTCTTTACATGGAAAATCATTTGGCGTTTACTCAATAGCCTCGCAGTTAATCATAAACACAACCTTGAAATGTACTATTTGAATCCTAAAATTCTCCACATTTTTGAATTCCAATTCTCCCCTTATTTTCTTACCTTACAAAAGTTTCTAAGGTTATTATGCTGTTATTTAATCCAAATAAAACCATATAACCCTGTGTGCTGTGAAAGAATAACTTAAAATTCTTCGTATGATATACTATCATAGAGTGGATTTAAATTAAAAGTGAAAATCGGTTGTTAAATCAAAATTTTCAAGGCACTTGCAAAACGATACTATGTCTATCTATATTCAGAATATTGATTAATATTTTATGTGTAGAATACAACGATATAACAGGAAATAAAATCTATAAGAGTTAAAAACAATACACTCAACAAATTAACATAGGGAACAAATTTTCGAATCCAGTAAAAATGCATCGCTTCAACAGAGCTTTATATCCCTTTCAAGTTCTATAGACAATTTTTAAATTATTGCTGATTCTTCAGAATATTGGTGAATTTAAATAGGTCTTGTGAAATTTGCTGGGAAGAGTCCTTTCTCGCCCGTGGATTCTTTGATGCCCATTAGCCAACCTTCCTCCTATGAAGGAAAAAAAGTTTGGTTTAAAAGAAAATCATGAGATGAAAGGAAGCAATATCAACAGAAGAAAAAGAAATATAAACACTATCTGAGAAAAACTGCAGTTTTGATTTTGTTTTAGTGACGTAATGTGGAGAAGTGTGCTCATAATTTTGTATGCCAAATTACTATATCAATTATGGTTATTGTCATTTCAAATCAGTAATTAAATATAATAGACCATACTAAGAAGACATAATTGTTGCTAAATGTAATCTAAATTATTTGTACTGATAATCTTAAATTTATTTCCAATCTTTCATAAGTTATATCGCCAATATCTTATTCCAGTTTACATTTCCATTCCTTATTATGAATATTTCTTCAGATTTTATTCATATCCTGTTTTAATTGATAACTGTTAACAAAAGGCATGCGTTATTTTGCTATATATGATGCATTCTTTCACATATTTCAATTTTTTTTATTTGTAGCTAAGACCTTTTCCCCAGGTGAAATTTTGTAATTTTGTATGCAACATACAACAAGCATTCGCATCTACAAAAAGGAAGATCACAATAATTGTCGTCTCAGTTTAAAGTAAGATCATTTAAATTTCCCGGTGAATTTCAGTTAAATATAATAATGCCATAAAAAATGTTCTTTTGGGCAAAACTTTGTATCATTGCGATTACAGTTCCATAAAGATTTTGTCACATTCTATCGCCATTTTAACAATTAACTCTGAAAACTACATCAAGCGTACACACCCTCAGAAGAATCATAAGAACACAGAATCTCTTTTAGGGAATTGAAACTTTTTACAAAACAGTTAAGAGAAGGAATGGCGCTAGAGTTTGCCCGGCGGGGGGGGCCGATTTGCCCGACAGGGGGGCACGATCTCCCCGACAGTAGAGACGAGTGTAATGAAATTGGTCTCAAATTTTCGCCAGATTATTATTTATCAACTAAAGTTGAATACCCCTTAAAAAAATTTGCCCCGATGGGATACAAAATTTTTCCCCGACAGGGGGGCCCCGGCCTCCCCGGTCCCCCCTCTGGCGCCACTCCTGGTTAAGAGATATCTCAACAAAGGTTAAAGGATACTAATCTTTCTTTAAAAGTTATTTTATAAAGCAAAAGCTAATCTTAAAAAGTACTGTACTTTTAATCCGAAAATTATACTTTGGTTTTATTCTAGAACAGCCGTAAGAATGGTTGTAATTTAAGAATTATTTATAGTTTCGTTTGGCCATTGCTGATGAGGCACTACCATTCTTTCAAGGTGTCTGAGATTATTAAATCGCGCCTAGAAAATGAGAGGATACTCAAGAAAACCTCTACTGAGACGAAAGAATGTTCATAAGAATATTCGTAACCAGGAAGATTTACAAAATATATTTTCTAATAGTTCGTTATATGATTGAGATTTATTTTGAATATGCGATAACAGTAGATTTATGATTATTCCTAAAAAACTGAATTTTAGGTCTCCAAATTACAGGAAACTCTTACTATGCATGATTTATAGGCAAAAGAAACAAATTATTTTTGGTGATATTAAGTGCGGAATATACTCAGCCAGCAAAAAAGGAAAAGCATATCTTAATCCAAGTGTTCTTAACTGCAATGGTAAAAAACATGATTAGCAGTTGGAAATTTAAAGTGACCCTCGCATCGTGTTAAATGGGTATAGAGAGTCAGATAACTGTCAGTCCTGTCTTTTGGACTATTAAATATCTTGTAAAACCTTTAATAATAATTTTGTTTAAAATAAAACTGAACACGGAATGATAGTTGAAGCTCAATTCATGAGGCACAACATTTCGTAAGTTATTGAGACTTTTTAGATTCCCCGCTCCACAGTGTCAAGGATGCACCGAGTTTACTTCAAAGAAGCATTGTTTCCTTCAAAGGACAGTAAGGAGTAACCATATCTGCTGAATGATTGAGACCAGCGATACCCGAGTGAATGAAAGTGTCTTTATTATCAAACGGACAACAACGAATTAACTGATAGCAGTTGCCAATGAGGACGTACCAAAGATGTATTGGTTAGCCCCGTGTTGCGAAAGTCGGTTTTGGTGGGACATGATTGCAGAAGACCGATTGAAGTATCATTATCTATATCACATCATTGATTTCAGTGCCATACCTTGACTAGCGAGCAAAGGCGCTATGTCTTAGGTAGCTGAAAGAAAGTAGATTTATTCGATGCTTCACGTGCGAGCTGTTAAACGAATTTAAGTGGTACAACACCCAAGAGGCTATGGATCCAACTTGTTTGCAAGGCATTGTATAAAATGTTGATGGTTCCATAATGACGTGTAGCGAGTTTATTGACATGGACTGAGATCTGTGGAAAAATAGTACAAGTTTTTGACAAGAAATCATTGCGTTTAGCTGTTTGTCCTTTGACCGCTCATTGTGGACTTCATACACCCCGATAATAATGGGGTTAACTAGGATGACAAAGATGTATTGGTAATACGATTTGGGTTCAATGACTCCTTGTCATTGAACCCAAATCGTGCGTGGTTGTTTGAAGAGGGACAGTTTAAGAGCATGATTTCGTCACCCTGGATTACCAGACATGAGCCACAAGGAGTATATCTGAGGCATACTAGACAGACTCATTCATGCACATGATCCACCACTTCGGTCGTCTTGGGTAAATCGAAAAAAGATTTAATATAAATTTAAATATTAAGTACTTACTTGCTCTTCGGGGTCATCGTATTCTACCACTCTAATGATATCGCCAATTTCAAAGCATAGTTCATCGACATCTTCACCTGTGTATTTATAGGTGGCGCGAACCTAAAAAAGGCATGTCATTAGTTAGCGAAGAAAATGAATATTTCTGAATTAAATTAAAAGAAAAATTTTGGAGCAATTCACTGCTCAGATATTTGATAAAGACTGCATTGCACAATATTAAAAATATGTACTGAAAACCAAGTTGTCACTCAATACATGAACACTGAAAAGTCATAAGTTAATGTGTAAACAGGCATGCTTGCGAAGGGAAAGGCTTATGTGCAAAAGTTTACCAAACGGAAGCTAAAACACATTCCAAAACAAGAAACAAATTTTTAAAGAAAATAATTCCTCATTCAACTCAACAAATTTTTACTTTTATTTCTAAAAAAATTCAAACTGATGTGATTTGTAGAAGTTATTGAGAATATTTCAAAGCATTTATTGAACCATGTTGAAGGCAGTCCAATTGATAGATATATATAATATGAAAAAGTTAATAAAATTAAAAATAAACAGGTTGTACTGAACAGAAGTAGTTTTTATTCCAATACAGTGTTATTTTCAGGAAAATAACACGGAACCATTAAATCTTCTATAATTCCTCTCTGAATTAAGATATGGAAAGGAATTTTCAGGTAAATGTCATTTATTTATTGTTGACTAAATTCAGTCCAAAAATGATAAGGAAACTTCTTTTTTAATAATACCATGAATTATTACTCTACTCAAATATTGGAAACTTTAGCATAAAATAAAAAATTTTAATCCTCACCATTTTTTGAAAAGAAAAAGTATTTTAATACTTTTCTTAACGAGAAAATCACACTATTCTAGATATAAAGAGGAAATCCGTTTTAAAAGAAAAAGCAAAATTATTTGACCGCAGAAGTACGATTATGATGCTGGGGTGGGAGTTTATTGGCTTCCAAACCATTTTTTCTTCACATGAGTAGGAAAAGTGGTTTAACACACTTGCAAAAAGAAAATTTGGGAAATTAATGCTTTTAAGACTTAGGACTTTTAACAAGACATGTTATAAAAATGCTGAAACATCTTTTGGTGATATATTATTCTTTTATCCAATCAATAATGTAATTAACAGGAAGGATAAATTTTTGTTACGTAACTAACTGCTCTCTGCAACAGCAAAATTAATTCCAAAAAATTATTCTGTTGAATGCTACTCTTGTTTTGTTGTAACGTGTTGCTTAATGGCAGTATGCAAACTGATTGCCATTCTTCACCAGAAGTTCTGAATTCTGGCTGTATAGGAATAGCGAAAAGAAACAGAATGCAACTACGCGAGAGAATAGCCTTGATTGGACTCAATATTATATGTTGGTGTTCAGTCATGAGAAACCATCCGAGATGGTTCTGTCTTTTGAAAATCAACAACAGCTTAATGTATAATTATTAATGGAATACGGGCCAGACGACGAAGAAAAGTTAGTCAGGTTCTTTATAGACATATTTTTAATCCTAAGAGGGAGAGTTTAGGTGTGTCCACGAAATTTCTGCTATGTGATAATCTCTTCAGATTCAAAAAAAGTATTGCATGAAATTTATCATCAAACATTCATTTAGAGGGAAGTATCGGACTACATATAATATCTTATGTTTTCTGGTTGAAAGTGACTTGTATTTACAAACTTTTGCCGTTAAATGCCAATGTTCATGCAGCGTTTAAAAGGTTTTTGAACATAGTATATAGACGTACCCTGTACAAAACTCCAGCAGGTAAATCTGTCGTCGTTGCACCGACAGGTATATCATACAGCTCGTCCAACTTGTTGGAATCTTTAGAGTCGAGAGTATCATTCATCTAAAAGGTACGGCAAGAGATGTATTTGAACAGAAAAATTTCATCATTTCATTTTCATAACATTCGTGGAGAAGAAATGCAGTAAAAATTTGGTAAAGCTGAGAAGGGATAGCAATGTAAATATAATTTAGTGCTTTACCAGCTCTAAAATCCTTCTTGGAAGGTAGGGAAGGAATAGTTGTGGAAATATAAGCCATGTACTTTACGAGCGCTAGAAATCATTAGTGACGCAAAATTCCTTATTTCAGTAGGGATAATTGTTAGCATTATTGCTGATTAACCTTTCGATTAATGAACGACATATTACGAAATATTGTGACGTTTCTTCCGTTTCATATTTTAAAAATTTCTCATAGTCACATTATTATTATTTTTTAAATTTTATCACACATCCTTGTTTCAGTTAATTTCACTCCTCTCACCCCCCCCCCCCGGTTACAAGATTCTTGTCCTGAATAATTTTAAGAGGGAAATTTTACATTATGAGACACAATTTAAATAATTACTTTCCTAAAAAATTTTAATTTCAAATTTAATGTACTCAGGATATTTACTTCCAGAAAACATAACGTCGTGTGAACTATTTTCAAATCAGTTTACAATGTTTTACGACCATTAGTAATGAATACTTTTTGCTATGAATTCTAGGGAAGCTTAAACCTTTATTTATGGTCCATAGCATGAACCAGTTTAGTGAATATATCTTTAAAGACATACACTGTGAAAAAAGAATATTGTTAACGAAAGGTAAGAAGCAAATACTGACTTCCACTGGTTCGTAATCTTTTTCACTTTTAACCGGCATTCTCAGTTGGTCCATTGAACTGTCAGCATTCATGGCATTTGTTTGTGACACTGTAAGGTTGATCTCCCTCATTTTATGCTCTAAAGACAAAAAAGTTGTAAAAATACTATTTTTCTTCATTCAATATATATTACATCATGCATGCTTCCTTTATATACCAAAAATTACTTTATAAGCAATATTTCAAAAGAAAATTCCTAATTTTATAATTGACATGCAAATGCTTTTAAAGTAAAATTTGCTGGTGGGATAAGAAATTTGTTACAGTCTGTACCTTTCTAGGAACAAGAAGAGAAATTTTAGAAAACACTGTAGTTCATTAGAAAGCATGTCGTTGGGGTAATAAAAAAATGCATTTGAAATGTTTTTGACAGCTGAAATCACCAACCTGTTCTGGGTAATGTATTTGATGAGAGGATTTCACCATTGGAAACTCTTGACTTTCTGAATTCAATTTCTTCATAAGGTCTTGTATCTCCTTCACTATAGAAAAGAGTTTTAAATAATAAGTCTGTTTGTATAATTCACTTCTACTTTTTAACATCTAACATCACAATATTATAAATCAAAATAAGAAAATAAAATTGTTCTTTGTATAAATTAGAACAGTAATGAAGATTGTAACGTAGTTAAAAAATTAAGTCATGTAGTTTTTTAGTGTTATATGTCTTTCGCATTCAAGAAGTTTTCAAAAATGGTCACTTCAACAAGAGTAGTTTTAAATAATTTTATTAATTAATCATTAAATAACTGTTAAAATATATTAGGAAATTGCTTATAAATACTTGAAAGTAAGCTTCATGTGACTTGGGTAATAAATATATAATGATATAATAAGTGTAATATTATTGATAGTGTTTATAAGGGTTTAATTGAAATTATAAGACACATTTTGTGCGTAACTAAAATAGATAAATTATGAATAGTCATCTATAGTTTGTTTTTTATTTCACTACAAAATATCTCACGGTAAAGAAAATTCCTAAAATTCTGTATAATATTTATTTACTGAAAACTAAAACATGAGGAATGTATATTATTTATTTCTATAATCAAGCTTACAATAAAATATTTTAGATGTGATTCGTCAAAAGGCGTTGCTTTATATAAAAATCTACATGTTTTATAAATTCGAAGAGAAACGTCAAAAGAATTCTAATTGGTTTCTAAATCGCGACAAGACAGAAATAATTACTTGTGATTACACTTAAAATTGTAGAGTTTATATAGATGAGATTAGAAAATAAGTTTAGCAGTATAAAACAAGAATCAAAATAACGTTATAAAACTGTTGGGATTTCGTTACAAAAATAAATTTTAAAGCTCACTTCTTCAGAATAAGAGGGGACCCAGGTTTCCTTGTTCTGTATTTTCCTTTCTGATTTTCCAGAGCAAGATTTTCAACAAGCTCAGTCAACTGGTTGTATATTTTGGCATTTTCGTGGTGAAATTGGTTTTCTGAAGTAAACATTGTCTGTAGATTGGTGACCAGGAATGATATCCGACTGAAAAAGATATTTCAAAATGTACAAACTTGATATTTCAATCAACTGAATATAATTTATACAACTATTTGACTTAAATGGATCTTATTTATCTCACATTTTTCAAAATTATGAACTCCAGGAAAAATGGAAGCAAATATTCTTTTCTATGTCTGCTTTTCCATTTGAAAGTGCCGGGCAGAATTATGGATGGGAAGTCAGAATGCTCAATGCTGGTGTTTCTGATCAACCAACAGTATATTAAGAAAGATATGGTTAATAGTAAATATCATCTGGAGATGAGAGGTACTGTAACGGGGTTAATTTTGCATTGACCACAAAGTGAAATCTTCTGATGTTTGCAGACTAGTCTATGACTATTTAATTATTATATAAACTGGCCTAATATTGCATTAGCTATATTGTATATTTTTCTGTTTGGATTTTCTCCTTCTTCTGTGTTCTCATGGCAACAAACCTGAAAAATTTTGCAGATAACCATAAAACGATTTCGGAGATTAAAAATTTTGTTTTTCTGAAAGCAAACTGTGTTTTCAAGACATATTAACAATGAAGATAACCATCAAAGAAAACTAACAATGCGTTCCCATATACTTTCTATAACAAATATTCGTTTAAAGTACTTGTCCACTTGAAGTTACGTAAGTTTTCTTTGGAAATACTTTGTTATTGGGTTATTAATCAGGTTTTAAGAATACCATTCTACTGAACCCACGTGCATGTCAGGGTTGTGATAATGCACATGTTGCCCTTGTTCTTACCCCTCCGTTGGGCACCTCAAATTTAAGGATGAAAAGTTGCCGGATAAGTAACGAGATTCTAGCTTCCCTGTAGGGTATAATAATGGTGATGTGGTTTGTTGGCCACATTATTGATGACGGGACGTACCCCTTCGCGAGGGGTTGGTGCCTGGGCAGGTATTTAAGTTACTGTTGTGGCGACTCGACTATTCAGTTACCCGGATGCTTAGGTAGGGCGGAGTGTATCGTCATGGTTATGTTGCCCTTGTTCAATCATTTCCTTGTATACATATTACGAAAACGAAATGTTGTGTTGTAGAATAGTCATTTAAAAATATCTGGCAGTCGTTGATAAACCAAAAATCCAATTTATTCTTGTCTTGGAATATTATTAGAAATGGAGGAAAGATTAAGTTAAAATCTTAAGAAAGTATTTTAATATAGTCCAAGCCATGGCCATGAGTGAAATCTTACGCGCAAAGACGGGCGCGTGTCTCCAGGAAGTGTTACATCGTAAAAAGATTGAGTTACAAATACGCGGCGAGCTAAAATAATTTCGAAAAGGGAATTTCCCTCATGCTGATTACTGAACTGTTAAGTTCCAAGGGACTCGTGAAAAGTGAAGATTCACGTGACTCTATAAGTTAAAGTAGAAGTGCTTTTATTTTTAAAAATTAAGAGGCGTAAAAAAAGATTTATTTTAAAGACGCGGAAAAATCTAATTTACTACAAACATGGGACGGAAATTAAGCAAACACAATAGAAAGAAAATTTCTTTTAAAGAGTATAAAAATAGGTTTATTGTGGTAATTTTTACCAGAAAATTTTAATGAAAGTCCATGTGAAAAATGGTTTCGCGATTTTTTTATACGTAAAATAAATAAAATAAAATATTTTACGTATTAATGTTTTTAATATTATATTAATATTTTTAGGAAAAGACCAAACACTGAAATGTAATATTTTTGCGTATATTATATAATATTTTTGCTTTTAAGCTTTAATAGCTTATTTAAGCAAGTTTACAAAATTTACCTGTCATATAAAGCTGGTAGTTCATCATGGAGTTCATTGTTGATGACTTCATATAACTTGCGTGCTTCATCTAATCTTTCTTTTGCCTAAAAAAACAATTTGATGTGATTGTAATATTTAAATCGATTTGACGTCCTTTATTATTCATACTAATTACTTTTTTTGTTTACAGTGTTTCAAATCCAATAATGAACAAGAAGGTCTCATGAGAGGTCTAAATTTCACGATAATTATTTGAGAGGGTAAATGGAAGAGAAATATTTATGTTGGACCGATGTAAGAATATATTTTATCTCGCTTGAATAAAAGCAATATAGATATATTATTATTTCTTAATATTTCTTTCAACCGCACTGGATGATATACGAAATATTTAATTGTTATATAAATTTAATATAAACTTAAAGAAGATAAGAATTTCAAAAAATTTCATGAGTTAAACCTAAGTGTAAATTTATTACACTTAGGCTTAAAAGTTAAACCACGAATTGATAAATCTTAATATTTGTGAAACAATAAGAAATACCAATCTGAAATTAGACAGATATTTTACACAGCTTGCATCATACAATATTCTATGACCTAAAATTGCATTTTCATAAAAGAATACATTGTAAACTCGAGAAATAACCAAATAAAGAAGTAGATTGAAAGAGCGTATTAATGCACTTCCAAAATAAAATAATCTTATTTCAATCGCACTGTCGCACAGTGATCGATTTTATAAATCTAGTGGACAGAAATCAAAAAGCCACCATTGTTATTTCTTGGTACCAATTGCTTTACTGGTAGCAGAAATACCCATAAAGCAACAAACCATCTATAATTTAAATGATTAGTTCCTGGAATTTTGCCTGTAATGGAGCATATCGTAATGTAAGTTTGCATATTGCGACAGTACATTTTATGATCTTCTAGAAGGGAGATAAGTGATTTGTGTTATTTGTTGTTTGACTTATTTTAAAATAATATTTGTGTTTATATAGTCATTGTGTTATCCAAGGTTAATATTATATGTAAGTTTCATATATTAAATGCTAGTGTTAAATATATTTTTAATATATGAAAATATATGGATTTTATACCATTTCACTAAATGTTATTTGGAAAGAAAAACATTTCTTCGCCTTCTAAGTTATATTTTTATATACTAGATGTATTGAAAAAAAGAGTACTAAAGATTATACCCGGATCTGTCCGGGAACCCGGAATTTTTTAGGAACTTTGTTTCCACATATACACTATCTGATCAAAAGTATCTGGACACTTTCGGATTTTCACATTTTTTAGAATTTTTCCCGAAAGGCTAAACTGCCTGCCCTTGAACTTCGACCATGTAAAGAATAGGCTCTAAGGGCGCTATTACCCGCGAACAACTTGTGGCGCAGCTGGCTGTAAAATTGGCTGCGCCGCCAGTTGCCGAAGTATTTTAAAACCTGGCAACTGGTGGCGCAGCTTTGAAATAATTGCGGAAAATATTCATTTGAGAGAATGGCGTACAAGGAAGAACTTGCTTTTCCATTTTTTTTTTTTAAAAAAGCGAACGGTTAGAAAAATGCGAAAACATCCCATGTTTGTTACTCGACTGACTAGATGATTATATTATACATTGTTTGACGATATACGACAGTAAATTTTTCAGTTTTCTTCGCTTACTAATACATTCCATAACAAATTAGTATCTTAGTTAATCATTGTTTATGAAACAGTTTGATACTTGTTTGTACGCTAACAAAATATATAGCTCAGATGTATTTAAAATAAATTTAATCGGCAAAATATTAAGATTGGTTTTTAAAAATAACGTCTAAGTCTCGAAACGGCTTCTAAACTCGTAGGCCTCAGGTTCAGGATTCATTTCATTATGTCGATGAAGCTCTTTTAATGGATGTTCAAAAGTAAAATTCATTTTTTTAATTACTAAAAACTTTGAATATTGCTGTCTCTTGACGGTAGTGTTTTACGTTTTGCCTTTAACTATTTGGAAAACAGAAAAATCTAAAAATTTATCAAATTGGACTGTGGAACTTACACACTTGAACTTACACACTTGATAGTTGAAGTGTGAAGTCGTCGGTGACACAATTATTTTTTCTTTGGTTGCTTTAATTTCTATTGTCATAATGTTAAAATATTTTCTGTAATTCTAATTTATTTTAGTTAATTCGAAGTTAAAAATAAAATTTTAAAATAATTAGCTCTTGCGAATGAAATTCTTCATGTCTTTTCAAAAAAGCTATGAGCACGTTTGATATGAATTGTATCATTCATTTTAAAGTTTTAGTGTACGATTGTTTTATTTTGTCAAATACTATAGATTAGTTAAAGCTAATTACTTCTTTATAAATATTGTGAAATTAATTTTTTTTCCTTTTCATAAGTATTATTACTTTGTTTACTCGTAGTTCTGTGAACGTTGAACTATTTGTTTTCAAAATAATAGTTTTTTGGAACTAGTAGTAAATAAAGTATGTATGAAAACAAACAACTAAGTAAGTATATGGATATTGATTAAACATGAAACGGTACATTATTATTATTATTATCTTAATATAAATAAAATTAATTTAAAGTTAAAAAATGAACTTTTCAGCGACACAAATTTTATTTGTGTACAATTTATTTTTTACATTTTAATAATTTAATCAAAATTAATAATCACACACAATTATATATCTGGAATCCACGTCAAGCATAAAGTCTTCAGTATTAATCTTGTTTTCAAACAATTTCATTAAGTCTTTCATCTGTTGTTCTTGTTGCCTTCCTGATTCCTTGGCCATTTAAAAAAATATCACAAAAAAGCAAATGCAATAGACAGCTAAATGAAGTACTATAGAGCTGAGAGCAAATTTCCAAATGATGTATCATATGCACACGCAGTTACATTGGATGATCAGTAGCGCCACCGGTTGCCCTCGGCTAATAGGCTCCATTTACTACAATGCCCCGTCAAACGTCTGAGCCACCGAATGTTGCCGACTAGAGAAACAGGCGGCAACAAGTTGTTCTACTGCGCCACCGATCGCCGTCGGCAAATAGGATCCATTGGATAGAATGGCAGGCAGGGGCGACCCAAGGCCAGGGCAAAACAGGCAAATGCCCGTGGCGCCAAAATCCGGAATGGCGCCAAAGCGGGAGTGTGAAGAAAAATATGGTACAATAAACTTGAGAAATAAAGTCATATATTTTTAAAATAAATTTATTGAATATATTATTTTTGCTCTCTCTTCAATGATCTCTATATAATCTTAAATATATCTGAAGTTTAAAAATTCTCACCATAGTAGTATCAAGTCATATTTACAAGTAAAACATGCATATCTCTAAGTAAAATTTTGTTTGATATTTAGAATACGGGCATTATAAAATTAAAAAAAACGTTGGATATGTGGGGGGCGCCATATTGTTGCCTTGCCAGGTTGGTAAAGCTATCTCGGGCCGCTTCTGAAGGCAGGCTACTCGCGTAAGCAGCCAGTGGCGCCACTGGCTGCTCTCGGCTAATAGCGGCCTAACTCACATTTTACAGTGAAGATTCGGTCCTGGGAGCAATTAGGGGACCGTCTACAAATTGATGAAGACGAAAATTATTTTGGCCCACCCCGCTTCAAAGAAAGCTTATAACAAATGAAACTTTCAGCAATGGTTATGTTTAGTATGCATAATATTTACAAGAATTATCGTAAACGCAGTACAAATATTCGGGAAGATATAAAGGTTTTGTCAAGAAATCCCAAATTTCCACGCCTGTTTTTTTGCTTATAACATGCAGAATTTTATGTTATATTATACAAAACTTACAGAAAAAAATGGCAATATGTTAGAAAAGCAATTTGTAAAAACTTGGTAAAAAAATTGAATATTTCAGGAATTATGAGCCTTTATATTAAAAAATTTTTTACTGCGCATGTGCTTGACATAGCGTAATTTTTCTTTCACGACTTTAAAACCAGATATATAGGGCAACTTATATAAAAATTAAGTTCGATATATTTAATATTCAGAAAGATATCGGCATTACAACGAGAAGAATATCGAAGAGAAGCTGAAAGATGAGGGGTTGCACACAAATTGATACTTTTTAAACTTATATCGTTGAATAATTATATTGAATTGTATAGTGGTTAGAAATTTGCTAAATACCCATGCACACTTGTAATATTTGTAAAGAATAAAAAAATATTTTTAGAATTATTAAAATATTTTAAGAAAAGAGATGAATGAAATAAAATAAAAATTTTCCCATAAAAGAAATTAATTTAAAAATATTGTTTGGCCGTAAAATTGTAACAATATGTAACTTGTTAATAATCATGTAAATAATATAATTAAAGTAATTAAATTTTTGTTATTTATAGTGCCTAATTAGCTGGAATTTAAGTTATTCACGTAATTGATGTGTTCATGGGTATTTAGCAAATTCTATCCACTATACAATTCAATATAACTAATCAAAGATATAAGTTTAAAAATATCAATTTGGGTACAACCCCTCTTCTTTTAGCTTCTCTTCGATCGGAGCTAAAATTCTTCTCGTTGTAATGCCGATATCTTTCTGAATATTAAAGATATTGAACTTATTTTTTTATATAAGTTGCCCTATATATCTGGCTTTAAATTTGTGATAGAAAAATTACGCTATGTCTCGCGCATGCGCAATAAAAAAATTATTTAATAAAAATGCTTATAATTCCTGTAATATTCAATTTTTTTTCCAAATTTTTACACATTGTTTTTCTAACAATTCTATTGTCATTTTTTCTGTACGTTTTGTATTATATAACCTTTATATCTTACCGAATATTTGTGCTGCGTTTACGAAAATTCATGCAAATATTATGCACATTAAACATAACCATTGCTGAAAGTTTCATCTCGTTATAAGCTTTCTTTGAAGCGGGGTGGGCCAAAATAATTTTCGCCTTCATCAATTTGTAAACGGTCCCCTAATTGCTCTCAGGACCGAATCTTCAATCTAAAATGTGAGTTAGAGTCTATTCTTTACATGGTCGAAGTTCAAGGGTAGGCAGTTTAGCCTTTCGGGAAAAATTCTAAAAAATGTGAAAATCCGAAAGTGTCCAGATACTTTTGATCAGATAGTGTATATGTGGAAACAAAGTTCCTAAAAAATTCCGGGTTCCCGGACAGATCCGGGTATAATCTTTAGTACTCTTTTTTTCAATAAATCTAGTATATAAAAATATAACTTCGAAGGCGAAGACTTGCGAAGAAATGTTTTTGCTTTCCAAATAACATTTAGTGAAATGGTATAAAATCCATATATTTTTCATATATTAAAAATATATTTAATACTCGGATTTAATATACGAAACTTACATATAATATTAACCTTGGATAACACAATGACTATATAAACACAAATATTATTTTAAAATAAGTCGAACAACAAATAACACAAATCACTTATCTCCCTTCTAGAAGATCATAAAATGTACTGTCGCAATATGCAAACTTACATTACGATATGCTCCATTACTGGTAAAATTCTAGGAACTAATCGTTTAAATTAGAGATGGTTTATTGCTTTATGGGTATTTCTGCTACCAATAAAGCAATTTGTACCAAGAAATAACACTGCTGGGTTTTTTTTATTTTTGTCCAGCTTGATTTATAAAATCGATCACTATGTGTCGTATGCTATCCAAAACTGCTTTGGGATAGTTTCAACGACAAATTTCCATATTATTTTTAATAAAGCCTTTTTAAGATGAATGCATGAAGTTCTTAAAGGTGGCAAAAGAAATTCGTCTTTAGACTTGACCGACTGATTTTTACAAGTAATAAATTGACTTTTAACATAGTTATGGATCAACCAAAATGTATTTAAAATTAATTCTGACCTAACGATTCCTCTGAATAATCTAGCATTGTTTGCTACGATTTTGTCCCAGTGATATATAACAATAAAAGAATATCCGGATAAGGTATGAAGGTAATGTTGTATATGTTTTAGGTATTTTGTATCCCTTCAAAACATACTACTGAGTCCTCTTTCTCACCCCGTGAAAATACATGTGGAAATTCTATTGTAAGAAGAAATGCTCCTCTGTAAGGAGAACCGTAACCCATTCGTTTAAGCGTGTGCCCTGGACTCTAGCTCAAAATCCATTATCTGTGGCAAAATACCTTCTAGATTTTCTATCTAAAGATCATGGTTGCAGAACATTTCTTTTATCGTTAGTACTACATGGACTGCTCATTTGCAGCTATAAGATGAAAATCCGTTTACTAACCAATCATGATTCTGGGTCTCCCCGGAGAAGAATTTGCAACAATAATCGTCAAACGCATTTTGATTCTTGGCATACTAATCCTGATACCATGCGGGATTCCGTTAGATATCTCAACTCATTGAAAAACATCACTTATTGCTTGGTGTTACCTAGGAAAAATTATTTGCATTCATTCGAGCTGCTTTGATCTAATTTACCTCTCACATGGCTTGGTTATGACGGTTTCAACCAGCATATAATTTTTAGTATTTGTTTTAACAAAACAGCTTTATATCCAGATAATACGTCTGTTATAGGCTGCTAAACAACTCAGAGAATCGTAAACACGATAGCAAAAATGTTACATGCTTGTTATAAGTCGATTCTCCTAAAACATGCAAACTCTTTGCCATATTCTAAAGTTCGATTTAAAATTTTGAATTACTTTCTTTCCTAATTTCTAATACACCCCTCACCCCCTCGACAAACGCTAACTTGTAACTTGGTGGGGGGAAATAAGCGTATTGTTGATTCTGGGAGTATTGAAATCAATTAATTTACAAGTCTTGCTCTTTTGACACATGAATTATAGAAATGTCACGCATTTTGTTTTCATTTTATTTTATAAAACGCGTAAGTTTTTTCTAATGTAAAATTTTATTTTGAAATGATTCACTAGGAAGAATTATGTAAGTACTACCAGCATTGGAAAGGCTTGTTAAAACCGGTGTCTTTATATTCTTGGATTACAACAGACAACAGAGTGCCGTTATCTGACATTCCGTTAACTTACATTGGTTCTGAATTATTGAAAACTACAAATTGGAAAGGTGGTAATGTAGAAAGTAATTAATTACCAGACAGTAATTTAGGTAAACAACAGTAGTATAGTCGCAAAATAAGCAGTGCCGGAACGCTCTAACCTGGATGACAAAAATCACGCTGTTTTAAGAACGTTTTCACAATTTTTTGGTATTTATTTCTCGTTAAAAAAAACAGTGCTGGAACGGCGTTCCGGCCCCACTACACCCCTGAAAGCAACTTGTAATTCATTTATCACCTCGTTGCCTTGAAATATAAGTTACTTCAAATACTTTCTAAGAAATTTTTAAACAACATTTTTATTTCTTTTCTAAGTAGAAAGAGTAAAGAAAGCACGATTGCTTGCATTATTCTGGTAGAATTCATATGTTTTCACATACTAAATATAATTTTTATTCAGTTTTTCTACGAGTCGGCTGATAGAAACGAAGTAAACAAATTTTCGTCCCCAATAGGTATTTTTCCACTTGAATTGCATGAAACAATTTCCCCCATCCCATTCTTCGAACACTTATTTCAATGCAGGGCTACGTTTTAGGTTTTCCGAACTTGAAAAAAAAAGTGACTGGTATGGCAAAGAAAATTTATGGAACATGTCACTGAACTCGTCGCATTGCATATGAATGAGGTACAAAGCACATACTTTCCACTGCTGCGCAATGTTTCACACGCAGAAGATCCGGAAAATCACTTTTAGAAACGTTTCTCTCCAATCCCCATTGATAACAAACGGGACAGAAATTATACGCTGTCAATTTTTATGTTTTGTGTAAGATAAAAATTAAAAGCTTTCAAAATTGCCGACGATGTTTCAACGTAAAAGGTGTTTTACCTGCCTTTTTTTTCAAGATTCCGATTCGTTATTGCCGGCGATGTTTCAACGTAAAAGGCTTTTTTTACCTTCCTTTTTTAAGAATTCCGATTCATTATACCTACTGTATATTGCGAAAGAGATAATGCATAAAAGTTGATGTTAGCTACTGGAATTTATTCTTTTGATTTCTTTAGAAATAGAGACTGTAGGAGTGGATGAGTCAGTGATTTGTGGATCCTTGAACTATGAATGGATTTATGGATATAAAGTCATGTGTTAGTCAATAAAGAAAATAACGCCTATGAAGTAGGGGAAAGTCGGGTAAGACGACGAAGAATGTAAGATGACGAATTGGATTTTTATCGACAATTTCCCTAGATGAATGCCCCGATTCTGCATCATCAGAGACCTATAGCGACCAGCTATAGGTCTCTACCCATGTCGCACCAAAAGATTCCACCCCGTTATTAGTGTGATTCACAGTACACGGTAATGTGCTTTTGAGTTGTTCCTACGCAACTTTTGGTTGTTGCTTGGTAAGGGATAGCGTTCATGGAGTAAATATTTTTGATTTACACATGTGATATTCGTAAAGAGCCAATCAAAACGTTTTCAATGATGTATTACTTTAATTTTTCTGATGAGCTGATATCCTTCAATGCTTTTTTTTAATAAAAAGGCGAAGTCGGGTAAGATGACGAATTAGGAGGAAGGTAAGACGATGAACCCCTCCGCGTTAATTTATAAGCTCGTTGTGCTACCTGACAGCCACTTGTCCTTCCTGCAATTCACTGGCATTCCAGTGATAAATGAGCATTTCATTAAAAAAGGAGATAGAGAAAAAAGAAGATAAGCGAAAACTTACAGTTGAAGAAGGTTGAAGTTAATAAGACTAAACGCAACAAACCTGCTAAAAATTCTACAAAAAAAGAAGAAAGTAGCTAAGCGACACCTGAACTTCTAATGTTCTGGGTCTGAAGACTCAAATCATTCATTTGAATTTCCTTACGTTGTCGCTGATGACATCTGGACACAGAGGTCCTCGATAATGAAGAATGCATCATTTGCAGTGAGCAAAGAAAAACGGAATTGGGATTCCAATGTTTTATGTGTAAGCTCTGGCCCCATACCACCTGTACTGGCTGGGACAAAATCCGAGCCCATGGAGATACGATTTTGGTACCTGATTTCATTTTTTAAGGTTTGAACCAAAATTTCGATTATTAATATTTCATTTGTTTTATGATGTTACTTTAATCCGATTATGTTTGTTTTCTGTTATGTACAATTTGTTATGATGAAGATGTGATCTCAACGGTTTTAAATAGTTTTTTGATCGCATATGCTGTTGAATTAAATTGTTATCTCGGATCGTCCTCTTACCTGACACTGTTCGTCATCTTACCCGCACAGTCGGGTAAGACGACGAAAATGACTTCCTTTTCTAAAATTAAATTTTGGGGTCTCAAATTTGAAAATAAAAATTTTAAAAAATATCATTTTAAAGTAAAGAGTTGCAGGAAGATTTTGCCGAAATAATAATTATCCTGCAACGAATATAGAGATCAGGAAAATTCCCTAATGCTAAGGTCGCCATATTACCCGACTTTTCCCTATTTAAATTTGCTTATTGAAAGTTCGGATGCATAGAGATTTTCTTACCTTTCCAATTTTCATTTCTTCTCGTTTCCTGCTGGGTTGTTGAAGCGCTTGTAAGTTGTGTCGACATTTATCATAATCTACCAGTTTTCTTCCTCGTTTTGCAATTTTGTTCTAAAATAACAATGAAATTTTACTTTCTGATTTCAAAAAACTACTACATTCAATTATGACTTGCATCAACTGGTACAAGTTATGTATTTTTGAAAATATTTAGCAGGAAATAGAAGTTTAAGAAAATAAAAGTACCATGATTCAATCTTTTGTTTCAATTTTAAAATAAACTTTTGCTACCAAACTTTTGCTACAGAAATTTTAATTTACACACTAGATTGTTTTAAGACAAAACTAATCTTGGATTTTTATAGTTCTCTAAAGAACTCAAACAGTCTTTAAGAATAGTTTTAAATAATCAATTGCAGAATGAGTTCTTCAACAACGTGATTCAAAGAAATTTTATACCAGAATTTAAATTTATGCTAAGAAATTTTATATATGAAACCAAATTTCAAAGCCAATAATGTAAAAAGTTCATGTCTAAAAATTTGGTTTCATATATTTTATTTCAATTAGACATGAACTTTTTGCTTGATATTTCTTTGTTTCAAAATATTGTCTTTTTTGTTCGGTGTTCCGGGAAACAAACTCTTTTTAGAATTATTGCTAGAGTTTGTGTTTAGAAAACCCCGATAATAAGTATACGTTCAGGATTTCCCTGCTGATGACGCGTCCTGGACGTTAGCGTTATGTTCTGTTTTGTTATTTTGTTTTTTTTCTGTAATGGTTTTAATGTTTTCTTTCGTTAATATTTCTCACTTTTGGTTGTACGCCTGCATTGGCACGTTCACCGTGTTAGTGAAGTTTTTCCATATTTAAATCTTTTTTTTCAATTTATGTCAACTATAAAGTATCCGTTCCCTAATGTTTACTTCATTTGAAATAGTATTTCTTCGATTAAAATATTAATTTCTTGATTGGTTATTGCTCGTTTTGTAGAGAGGTGTCTTTTGTCTTGGTTTCTGTGTGTGTGTGTGTGTGTGTGTGATAATAACATATTTATCCACAAGTAAAACAACATATACATCATACATCAAGATATACAACAACATTTCAAGAATTTTAACTGATTACATAACTAAATTTAAATTAATCCAATAATCAAAATTATTAAATTAACTAACAATACCCGCCCGGCGTTGCCCGTGGTATCATGAATTTCAACATTTTTTTAAAGCCCACAATGACATAAAATAAATTTCTGAAAACAATATATATATATATATATATTATTGATTTTGATCGCTTATTTTTCTTCGCGACAATGACATTAGCTGAAGATACGTTTTTATTTTATTTTAAAAAAGCGACAATGAAATTATAAAGTTTGCTGCAAACGAATGCTATTAGAATTCAAAATGAGTGAAAACAACCAGCTGGTACTCTCGCTAAAATGGAGTTATAATTCAGTCAGGCTGACGCCTTAAAATCTTTGGATCCTGTTTAAAATAGTTAATTGGTGACATTAGATACTTTGAATTAAATCCATTCAACGAAATTATTTCAAATTGAAGTTACAGTACCAAATAAACCGATATTTTCTAAAAAGTTTTTTAGGATTTAAAGGATTAATTCCTATAAGCCAGGTAAAACGAAAAAGAATGAAATTTTAAACGATTTTAAATGGAACAATACGACAAACATAATTTCTGTGGTATTTAAATACATCCAAAATGAACCAGAGAAGAAGGGGGAAAAAAAGAGATGAAATCTTCCACTTCAGGTTTAAACTTTGAAGCCACATTATGTAAAACACTAATTAAAAGAATGTTCTGTCGACGCGTTGAAAACAAAGGGATTATGACGTCACGTGCTCTTTCTCTGTGGTTTCGAGGAAATGCATGTTGGGTAAATACGTCACGCGACCACGAAGAACCATGAGGAGAAAATTATGACTCGAAACTTTTTTAACACTTCAGAAAAAATTAATTAAAATTCAACCAACCGTTCAATTTTATCCGTTCTTGTTTTAATCAGGGGTTATATTCCATTCATTACCTCAAAAAAACTAAAATTAACGTTCTTAGAAAGGCTGATGCAGTAAATTTAAATACGAAAACAAAATTTCGTAGGCAAAACTGACTATTTTTTTTTAATTTCTCAAAATTCAGTAAATTACGTTAGAAATTCAAAACAACTTCATTAGAACGTAAATTATTTGTTCTATTCGATGGTACATTGATTGTTTTTCAACGATCATTAGAAAAGATAATACAGCCGTAAACGTACCGAAAATGACCCAAAACAAAACAAAACATTAAATAAAGAATTTTCTAGATTAAATTTTAAAATTCCGGCTTCGAGGTGCATGGAGTCACTATTACGACTACCTGTTTGCCAAATTTCATGGCTGTAAGTGCGATAGATTCGTCTGGACATCGCGCGCACACACGAACATACACACACACAAACATTGCCTTTTATAAGTATAGGTGTCAAAAGTACCTATAATACAAGACAAGATGTTAGATATAGTTTTTGTTATATATATATATATTAAAGAATTTTGAAAGTAAAGGAGCAGGTATTTACGGTCCATTTGTTTCATCTTTATAGCTATAAGATACTAAATAAATGTTAATGCTGTATTTTCATGCACATTACTCGCTTTCAAAATTCCGCGTTAACAGTAAATTGTAACAGTAAAATAAAATAAAAAGATGAACGAAAAAAATAAATAAAAATAACATTTAAGTTCTAGTATGAGTCTCAATTCACATACGCTCACACAGGCATCATATTAAAAAAAATTGAAACATCTTACCCTTATCTCTGGAAATTGACTGAGGTATGTGGCTATTGGAACTCCCACTTGGTCATTGAGTTTATGGCAAAAATCGTCCCACACCATTTCAAGAACCTAAATCAAAAATTTCATGATGAATCAGCAATCGGAATAACTCTAGAAAATTATCATAATGCAGATCCTATTAATATATATGGAAAAAATGTACCTGAGTTTTGACAGGAAGCTGTTCACACCCGGCCCAGTTCTGTTCGTACATTTCGGTCAGTGTATCCATCAAGCTCTTACTGGCAGCTTGCATAGCTATAATATATTAATTTTGTTGAAGCCATCAGGAGAAAACAAGTTTGTTCTTAAATACTTCTCGAGATTGTTTTTTTCCTCTATGAGTCTGTTTTGAAATAGTAAAAATTATTCCTTCTCTTCTAATAAAGTAATTAGATATTCATTTTCTTTTTTAATTTATTTTAATTGTTTTTATGTATTTATTTTCTATTTTTCTTTCCTCCGATTCGTGTCAGGCCTTTCAGTCTTAGGGTCGGCGTGAAGAAAGCAAGTTTCTGTTGTTACTTTAGAAATATCGACCATCAAACATCTGAATTTAAAACACTTATTCCAAATGCAAAAAAAAAAAAAAAAAAAAAAAATCGTCAGTTCTCGTTCCTCGCATCGAAACATTCGCTTGGAGTTACAACCCAAAGCTTTTTTTAAAAATTTGATTTCATCTGTCTGTGTAAGTATGCAAATACTAAATTAACCTGAAAAAATTTGAAAGATGTCTCCAATTAGGTAACTTCGTATAAATTTCGTATAGCTAAATGCCAACATCTTTATTGTTCTTTCTATTAAATAATAAATATTGTTTACTTGCATTCATAGGAAATAAAATACAAAAAATTAAAGCCATATATGTTGTCAAAAATTAATCGATGGCCTAGAAGACCTCGAAGTCTAGCCCTTTCATGCTTAAAAATCTCATAAGAGAGAAAATAGATTTCCTTTCATAATTTAGTATTGTTCTACCATTCAGTTCTTATTTGGCCTGCAATCTCAGAAATTCTCTGATTCTTACTTGCTAGTTTTTCAAAATTCCGACGCATTTCTTCAGTGATGATCTCAGCTGAATTTCGTTAGAACGTTTAATCTGAGATTAGCGTGAAGAGACGCACAAATCCGCATCAATTTCATCCCACAAAGCTACATTCATAGCCATTAGTTATATTGACGTTCTACTTTGAAGCAACACGAGGGGAAATTTGAACCGTGGTCAGATGACGAGGACGGCACTTGAGCTGGCACCTCCCTGTCGAAACTCCCGCTCCACACCAGCGAGAGGACGTTTGACCCACGGCGTCAGATTTAACATGCACCAGGCTTACATAGACGGAGGATTTTCAGTAGAATTGAGTTTCGAGCCTGGAACCCTCCGGCCCGAAGCCGAGATTTTACCACTAGGCCACCTCAGCCTCCTAATGTCTGACGAAGTTAACTTTCAGAAAACTCTCGGATTCTTTCTCTAAACGGTTTCCAAATTTTTTAAATTTTAAATACTATAAAAACAAAAATATATTACCTCTTGCGCAGGAGACGTAGTTTTTGAATTCCTTGCTTAATCTTTGTGCCGACGCCTATAAAAAGAATGAAAACAAAACGCTGAAAAACACAATTATATCCTATGTAGTTATTCAGTTCAGCGCATTAATGAAACGGCATTTAAACGTAATTTTCATTTCTTATTCCACATTTCATGCGCACAATTATTTAATTTTTTCTGTAAACACTTGACTGATAAGTTCTTCAATCACTGATCTGTGAAGATATACTTTATATAGTTTTTCTCATTATTGGCACTAAATTCAAAAACTAGGTTGAGCGTTCTATGGGTTTTTCTTCAATTTATTTCTACTGTTAGGTTAAAGTATTTTTGCATTTAGTATGATTTTTAAATGATAACAATCACTTTTGGATTTGGCTAGGATAAATTATAGTCTGTCGGATGGTGAACCATTTAATATGCAGGGAGGATTGTTGACAGCATGTCGGAATTTACCCAAAAGGGAAGGATTGAAAGGATTACATCATGCGTATACATTTTATGTAGAATCAGACTCGCCTTCAAACATTTCAGAGGTTAGGGCTGTAACCCGCTTAGCCATGAAAATTGCTATTTGAACAATCGAGGTAAATCTTTCTCTATCGAATAAAAGAATTTCGCAGACAAACCATTTTTAAGCTTTAACTAACTCCACAAAAGTATCTTATCAAATGTTAAAAAGAATAACATTATGTTGAATAGCGATGCATTGAGCTTGGATGTTCTTAGTTTAGACATTAGAGAAATACAAACTTCCATATTTAAACTGTGCGTAATTTGTGTATACAATTTTTGTACTAATATATTAAAATGTATCAATACTCTTTGAGCATTAATAATTAAATATTTTAACATAATTTATTATTTAATTGCGCAAATAACTCTACAATCATCTGCAGCAAACTTTTTTTTATAAGAGCTGAATTTTTCGCTGTGTAATCAATCAGAAGAATAAAAAAATTAACATTCGAATTTTTAAGTGAAGAACTGAACTAAAAATTGCTCTAGAAGGTGCTTTCACTTTTAATTTTATTATTAATATCTACCTTTGAAATTTATTAGCAGTATTGTGCAGTTTTCTAACGTTTTCAACACATTAACTCTGTTCATAAAACTACAGAAATGAGGCACAGGATAATTTTTCCATCATCACCTTACTAGCTAATCAGGAATATATTTGTCTTTCTATTAGCCAGTATTCATAGCTCATCGTAAAAGAAATTTCATTTTTTGGTGCAATTTTGAGCCAGTTAACGGATTGATACGCGCACTATGTATTTGTGTTTCTTTATGATAAATAATTTGTCTTGTGACACTATGGTTATTATAACATTGTAGGTTTATGGCTTTGCATCTAATGTGCACACACAAGCGGCCTATTAACAGTTCGTGTGCCTAGAAAAGAAAGTTATAAAATTTTGAGCAAAAAATGATGCCGTAAATATCAGAAAACCAACAGATTAACTGATAAATAATATTAGTAATAATTTGCAAAGAATGATCTAAAGGTCATTCTTTATTATATCTTTGATATCTTTAATCTAGTTAGATATTCTTTATCACATTTGACCTTTTGATAAAGAAATATTGAAAGGTAATTTTCAAAAATATTTATCTACGAAGATAATAATACTGTTTTTCACTTAAAGAAATTGCTGGAATTTTCAGCAGATAATGTTTTAGAAATCTTATCTTCTTTTAAAGTATCTTGGGAAGCTAATTTTAATGTAATAAGGAATCTGGGAAAGAAGGAATGAAAATCCTATCAAATTCAGCTATTCATAAGAATAGATATTGCATTATCCAACATTTAACAAAACATAGAAAATTATGATAAAAAAAAAACAAGAAGTGCAAAATCGTCAGTACAAAAATGAATGTTAAAGACGTTCAGCCAAGTTCTTCGCAAAACTAAAATTATTTAGAATTCCGCGGCGAAAATTGTTCAAAATGTATTCTTTTCCCCAGATACAAACTGCAGTTCATTTTTACTAGGTTTGAAATACTATAATGACGTAATGATCTTGGTGACGTAAAGAATGGATAAAATAATGTTGGTATTCAATTAATCTTTTTGCATGGCTGGCTAATTTTATAAAGATTCTCTTTTACGCATTCCACAACGAAAATAGTATTTTTATATCTGAAGATTGTAGTGGCAACTTCGCTATCAGCTCCTCACCGAAAAATATAATTTTTCATTCGAGTTATAAAAATATTAACAGGACATATTCTGTCAGTCAATCATATTCTAACAGCTAAATTATTCTGCTAACAGCAGAGTTTCCATTTGAAATTTGGGAAGAAAAGCACAAAATCGCACACAGCGAAAAAGAGATCGCCGAATTGAACAGGTCTTTTGACTGTCACTTTTTTATAAGAAATTTCGATAAATTTTTAGAGTAACTTTTCGATAACACTTTCTAAATAAAAATTTACTAATTGTTCTCTGATCTTGTAATTTGTTCAAATATAAGACAAGTTCAATACATGTTTGTGTTTGTTGTGGTGATAAATCTCGTTAGGAGTATCAGAACTGGCAGCTGGCCTTAACAAATCACCACACGAGCATATCAGCACGAGCATATTTAAATCAGAAAAAAATCACTAACTAATTCACCCCACTGACCGACTTAAAATTATTTTTAGTGGAAAATCACATCGGAAACTTCGGAGCTGCCACAAAAGTACCGATACTGAAGATTTCAAGTCAGATAAGAGCTATTAAAACGATCAACTTAAAGGAACTATTGTAGAAAAAGAAATTTATTAAGTCTTCAGAGCTTTGAACTTTAGAGAAAAGGACAAATTTCTCCATAGATCTTTGAAGTCATCAGAAAATAAAATAAGAAATAGTTTCTCTATTTTCTTATAGTCATGCAACCTGAAATATTTTGTTAAACTTAATGAGTTGCTTATTTTTACCCGTGAATTATAGATGTTCCGTTTGCTTTCGAAACGAACCACTAAGAAGAAATAAATAAACTCACGTTATCACAAAGAATAAATGAATAAAATTATATTTATAAAATGTCAGAATTGAATATTTTTTCACAACACTATTTTGCTAACTTTTACCGTTGATCACAGTTTAATCACACACACTTGAAACAATCGAATATAGAAACATACAGATTGAGTACTAGGCGACCAGACAACACATTGAGATTAAGACCCTGGTATCTGTAATGCAAACATTTTGCTGATATACACGTTGCTGCACATTCAGTAGTTACTATCAAAATGACTGGATATAAGTATATCAATGAAAAAGAATCTCTGCTTGCAGAATAGTAGCCAATGTATATTCGTTCCTATCAGAGTTGTTTTTAATGCCGGTATTTTTTGGAAACAGAAAAAGAACATATAAAAAAGACAGAACAATCGTAATAAAATGAGTTTTGCTGATTTTAGAAATCAAGGTAATCTGAAGTGATAGATTGAAAACAAATTTTTCTGTCAAACCTTTTTAAAATCGGTTTGTTTTGAATGTATATGAAATGCTCTCTATAATTATCTAATGTCATCCCGAATTTGGAAACTCATTACCATCTAAATGAGGCGAAAGAGTACTGCTTATATTCCAAACATCGTAATTATAGAGGTTTGACCTAGAAAATTCTGGCATATAAAAGCACCGGTTTTCGTATCTAGAAAGCTGGAAACGTAATGAACTGTTGCTGTGATATTTTTTTATATCGTCATTAGCTATCACCAATTAAATCGCCGAACTCCTTTCCCAGTTGCTGAACTACATATTTCAAGAGTCACTAATAAATAAAAGGGAATCCAGTATGTCGTCCAGAATGACAGTCACGTAACTCGCATTTGGTCACAGTGATCTAAGTTAATCGAGCGTATGAGCGCAAAGTTGCATAAGCGTTCCAGGAAGTGGCCACCTTGTCACGTGTCTCTTGCTAGTTTTTTGGGCTTCATTCATCTTTAGCAATTTTCTTTTTGGCCAGGAGAGAGAGGACTTCTTTTTTTCCCTACATTTCTCTGAGTACATTCCATTGCCTTGCAAAAAAAATAAAGAATTTTTGGAAGGTAGAATGATTTTCATTCCAAGTGACATTGAACACAGTTCAGAATGAAAATGCTTTTTTCACTGAATATTCGAGAAAACAAGAATGCTAAAATGTGCGTTTAATACCTTTATGTGCATTTCTTTCGAAGAGGAAATACTGATTCATAATCTACAAATTGTTGTCTATATCTTTCATATTTAGATATGACATCAACTCTACTTTTATTTAGTAATACAGTGATTTTTGTGTAATTCGAAGCTGAAGGGACCAGAATAAAAGTTAGATTTATCCGAAAATTTGAATTAAGAAATTCTGGGTCTAAAAATGAGTGTAACAACAGATAATGACAATTTTTAAACTAGAAATAGCAGTCAAGATGTTCTTCTGATATGAAACAGTTTTATTAAAAAATGCATTATTAATGAATAAACAGTGGGAAATTTTAATAAGTAAAGTCTTAATAGTAATAATTAAAAAGTTTTTAACAATTTTAATGATGATAATTTCAAAATAGTTATCCGTGCTCTGCCTTGGCACCCCGGTTCCTCTGAATGATGGCCATTACTATAGAATTCGTAAACTGAGAATGCAGTCCTAATAGTCATCACCGGCCATGATCCAACCATTCCCGTTGGAGGTATGTTCCGTCATGGGGCCCTTCTATTAATATGCCTACCGGGGAAGCGAGAACCCTCTTACTTATCCGATGACTTCTCATCCACGTACTCATGGTGCCCATGTGGATGTTTCCAAAAGTAAATCAATCATTTTAAGAAACAAACACTATGCAGAATTTTGAATACAAAACTTGTACAACAAAACCTAAAAATAAACAGTTCAACTCACAATTAACGTGTTCAAAGCTTTTCAAGAAAGGAAGAAATTTCTTATCGCTTTTTTTATCTAATGCATTGTACTGTAATAAAGTCCTTGAATGAATTAAGATCCTTAAAATATTATTCACTTACGATCATTGAAGACACTGGCTGAGGATCATTGAGGAGGAGTTTTACTAATGAGAACAATTCAGAAAACTAATTTTTTACAGTTCTTCGTTTTGACTTCAAATTAACCAAGATAAATTAGCATTATAGACAATTTTTAACATTATGCCAATAGGAAATTCAAGGAACCAGAGAAAAATTTGCGATTGGCGAAAGATTTGTTATGTCGGATTCTTTCAATTATTTAAAGGTAATTGTATACATCAGTTACTGACACAACTGATTGATTTCATGACAATGAGTCTAAAATAATAGGAGTCTTAGTTATATAAAATTACATCTGATTTTAGCTTTCTGGTTGCCAGTGAGAGGCTTCGAAATTACTCAAATGAGTTAATACTATACCGAATGAATTCAATTTTAAGGGAGACTTATCTTGGTCTTTCAGCTGTTGCTGACAGGTGTGGGATCCCCTGGAAAGTGAATGGAATCAATGACACAAAAAAACCCGTTTACACTTCTGAACAGGGAGTGGTGTACCGTAGGAAGATGCAGACAACCAGATATCAGAAACGGAAAATACAACTTGTCGTAGCACAGTTGAGATTAAGTTATGGTTTTATGAAGCTTCATATAAATTACTCTACCTTAATTTGCAAATCTGTATAGGAGGTTTCTTGAAGGAAAATGTTTTTGTAGAACCAGCGTGAGTATAAATTGGCTGAAATAAAATGTTTTCGCATCATCAAATTGCAAAAAAAGTCTTAATTTTGATGTAAAGTGTTAGGATATGTCCCAGAGTACTGCATGTATATAGTAACTTCAGGTTGGAGTTAATTAATTAACTAAACTAGACGAAAGAAAAGTTTATTACATTTAAATCCAGAATGTTTTCACTAAAACTTTTACGAAACGACAGATTGCCGGAGACATTGATTAGGATTGATATCTTTTTGAGAACTGTAAAAAATATACCTTAAAACTACCCTTTTTCTATAAAGAGTTATTTATATTCCTATTTAAAGAATATTCGTTGGCGGAGATCCATTCCTTTAGATTAAATAAATTATCGAAATATTACAGTAAAAGGGGAAACAAGTTCAAGGGAACTTCTAAATATAATAAGAGAAATCAATACGTCTGGAATCGCTGGACAGGTAGTTTGAATATTAGTATATTTTTAGTAGGATAAACTGATTATCAGCAGTTTAACTATTCATTACTCCGGAATGACAACGAATCCGTACAAGAGATTTGTACATCCAGATATTCCAATTAATATTTATTTATTCACTTGCGATTTTTTTCTAACTATGATATTTGACTGCGACTTGAATACGTGATAATTTTATCTGAAAGAAAAGATTAATTAAAAATAAACAAATTTCTCGACTATTCATTTTTTGTACGTAAGAAATCTTGTAATGACACCTTTCGCTATAATTGGATATATAAAAATTCTGGCTTTTTTATATGAGTTAATGATACGAGCATTTTCTTCTTTCGATCATAGATATTACCTTACGAAAACCTTTAACGTTATTGAACTTTTCCTTCTATTTGCTTAACAACTTTGCATTCCGAAAGCTAGTATTGATAATGAGGTAACGCTAAATTGAATGGTAAACTCGTCTAGCTAGATCCTATTTGATTTTTTTACTTAACGTTCTAGTTTCAATGTATACAATGGACTGTTGGGAACATATCTGATAGTTTAAATCACAAAGACAATACCTTGCATTTCTACAACACCAAGTGCAATGAGTCTTAGATCAATTGAACGCATACCTGCTACACGCGCACGGAGTTCTTGAGAGAAATCGAGCGAATCACGACGCCAAAATCGAAGCCTGCTAGTATTTATTAATCTAATATTTATACAAGTACAAATTTATACTAGCAACTTTATAGGTTATTAGAGCATATCAATGACAGATGTTGATCTTCCTACAAAAATCAAGTAGGAATATCATTCAACGAAAATGTTCATTTCAATCATAAATAAAATTGAATACAGTGGAACTTGGGTAATAGGGTGGATCGAAAATTCAAAGTGTGGATAAAATAATCGGCATAGGGTGCAAAAGTTGTCTTTTAAGTGTACTAGCATACATGCAAAATTTGTTCAACTTTGTTTAATATCTTCCTGTGCCCCAAGACGCTTAAATATTTGCAAAAAACCGATTTTTATGCAAATTTTGAATTGAAAATTAAAAATATGTTAAAGAAACGATTTTACAGGGAGAAACGTAGAGAATAGGGAGAAGGAATGATAAAAATACCAACAAAAATTGGAAAAATATCGTAATGAAAAAATATCGTGTCTGTTCGATATCACATTTTGTAACTGTACAAATTTTGATACAGGTAAATGCCAAAAAGACATGAATATTCCACTTTCTGAGCGATTATTTATAAAAGATCAAAGATTAGAAAGGAAAATGGTTATTGGAGAAGTGGACGTAATTGCGACTAAAAAAAAGAGAAAAGGAAAAAAGAAAACAGATGGAAGACAAAAGAATAAAACGTAAAATAGTTAAAAGTGATGCTGATGCTGCTCATTCTCAAGCAATGGAGCTACTTGAGCTCAACACTTTGTCTTTGTCCTTGTATACAGATACGGATGTAATTACCTTGGAATATCAATAATAAAATCGTTTAGATTTCCCTTCCTTAGCAAGGGAATGTGATCGATACGGAATTTCAGATAGAGCAGCTGCTTCATTTGCAAGTGCTGTTTTACAAGACATTGGAATTGTAAACGAAGGAGATACCTCGCATATGGTAGATCGCAATAAAATTCTTAGACAGCATAAAAAGGTTTAAAATGCAGTTGCAGAGTCTACTAAGTTAACAGTGTCTTGGTCTCTTTTAACCGTATTATATTTCGATGGGAGAAAAGACAACGCAAAAGAACTACTTAAGAAGGACACAAAGTACTACCCAAAGACCACAAAGGAGTAGCATTAGACTCTTCTAAACGAACCTAACTCTGTGTATATCAGACATGTTACTGCTGCAACAGGAGGAGCTAAAGCCATAAAAGAAGCAATACTCAATTTTTTGTATCAAATAATATGCTATGCAATTAAATGGGCTAACAGTAATGGATGCGATGGAACAAATGTTAATACTGGGCACAAGGGAGGTATTATTCGCTTTATGGAACTGTCCTCAATAGACCATTACAATAGTGAATTTGTTTGCTTCAAACAAATGAGTTACCTCTCCGTCATCTACTAAATTCTTTGGATGGTTCAACAATTGGTCCTAAAGAATTTTGTCGACCAATTGGTAAAGCAATCAAAACCTGCGAGAAGCTATCTGTAGCTCTTTTTTCTTCAATATGTGTGGAGAATATGCCACATAATATAGATAGAATGGTTCTCAGAAATAATCAGCAAGATCTATATGATATTTGCCTAGCGATATCTCGTATTGAATGTTATTCTGACCTGGCATTAAGAAAGCCTAGTGCAGTTGCTCACTCAAGGTGGCTAACAATTGCAAGTAGAATTTTAAAGTTGTATATGATCACAGAAAAGCCACCTGACAATCTTATTATTCTTGCAACATATATTATGAAGGTATATGCAACCTGTATGGCCAAAACAAAGCCCTCCATAACAGAAGGAGCGCTACATATTTGGAGACTTCTCATTTTCTAGATATTTGGAAACCAATTTAAGAAATATAGTACACACTTTTATTCGACGAATAACTTCTTTTGTCATACTGAAAATTTGCTATTGTGAATGCTCACAGATAACAGAGATAATATAAGAACTTTAGCACTACGAAAACTAACTTGTGCTGGAAATGAAAACAGAGGATAATCAGAATAAGAATTTTTCAAGTACCAAAAATAGACTTAAAAGCAAAGGATTATTTTGCACTTATTAACTGGCAACGACTTGGACCTCTTGAGCCACCTCTTTTGATGAATGTGTCTTTTAAAGAAATTGAGGCCATGTTAAAAGTTAGACGGAGGAATGGTCAAAACATCCAAGCCATACCCAAGCTGTAGAAAGGTGTTTTCGCTTAGTGTCTGAAGCGTCGGAAAGTGTATATGGAGAAGAGAAGAGACACGGTTTCATATTGAATAGGATATAATCAAGAAGTCTTATCAAGCATTATAATACCAAAAAGGATTACATCCTTTAGATATATGTTAATGTTCAAACTAATAGAATTAAAAAATCTATGATATAAGTGCACTTTTTATAAGTTTTGTGATTTATTGCTTTGACTATTAAATTTATACTTTATTTATTATTATAAAATTATATTATCTATAAGTTTATACTTTAATACTTGATTAATCTGCAAATTTTTCAAATATTTTTCATTAATTCACAATTTTTAATAGATATTTGTAACAATGCCAATTTTTAACTTTTTGGGGGCTTTTGGACCACCAGAAGATATGAATTAATTTCAATAATAATAAAAAATGTAAACTAATATACCCAAAACAAAACTTTCTTACCCGGCCCTAAAGAAATTTTTGAAAATATTTTTTTATAACTTTCCAAAAAAAAACCCGTCATGTTTAATTATTTTTGGGGCACTGGAAGATATTAATGGATTTCAATAAAAAAATATATGTAAACTAATATACCTAAGACGCAACTTTCCCACCCCAAGCCAAAAATAATTTCAAAACAAAACAAAAAAATTGTAAATTTTCATAAAAAAATTCAATTTTCAACTATTTTTGAGGGGCTTGGGGCACCGGAAGATATAAATGAATTTCAATAAAAAAATTTATATAAACTAATATACTTAAGATGCAACTTTCCCGCCCCCTGCCAAAAATAATTTCAAAAAAAAAATTTTCCTATACTTTTCGATCCACCCTATTGGGTAATTCAAACATTCTTAATTCAAATTCGTCGGTAATTCGTCTCATATAAGCAACTTTTGCCACCTGGACCGAAATTGCAATAAGCCGCCCTTCCTTTACAAATTACACAGGACACATAAACCTCAAAATAAAAAAATAAATTCGATGAAAAAACATTTTATTAGTAATGTAATTCACACACACATCTTCTGAGGCCCTCGATCTCTGTAGATAGGTTGCGAAATCGCGTCCACCACCAATCTTTCTTTCACATAACGGCAATTTATCGACAAAAGAAAAAAATACGAATTCACAGCATTAGATTTTTGTACTTTTGCATACAATGATTGAGCTGCTGCTCTTCATAGTAATATAATTTGACGCCCTCCCACCCTTTTCGCTACGCCACACACAGCATATACGTATCATATAAGCACTCCCAACTCTCTCCACTGAAGACTAGAACCCTTCTCATCAATGGATGTACATTCAAAAATATTCTTAATAGTTTGACTGATTTATGTGGAGAATGCTTTTGTCCAAAATCATGATTCTGTAAGATGAAAAGGTCTGCATAAGAAGAGTAGGCGTGCATCCTTGAAGTTCCAAACATTCTTACCCAAATTTTTTTGTGACGTCAAAAGGCAAAAGTGCGTTGCTGCTGATTTCTTTTGCTTGGCAGAGTAAAAAAGAAAATGAAAGAGCAATCAGAGATATATTCGCGGTAAACTGATTGAACACATGCTTGGCGCGTTTGCAGATAGGTGTCAAGCCTTATTAAGTTGTGGCTGCTTTCAAAGGCTATCGCTTTCTGCCTACTTAACAACAATGCAATATTGTTGCGGTCGACTGATTCTTAAATAAGGAAAAAATGTTTGAAGCAAAACTTCCTCAGATACAATTGCGATAATGATGGTGCATTTCAGGGGAGATAGAAAATTTAAAACATATTTTTAGTACTTGTTATTTTCTATGTAAATATGTTGTTTTGATGGATTAAACTAAAATGTCGAAAAATGCGCAAAATAAAATATTTTAAGAAAACGAATAAGAAAATAAGCTATTGCGATTGAAGACAAGCTGTTGAGTTTGAAAGAAATTATTCAGTAGCATTTAAAAATATATTGAAAAAATGCCATTTTCATACTTTATATTTTGAAAATAACTGGTATGCTTACAAGTTTAAAGACAACACAATATGAAAAATTAAATTATAAAATTCCAATTTTTAATAATGTTTTTTCGTTCAGAAATGTCCTACCGTAGCTATATTTTTTCACAAGTGTTAAATTCAGTATGTGTGTGTGCAAAAATACATGAAAAGTATATGAAGAAAAGATGAGTACGTGAAAAATAGGTTATTAATTTATTTTTAATAGGTTAGCCAACACGTTTGATTCCAGAAAGTACCTTTATAGTATACTCCGCGCGGCGCATTAAATATGAAAGCGCGCTTTTAGGGTCTTTTTATTACGAAGTGCCGAGATTAGTTGGGTACTATGAAAACAATCTTAGAATTCAATAGTGGAAGTAAAATATTGCCGAATCAATCAAAGTAAATACATCTAGTCATCAACATTTAAAAAAGTGTTTTGCCTTTACATAAATGGGATTCAGCATTCTTATTTCACTCATTATCACCAGTAACAATAATAGTAGATGGCTACTTTAATTTATTCAGTGATCTACGCCAGTTTAATTTTGAAATCCATTGTGCATCTTACAGAAGGAAAACGGACGTGAATATGTGTTGTTATATTTGTCATGTGACTGTCTAATTGCAATCAAAACCATGTACTGCATATGCGAAATCATGATGCTATTACATATGAAACAAAAGTTTTATAAAATCAATACCAGTGACGTCCCGATTACATAGCAAATATAAATGCGCTTGTCATTTTACATCTATTGCAAGTTGTCTTATGGTGTACCGTGCCGTCACATCCTTTTTCCTCCCGCAAGATGTGTGCATTGGAATCCCAAATTAAATTGGAGCATCACATTTGACGTGTATTGCGTTAGTAAAAATTGGGCCCATTATGCTTATTAAGATGAAAGTTGGAGCAAGCAAAGTAAACTAACTTTTTCTGAAGGGTTGCAGTTTGTATTTCAGTATTTTTTAAAATATTAATTTTATGACTCTGAATATCAAAATGATTTTTTGGGGAAAGACCATTTAAGGCCATTCTTCTAACTGAAAATTACCCTAGTCTATTTTCCTTTGAATGCATTTGGGTAATTTTCAGCTGTAATAATGTTCCTTATAATACATTAGGGAAATGCACTGTGACCTTTCAACGGAATCAATTCATGCCTCCTAGGTACACGTCAAATGGTCACACAGATTAAATTATAGAATCTATTCTGCATCTCACAGAAGGAAAAATGATTTGGCGTCACATCAAAGCATAACACAACATGGAAAGAAATGCTAGACGACATGAGCAGTTACGTTTGTCATGTGACTGACGTCACTTACATTGATTCCCTAGCGCATACCGATGTTCTTATGATCTTCAAAAAGGTTTGCATTTTTTTTTCCTTTGTTTCTCATCCAGAAAGAGAAAACGGCCTTTAGATTTTGTTATTTCCCAAAAGGATTCTAATTCGCCATTCAAGTAAAACTCTTCAAAATGTCTCTATTACAGTAGACTAACATCGATTGTCAACGTTAGTCTAATTCTATTAATGTCACAGTCGTGACCAGGACTGAGACGGATAACAGAAATCTCTTAATACTTCTGTAAAGTAACTTGATTTCACTACTGGCTTGGGAGGAAAATGAAAATAAAATCCTTTAGAAGTGAATAATACATATATGATGTATTTAATTTTACAAAACATTTAATATGAGCTTCAATACAAGAGTAGTGATGTACAGAAATATATGGTAAATCTATAAACCTACGTTACTTTTTGCTTTTTAGACAATGACGGATATCAGAAACTGATGGTTAGAGTGGCGAGGTTAATCGACGTTTCCCTGCATTCAAAGGCATGCACAGCTTTCAGAAGTGACAAAAACAATATTCCGACTAATATAAACAGCAGAAACGGCATTTAAAGACAGCAGTACCAAAGTCAGAGCACTGGATACAAATAGAAGCGATCTGTGGTATTACAATGGGGTCTTTGTTGACAACGAGTTACACAAGTGCGAAAGATTTACGCGAATGGAGTCATTTCTCCTCGAAGCACACCCTGTCCGTTCCACACCAATGCATATGAAAAGACTCTTTTAGCATGATTACAGTGTAAGGAACATTCGGGGCAAAACACATACGATTTTATTTATTAGTATACATGCTTTCGCGGCACTTGTTTCAATAATCCTAGATTTAAAAAGACAGGTTTGACTCGATGTCGTTTGTTTTTTGGACACTATTTGCTTTAAACGCACCATTTTCGTTGATCTGTTCTTTTTCAAATTCTGTTGACATTTTTATTTGTATGAACGGCTGAATTTGACTAGATCGGTTTAGTTTTTAATTCATTTAAACACCTTTCTTTACTATATTTTACAGGCGTTTTCCTGCCCTTTTTTCAGCGTTTCAGCTCGTATTGAGTTCAAATTAATTGCTGAAATTTAACCTACTTGTGGTTTTTTCTAAATAATGTTGTTTCTTATGTATTGAGAAGGCTCTCATTTTAATCTGAAATTTACTTTTCAAAAGTGTATAATTTTAATATCGGGAACTGTTCGCATTGTAAGGTTTCTAATTTATTTTGGTATGTTTTAAATGAAAATTATCTTTTTCATTCTAGAATTATAATTTATTCTTTGTACTACTGACCAACTTGTAATTGCTGAAATCAATGCAAACTGGAATAGTATGACATAAAGGTTTGCCACACATCTGTTGATTTCTGTTCAGTTTATTTTGTAGAACATTAGCATTGTAATTATTAGATCAGAATCAATCTCATCTTTGTGAGCTTTAATAAGGAGGACGCTTCTTCCAATTCAAATGAGGATCACAAATCTTTGGACCTCATTATAATTTTAATATAACCATGAAATAAATATTTATAAAGCAGTATCTCATATGCTCTTTAAAAAAGCTGCATTGTCCCGTCAGTAGAATCGTTGTCATTTAATTTCAAGGAGGTATCTTTTGCGGTACTCACTTTTGACAGAAAACATTGTTTCTGTAGGCATAACTTAATAAATATAACTACATTGTTTTGTTAGTTATATTAACGTCCCGTTTCGAAACAACACAAAGTCTGTTTTGGGACGGACCTCAAATTTTGAACCTCGGTCAGATGAACACTTGAGCAGGCACGTCCCTCTCCAAACACCAGTGGGATGATGTTTGACCACTACATAGGATTGAGCGTCCAACGGGCGTTACGTGAAACCGAGACCCTACCACCAGACCACCGCGGCCTCATAACTACATTGGTAACTTTAAATAAATATTTACATAGTATTAAATAAATATTTCTTAGGCGTGTCTCATGGACAATGCACTTTAGAATCAGTTGCATTGTCAGGTCGTTAGAAACATTACCGTTTAATTGCAATGGGGTCTCATGTTCGGTCCTCAGTCTTGAGAAACATTACATTGTTTGTATCGATACTTACTTTCTACATATAACTATACGAACATTTTAGACTTCAAACAAATATTTACATAGCATTAAATAAATATTGGTAAATTATTATGCCAGACACTCACCGCAATCGTTGCATTCAGCTTAATGTCCCATTTTGAAGCTACACGACAGCTATTTTGGGACCAACCTCATAATTCTGAACCTTGGTCAAATAATGACGATGAGACAATACCCCACTCTCCAAACCTCCATGCTACACCAATGTGAAATATGTGACCCTCGAAAGCAGATTACATACAAAGTGGATATTCAGTGGATTCGGGTTTGAAGCCGGCGAATGTGGCATCACTGTGATTTAATTGCAAGGGCGTCTCATGTTCTGTCCCCAGTGTCGACAATACATTGTTTATGCCGGAATTATTTAATACATCTAACGATATCGATATTTTAGACACGTTTTAAGAGATTTCGTCGCCTTGATATCCTCACGTCAATCTGATGTGAGAGTTTTGAGAATGAAGGTAAGCCTTCGTTTTGTCATATGACTAACTGTTTTTGGAGCGATTCCAATGCTCACTTGATGCCTTATTTGAACATTTGAATGTAAACCTTCACACACTTCAAGTTTTTTGTCAGAATTTTGATATAACGACTCTTTGCACTTTTGTAGGAGTTATCGCAAAATAGATCATTAATTTTGTTTCAAATTAGTCCGTTTTTTCGTTTTCAGATTTATAATTTTTCTTTTACATAACAAAAACTCTTTTATTTGTTAAAGATTTTAAAATCAAAAAGGTTAAGTTTTTTTCACTAACATGAAATTATTTTACACAACAGTACACTTCTGGCTGTTTATACGTATTCATAAACCGTAGATGCATTGTTATTTAATAGCCGAACAAATAGGGAAGAACGACTTACATGCTGTTTGTTGAAGTTACTTATATACAAATTCAGGATATCATCTGTCGTTCGATCAGCCTTTCCCAGATTTTGCAATATCTGCAAAGAAAAAAAATTTCAAAATTATTGAAAGATAAAAACAAATCATTGAGTTAGACAGAGTAAACATATTTTTAGTCATTCAATAAAATAGTTATCAGGGCTCTGTAAACTATTTTTTTTAAATTTTAGTTTATAGCAAAAGACAAAAATTGTTTTGAAATCTTGCCTTTTTAATAAATATGAGATTTAGCTCTACATGGATTTTTTAAGAAATTTTTTTTATTACTTTTGCTTTAACCTTTATTCACATAAAATTAAAATCCTCATTTATATCTGAATATTTACAGTTCAATATTAGCAACTTCCATTTTATTTTAGACTCCAACTTGAACATAAATATTAATTATTTCTGTATCCGAATTTTTACCCATTTAAGATGTGCTTATATTTAAGTTAAAAGCGAAAGGCTTTTAGTTGTTAAGAAGTTGCTGAATTTGTAATTCTGCAGCGAGAGATTATAGGATGAATATCACATTTTTGAATCTTTATCAAGTTTTCAACCTGACTGCTTTTGGGATTTCTCTGTTTCTTTTATAATTTAAATTATTGCATTAATTTAAAATGAGAATGCATATGAAGCAGCACATGAAAAAGAAGCGACGTTTGTGAAAAGCTATAGGCAACATGAAAATTTTTATCAAATAAATAAATAAATAATTAGCAGAAAGTACGTACGACTTCCTCTTAAATGATTTTTATGATTTAATGTATATAGCACGTCTTTTTTTTTAAAAAAAAAGAAGATTTATTTCATTCCCATGTCTAGTTTCACATTCCATTGCGTATTCAAAGAAAATATCAACTTTTAAAACTATTATTGAGGTATAATTCTACTCCATGAACATAAGTAAAAATTGAAAAAAAGAGAACAGTTTCTCATGAACTGAATAATTGAAACCTTTTAGCTTGTGGAATGCATTTAGTCATCTGCACAAATACATAGGGAAGACCATTAATTGCTTTAAAGAAACATTTCGGAATGAAATTATGCTCCTAATCTTGAAACTTATTCTCAGTAAGAGCCCAGTTTCCAAGAGAATAATGCATACATTTCCAAAGCCAACATCACCCTGAAGCGCCATAAGAAACACAGTGTCGCACTTTTAATGCATTGGCCGGTTCATTTCCTGGATCCGATAAGTTGGAAAGATCCATTCGCCAAATTTCTAAGATTTAAGCGACGTAACAAAACCTACGTGACATGCAACCATTTCTCAGTGTTTACAAGATGGGGTTTTATCCGCCCACACACAAAACCAGGCCCGAGTGAAGATGAAAATAGATACAATGCTCTACCAGATGGATGCACCTAAGAGTGTGGAAACTAATAAATTTGGTAGCCAGTTTCAAAGCAATCCATATCGGTCCTTACTTTTTGGATTTAAAATGTAATTTTTGAATTTAAAGTGTATACTAACCAAGAAAACTGTTATTGTAAAAATCTTAAATACTTGGATTTAAATAGGTAAAATAATCAAACTGCTATTTAATTAAGGAGCATTTATTCAGTTTCGGCATGAACAATGATATGATGTCAAAAGCCTCATTCAATTCCCATAAAATAGAATTTGCCTTTCAGAAACTACGAATATCATAAAGAAATTTCTTCAAGAAACTGTATACGATTATTCGAAACAATAAAGGATTGACATCCCTTAAGAGATAGGTGAAAAGAGAGAGTAAAAACATATTGGAACCAAAGTAAATTAGAAAGACCGAGGAAAACAATTAAGGACTACAAAGGGCATTTTTTGATGGTGGTGAGTTATTAATTTTCATGTCCTAAAAGCTAAGAAGGTTTTTCGAACTCTGTATATATGCATCGTTATAACCTTGAAATCACATAACAGTTAATTCAATGTTAGAAGCTTTGTTTGCAACATTTTGATCACGCTGGAATAATTTTATGGTGAAATTCTTATTTATTTGACAGATGCAAACAGTAAGCTATTAAATTTAAGATAAATATATAAAGCGGGTTATTCTTTGATCTTCCATTGAAGGATATATTTAAACAAATGTCCACACATCATTTTAAATATTAGAATCCTTTCATAATCTTAAGAAGTAAACTTTCATTTTCCTTTTAGTAATGAAATGAAAAATGACTGAATTATTGAAAGTAATATGATATGAAAGTAAATAGATATAAAACAAACATATGCAATTGACAATAAAATATATTCGGGAACCATCCGTAGTAACACAAACGGTGTTTCACTTAGAATTACTTCTTCTATAATTCATATGGAATTTGTTTTTAATTAAATTTCAAATTGAATGCAAGAAATTATGACGATATTTGATTTGTATATGGAAGTGCCAGAGCCAGGTGTTCAATCTAAATTGTTGTTTTAACCACAGTAGGCAGAGACATCAAAAACATCACAATTGGAAATTAAATGAAAAAAAGATACTAGGCATAAAAAATACATATAGAAAACGAGGATTTTATTAAAAACATAAAAAAATGTTGAGTGACATGGATTTTACTAAAAACTTAATGGCCCTGGATACAAGAAATTATTTTATTAAAACCTTCGCGGACATGAATGTTATGACATTCATTTCCATTGTGATGCAAATTGGCAAAACTGCTATAAAATTCAAATTTTTGCGATACATTTTCATACATTCAATTCTATATAGCCTTAATTTTTTGAAACTATTGTTCACTTTAAAGTAATGGCTAACTGGTTCATTCAGTATTTTCATTTTGCTTTGATTTTTCTTTCTACTGTTCGCGGATGTGTTAACTTGATTAGTTATTAACTATATTTTGCAATGATAACTAATAAAAACGAAATAATTTTCTCAGGTCTATTCCCAAAAAATTCATTACAGAACTTAATAATCCTAGAAACCTTCCACTTCTAACATTTTTAATCATAACTTCTGTCCATGCTTCGTGACTTGTCATTCAGTGAAATCAATTCGCAAAGCCGCGAGCTCCTCTTTCTTCGTCAGAAAAATTGTGTATTATAGTCTTAATCGATTTATAATATAATCTGCAGTATATAGTGATTATAATTTTTTGGTTTCAGATGATTTTTTCTCAGCTTTTATAGTAGCAATTGTAAAATAATAACCCAATAGTATCTTAAAATATTGGAAAAAGCGTTTTCACATCCAGTTTTGGAAAGATTATTCAAAATCAAAGGACACAAAATTGTTTTAAAATGTAAATTATCAGCGATATGTTTGAGCGTTGAGAAAAAACGTAAAAAAATTATTTGATATTTTATTGCTTATTAGCAGAAATAGCAAAAAACTTTATATTTTCTTTTGATACTTATGATAACCCGCAGACTCATACATTTTTACGATCTATTATTGTTCCCACAGAACTAATGATAAAGGTTAATAGTACTTCTATTAAAAGACTTTTGATTTTATGAACATTTTCTGTTTCAAAATATTCGTAAGAACGCGAGTTCTCTGTAGCTTTATCATTTTATTTATACATGCAACATTTCTTCAAAAATGACACTAGGTGTATGTAATATTTTTTGCAAAATGCGCAACTTTCAAGCCACGATATTTTTAGTGAGCTCTTTTTTTTTTTTGAGAAAACCACAAAATGTTTCTCTAAGTTAAAAAAAAATGTCATGAATTCCTTCTCATCTAATCCATGCTTCGCTTTTATTCATCTTTGATTTGTTGCATGGGTCTGTATTTTTGAAATAGTTCTAATTCAAAATAGAGATAATATTCGACTTCTTGTCAAAAAATTTAAAAGGTAGAAAAAACTTATATTTTTCAATCTTCGGTGAAGTGCTTTCCCTTTTGTATTTAGTTGTTTTCATTACACTGCGAAAGTGTCGTTACAAGTTCAAAAGAACAGTGAATAGTCTATCTAATAATTTTATGATCAAAATATATTAGACACAAGAAATACAATATCAAAAGCAAAAAGACATTTAAAAGGTTTAATGAAATTGGCCCCGAAAGTCATTGAGTTTTTGTCATTTGCTTTAGATAACATTTGACAGAACGTCTTTGGCCAGATATATTTGAATGATAGCTTTTTTTCTATAAATACAGGGTTCCCACTTACATCCGTGACACCCTCCTTAACTTCTAAACGGTGACAGCTTAGGTCATAAAGTTGGTGTCTAGGTATAGTAAAAAGGCTATGCGCTACTCGTTGAGACAACTTACAACGTCATCTATCGGCAAATTTTGGAACTAGCGGTCCTATCTCGTAAACGATGAAAGATACGAGAAAGAAGTCAATTAGAAAGTTGAAGAGCACTCTCGATTTAGTACGAAAAGATACCTTGCGCACATTAATACTCAAAACAGAATGTAAAAAATGAACATTTGTTTGATGGTGATTTTCAACACTAAGGCGTCGTGAAACGCGAGCGAAGCGAGTCAAGACCACCTTACGGACTCAATACTAGCCTGTGTTGCAGGGGAAACGCACGCGATTTGCATTCATGAGGACCATGGTTTTGATCCCACCGGTTGCGTGTTTTACTGAATGTCTCTACAAACCATGAAAACTTTCTGCTGATCTTGCACAATCGTCTCTCCAAACACTCAGCTCAACTCAACCATGCCTGGTATAAAGATCACATGGATTTCATGTATTATGCAAATGAGGATGGAACGTCATACCTGTTCGCCAGAGACTACTACTATAAAAAAGATGTTTCTGCTGGGTTGTACGTTAAAACTGAGGGTTATGGCAAATATTTGGCATTAACGAGTATTGCGAGATGTTGTTAATTTACGGTGAATGTGAGCGTAAGGAAAAATCAGCTGCAAGGCTGTATCATGAACGTTTTCCTGAATGCCCGCGTCCTACACGGCAGACCATCTTAAAAGTTGTAAAACGTTTAAGGGAGACGGGCTGCGTGACCAGCCGACCTCGTAATGTAGGACGTAGCGTACAACCTAAAGATGTGCTAGCATACGCTCTCGCCCATCCTCAGAGCAGCACAAAAATGATCAGTGAAAATTGTGGCCTCTCAAAAAGCCGCGTTTGGACAATCCTGAATGAATCAGGAGCTCATCCATACCGATGAACATCTAGGGATTGCTGACAAGAGATGCTGAGAGACGTTACACATCATTCCTGGCAGACATAATATGGACGGATGAGGCATGTTTTTTCTCGTAACGGTATGTTTAATAGCTGGAAAATCAGAGATATGCTGTCGAAGTTCGATATCAACTACGCTGGTCGATTAATGTTTGGTGCGGAATTTTCAATGACAGACTCATTGGACCAGTATGTTACGAGGGAACGATACTGGGAGCTTCTGATGGAGGTAATAACTAACTTTGTTGAGAATCTACCGTTGCACCAACTCCGAAATGTAAGGTTCCAACATGACGGCGCCCCTCCACATAAGATTTCAAACGTTAAGGAATAATGAAGACATTCCAGAATCAAGTCATCGGGTATGGTGGTTTCGTAGAGTGGCACCCGCGCTCACCTGACTTGACCCCATTGGACTTCTTCTTATGGGGATACATAAAAGGGCAGATATATGCGATCCCTCCGCCAACATTGCAGGATCTTCGACGACGCATTACTGATGCTTGTGCCTCCGTAACACCTGCCATGTTGCACAATGTGCAGCGAGAAATCCAGTCCAGAGTGCAATTGTGCAGTGTCTAAAGGAGAGCACTTTGAGCAATATAAATAAATGATCCAGAAAACAGAGATGTGTCTCAGTTTCTTTCTTCCACTCTTTATGACATGACAATTTTCGAAATCGGGACCAAACAAATGTTCATTTTTTCATTCTGTTTTGAGTATTAATGTACTCAAGGTACTTTTCGTACTAAATCGAGAGTGCTCTACAACTTTCTAATTGACTTCTTTATCGTATCTTTCACCGTTTACGAGATAGAACCGCTAATTCCAAACTTTGCAGATAGATGGCGTTGTAAGTTGTCTCATCGAGTAGAGCATAGCCTTTTTACTATACCTAGACACCAACTTTATGGCCTAAGCTGTCACCGTTTAGAAGTTAGGGGGGGGGGGTAACGTATATAAGTGGGAACCCTGTATATATATATAACATGCAGTGCAGAAAACATAAAATCTCCATTTTATATTTTTTGAATGTATAAAGACGACGTACAACAACTATTTATTGTGTATTAATTTTAAAACGTAGTAATTTAGTCAATATAAGCACGGAATATTCACAATCAATTGCCTTTCAGAAACGAATTGTTCTTGAATTGACTTTCATTTCTTTAAAGGAAAGAATAATGAATAGATAGTGAAAACAAAAGCAGTATAACCACAGCAATTGAGTCTTATTATTCGATACGCTCGCTTGAGCACGCAGATTTCACTGACTTAGATTCGATTTCTTTGACAGGATTGAGGTTTCACTCATCTGTTGGGGGGGAAAGATATTTATAAATTTTTAATTTACACGATGAATTTCATTAGGGTTTAAAGAAATGCTAACTTTACCATCAATAGGGAGTGTTGTTTGTAAGAATCAAAGGTTTTGATTGAAATTTGAAATGTAAAATTGGGTCTTACTTTTTGAACGAATTTGTGCGTTCTTTTAAAAAATTACCTCTCGATTTGATTGTCAATTGAAGTAATTTTAACACATATTTTGTCGAACTTTCCATTCATTTTGAAAAGTTAAAAATAAACTTCATATTTATTTACCTATTTAAATGTTGATTATAATTGAAAAGATTTCCAAATTTTTGTCAATTTGTGTGTCACTGAGCTTATAAACGAAAAGAAGTGACTGAAAATTTCAGGGCACTTTTACATTTCCTACCTTCTAAAACTGACTTATTCAGCTACAATTCAGGAAATATATCAGAAAATTTTATTGAAAGATGTTGTTAACTATATCAAAATAAAAATTTGGATGTGAATTTTATTTAATTATTTGACTGCAAATGCTTATCTTAGTAGAAAAACCAAAATTCACATTTAAATGCAATGTTACCAGACGGCTTTGAGGGCCATAAGATTTTTTTAGCTGTCGACAACGCTGAGAAAAGCAATTTTAATTTGAAAATAACAGCGACTGCTGATAAAGGACAAGACAAATACTGCTGATGATTTTGACTTTGCGCATCTCTAAATTTTTCTGACTTCTTTTTAATTAAACTTAAGAACACAATTAAGCTAAACGTCTTTAGAATTAATTTATGAATATTGATAATTCACTTCCCAATTCTATCAGTATCTCGTCTGGATGATTTATATTTATTTTTATTTTGATATTTTTTGCTAATTATTGTATTTTCCTAAATATTATTTCTTTCCAAAGTCTTCTGTTTTTAGCTATAAAAGTCATTTTCAATAGTTTCTTGTCCCTTTTTCAATCATAGGATTTTGCGTACTTTTAAGAATTTTTCTGGAGCTTTATCTGCTTAATTTTTTTGCTGTTATATAGGGCAAGGTTGCTCAAGTCGTAGCTATTCCATTCTGACTTTGTTTTCATCGAATCAGCAACGCTGATGACAGTGCGATGACTACTAGCATCGGCGATGTTAATTCCATTATTTAGAATGGAGCTTCAATGCGTTACAACCTAACCTCGAAGAAAAATAAGTTTTCGTTAGTTTTCTTGCATATTTCGTAAGACGTAGAGCAATAAATATTATTAATAAGATGTTATTATTTCCTAAGATATCATTCTGTGCTATTTGAATATATGCTTTGAAGCAGTATTGACACTCTGGTTCAATTCATTCTTTTCATGATGCTTACTTAAATATTTACACTTGCCGTTGCTTAAGTCGTACCACAAACGAGGTTTAAAACATACCAGTTACCCCTTAAGGATGTCTTGCACATCTAAAGATACATAATATCACTTGTAGAAAGAGAATATTTTTCTTTTTAATATGTAATGTTAAATGTGCTTTTCCCAATTTTTAGGCAGGGTCAATAAACGTGGTAAAACGTACCGATAATACTCAAAAACAAGAAGATATAGACGAGGCGCGATGAAAATTACCCAACGGTGATATGGGCTTCAAAGAAAGTATAATATTCCTAAACCGAAAGTGCGATGTCACCTTCTAGAACTAAGTAAACATTATGAATTTGGAAAACCGAAAGGGTTGGCCGAGGATTAACTAAAGACCGCATAGTTTACTCAAAGCATAGTAATACAAGTTGTTTTTGCTTCATTTGCTTCCAAGGTACGACTTAGGACATAGGTGGTACGACTTAAGAACCGGTTTCCTTAGTCGTACCGATGTTATTATTTTAAGATTCGTTTATTTCATTCGACATAGTACGTGTATTTTGAACTTTCTTGCAATAAATAGCTTCAATATTCATAGAAGTTGTGAATTATACAAAATTTAATCCTTCATTTAGTAAAACCTGCAATTTGTCGACTTTTTTCCTTAGGGGGTACGACTTAAGCAATATCACCCTAGCAAATTCATCTATAATACAAAAAGAAGTGAAACTTATTTAGTTTCTAAAAAATAAGTTAAATAAACATGAAACAAAAACGATAAAATAAAAGTTGATTGAGTTCTGGAAAAACTTATTCCATCTTTTAAATCTCAAAACTGCTCATGCATTACAATTTTAGGTAGGAGTAAGGAAGCCGCGTTTCCTTCTACAACGCAATCTTCAAAATGTGCGACAATGGTCATTTTGTTAAATTTATACAAACCTTGAACTTTTGATTCCACTCTGTCATTAGACAACTGTGGACTACACTTCCCATTTGAAACAAATAAAAAAAGTATCAACTTTATTTACTGGATGCATTGACCCTTAAGGAAATACTTTCTCTATTCTTCCGCTTCTATAAAGCTCTATTTTACATAAAATGTCTTTTAAGACACCCAAAAGATGAATAAAATGCATTTTATATCCTCATTCGGTTTAATAGTACTAAAATCATCAAAAGAAAGAAATGTATTTGTTCCATACTCATTTGTAAATAATCATATAACTGTCGTGTCAAAAAGAAAAGACGACTTTTCATAGCGATAGTTTATGAATCAATTATTTCGCTGAAACATACTTTCATTTCTTTAGGGCATTTGAAAGCACTGAAATTATTAAGCTTAATGAAATGCACATTTATAAAATGTATAAATTACTTTACCAACAGAAAAAATCAGAACCAAAAACTCCAAAAAATAAAAACCTTTCAATAACATTTTTAAAAGTCTTGCTTACTAAAAATTTTCAAAAAAAAATATTGAGTACATCAACTTAAAATCCGTACCGATACAACAGTAGATTTCTTTATCAAACAGAGAAATTGACTTCAAGAATCTTGGGAAAACAGGTTCATTATGACAATGCACTTTTTTTAATAACATTCGTAGAATCCACAAATTATAGTCCAGAAAAGAATTATTCATCCTTAAATTAGCAGAAGAAATCTAAGGTTCTCTTCAGTCAAGATATTAACTAAATACATACTATTTTTAAATCCGAGAGTTTTATTTACGTATAAAATCAGTTGACATTCGAATTTATTCCGAATATATAATCTGTCTGTTTACGCACTGAACTCTTCAGTTTAACGACGCCTGTTTATGTGGGTTACTACTTAACGTTAGCGTCTTAGTTATAAACTATATAAGAGAAGCAGGTGGAAAAAGCTTCCGCATTGAATGTTGAAGCCTCTTTTCAGAAAACGTTGTCATACCGGAATTGAAAGGATGGGTCAAAACAAAATCACCTGACTACAAGCTGTAGAATGGATATACGGACGATGAACCATCTAAAGTAATCACGGAGTAATTCTGGTTTTCCTACTAAGAGAGTAGGTAGGGTCATCGTAGTTCTCCCATTCATGGACTTCCTAATCCTCCTCAAACGTCAACTTCAACTTGTAAAAATAAAACTAACGGAAAATGCGATTCAATTTGTTTCCAACTCTGAAGCAAATCGAATGAAATGGGTTTATATTTTTGTCCTTTAAACACTGAAAGGATTCAGTTTTTTTTGCTCTTGTTTCACATATTATTTTAAGTAAATAAAGGATATCTCTCTTTTTCGTAATAAAAAGAAATTGTATGTATAGTGATATAAACTATTTAAAGATGGTTTACGAAACAATGTATGGAACAGATAACCATTCTAATAGCACTGTTATATTTCATCTTGCCCTTACCAGAAAAAAAGTTAGGTTAATGTGTTCAACACAAGAGCTCATGAGCTTTAAGAATTTTGTTTGCTTTTCATAATAATTTCATTCAGTGTACTAATTTTCAAGGAAATTTCCAAGACTCATTACAGAATGTATCACGATGTTTTATTTTTAAGTTATAGAATTATTTCTTCTATTTTGGCTTGCAGAGAGCTAAAACTAATCTCACATATGGAAATATTTGCTTTATCGAATAATAAACATTTTAAAATCCTTAGTTGAAAAATACAAATAAGAAAACTCAATACCATACTTGTTTAAAATTCAATGATTGCTTAGTAAATGCTTTATTAAATCAGATAAGATTTCTTATTTTAATAGAAGATTACATTCTTAATAACGTAAGGAATTCTTCTATGCTATTTCATTATTTACTTATTTTAGTTACCATAGTCTATAATAATTAGAAGAAATATTCGGTTTTAACTAAAACTTTAAATTATTCTCTTCCCTAAGCTCGAGTCGTATGCTAATTAATTTAAACAAAGTAGATTTTCGCAATGATGAATTTTCCACTATCGAAATTAGGGAAGAATTTGAATGAAAAAAAATACTTCTATGCGATAGTATTAAGCCCTCTTTCAAGTTCTTCCCATTGTCTTAGAATAAAACAAATGTTGTAAGAGTATTTGAATATTGAAAAAAATTAGAAAATCGTAACAAATGAAATTAGAAAGATAATTTTAAAAATTGAAAACGTAAGTTTTGACAAAGTTTTAACACAGGAAATATCTTTTCTTATTAAAAAGTATTTCAAAACAGTATTTCAACCAGATAAGTAATTTTATGAATTTCTTTCCTTTCGTCTTGAGGAAAAGAAAAATCATTGTCAACCTAAAATAGAAATTTTGGTTATTTGTAACAAAAAATGGAAATCTATGGTATAAACACATATTATTTTATAGCCTCTTTTAAATAACATTTTTTATCTTTTCAGTGATGGTACGTTGCATCACTATTTTTTGTGCCTTTAGATTCAAATTACCAATCAATAAATAATCAGTTAATGAAGAAAATTTCTATGCGAAGGAAGTAGTATATAAACATAACTTCTCAAAAACAGTAAGGAAGTGAATATTAATTAGAATTTTTTTTTTATTAAAAGTGCCATTTTTCCTTTGTTGATTGTTTTAATGTATGTTGAATGAAAACTCTAATAGGCGAGAATTCTTTTTAAAAGTCCTTGATTTTTAATAATAGGTCCTTAAAGGAAAATAAATAATTATTTTTTAATTAAAAATAATCCTTTCTGCGATACGCAAGATATATGTAAATCAGTTGAACCAAAAGAAAAATTATTTGAAACTCGTTTAACCCACGCAGTGTATCGGAAGAAGGAAGTTTAGGCTAGTATAAAACCCGTATTGAAATGCATTATATGAGAAATAACAATTAGAATATTCTTTGAGGTTTTATAAGGAAATGAAGGAAGTTCAAAAGTAGGATGATGAAGTCAGAACAGGTCACGGAATTAATTGAAAGTTATTCTCTATTTTTCTGCTATGCATGCTAAGTCAATCAAAATCTATCATTTTTGTAAGTTGCATTTGGTCGAATTTATTTGGGAATTCTATTGGGATTGTATTTCTTTATTTGTTTTATCTAAAAGAAAGTTAAATTAAAGACTTCAAAAAGACAATTGAAATGCATTTTTAATAAGGAACTCTTGTATAGGTTAGCAGATTTTATATAAGTTCTTGCCATTTCTGATTTAACATAAAATAAGCTTCAGATGGCCTTACTTAAACAATAAAATACAAACTGTACATTTTTGCAGCAGGCAACATGGTTTCCAAAAACAAGACAAAATTATCAAATAAAAAAGAATACATATGAATAGAGTCCATTCATGATCATCGGATACTCTTCGAATGTATGGCTCAAATTTAATTTTGGAATCCACTGTGCATCTATCAGAAAGAAAAAAAAAAGCGTGACTCCACAATACAGCGTGAAAAGGGCGTAGTTAAATGCTAGATGGCATGCACACTTACTTTTATAATCGTGATATCACTTGAAGTTACTCCTTTAATAGCACATAACAGGAGTTCAATGTGCCTCTTGTTCTTGAATAATTCATTACAGTTCAAAATTATCCGACAGAATTGAGAAACATGCAATCGATCTGTGGTGTCGAGGCGCGTCAAAAAGTCTTAATAAATTCTTTCCTGTATTTAATTTAAACTCGTGTGTTAAAGTGTTAATGTTATCCTTATGACCATGAAACACTTCAATTTTTTAGTACATAATTGTTTGCTGCAGCCTAATATAATATTCTAGAATTTCTTACTTAATGCAACTCAAGTAAATTTATTCTATACTTATGTTTGCTTTCACTGTCAATGAACGAGGTACAACCTTAATTTTTAAATATGAATATATTAATACAGCAAAAGAATATAACTTTTGCTTGTTTACTCTTTCAACTTATAGTTCTTGCGTAGTGCCTTAGAAATTTTAAAAAAGAATATATTTTTCCACTGACTACCATCCAGCAGAAAGTTAAACAATTGTTTTCTTACGAATAGTTAACAATAATTTAGATGTCCGCAATCAAATGAAATGGTTTTTCATAAATACGTAATCTTTTCTTTTATTTTTCAAATCTGAGTTTCAATGGGTCATTCCGATTAAGAGGGAAAGACATTTTATTTTACAGGAAGGTAAAAATGAACTTGCTTGCTTATTCTAACACACAAAGCCTTCTTTATTATTATCAGCTACGATAATAACTAATACTCCTTGTTTATCAAAGAGATTAAATTTGAAAATTCTGAAAAATGGTATCTAATTTTTTCTGGCTCGCCTACATTTAATGTTCTGATATTTGTGTGAATAAAAATGGAACGGTTCTCTCTTCTTAAAGAGTGTTATGAAGACATAACCGAATTCGTACCCCGAGGCTTTATTACAGAAACATTTCTCTCATTAAAAATACTCTGCCTTATTTATTTTCGTTTGTTGTGCTCTCATTCTACGTCATTCGACACGATGGCTATTTTACAAACTTCGCCCGGGGTGATCTGCAGCCTGCTGTTGGAGTGCATGACCCGAACTCTTTGATTCAAAATAAAGCTCTTTCGAGCCCTGTGGCAGGTGCATCCGGAACTGCTTCTCAAGGGCAAAAAACGTCTACCCTCCCGCCCGTCCGCCAACACTGCTGACCCCGTTTAAGAAACGTTCGACATTCCAATCGAATTGATTCCGGAATTGTTTTGCATCACTGTGGTGGTGTTGATGCACGAAACGGACTGTCGTCCGACGACACGCACTAAGCAGAGTTCTCAATATCTTGCGCGAGGGAACACGGTAAGAAAACAGGAAACCGAAATTCGGCAAGATGCTTTAGACGAAAATAGCTGAGCTATGCTTGGAAACTGGCATTTTGCCTCCTGGTTGGACTAACTTTCTCAGACGCCGATGCTCTGACGTCGATTTATAGCAGTCTGATAAAAGCAGATCTCTGGTGTCTAGAGAACCATGGCGTAAAATATTGAAGGATGCTGTGAAAGACAATATACAAAGCCAGAGTAGCTTTATGTCGGTTATCAAAATAATTTATTGGTGTTTGGAAACTCGACTCAGTGCAACTGGATCTTTCACATACATTTTTTCAGTTTTAAAGTTCTCAAAATATGTTTTATATCCATTGTTACGTTGATGCAATATTTTTATAGTTTTTAGGTTCATATTACCTCACAAAAAATTGTAAAATTCTCAGTTTAATAAACGACATGCCCAAGTCGTAAAAATTTAAGCTTTCGTTCGAACATGCGATATTTTCATCTTTCTTTTACTTTCAAACGAGATTATTTTGATATAATATTTACTTGCATAAATAATACTCGTGATAGAGAATAGAAGACCCTTTGGCTTTTGTAAAATCAAACTGATATACAACTATTAATTTTTTGAAAAATTGCTTATGAAGAAAGGTGCTTCAAATTTTATCATCAACTGATCACATCAATATGTTTTTATTTTTCGCGTAACCTTTTAAAAGTTGCCCTTTATTAAGAATAAATGATAAAAACATTATAATGAAATTCACCACATTAAAGAAGCATTAACTTAATGTTTAGATTAAATCTTTAAAATATTTGCAAGTGTTGAGACGGTGTTAGCTAATCAACATATCTCGCGGATTTCATATTTATGTATTGTCATTATGAGAATTGCACGTTTGTCGGGAATTATTTCTTCCACAGTTTTAAAATGGACAGCCCCCAATATTTGAATATGCTTTCTAAAACTGAATGAGAGAGCTGCGAAGATATTCAGGGCATTAACACTATTTAACTCTGATCTGTCTAAATATGAAGCTATCAAATAACCCATAATTGATAATGCAATATATTTTAAGTTTTTGCACATAATTAGTTATCTAAAATGAACTTAATATATAAAATATTTATCCAAATTAGATAAATAAATTCCTTTCTCACGTCTAAGAGAGCAATTTTCTGAAAATGAATCATGGGGGAAGTGTCGAAAAATACATCAAATGATCTTCCTGAAAATGCATTTCATGTTTTTAAAGCGACGGTTTGCACTTTTTACATCTCCCTGTATTTATTAAACTCAGAGCGAGACAATTCTAAGCCAAAGGCTTGGCCGTTCTCCAGTAAGTTCAACGGATGGATGAAACATTTGGAACCACTTTGGCCTCTTGCCTGAGCTTCAGTCACGAAGTGTACACTCCTCAGAAGATTTGGGTCATTTTTTTAAGCACTCATGTCTGTTGGATATTTAATGACGAAAAACTCATAAAATATCTGTGTACAGATTGTGAATCTAACAGATTTTGAATATATTTTCTGTCTTATGGGTCAGATAGACAAAACTTATTTTTTAAAAAAAGAATTTCTTTCAATCAGCTAGGAATATTAAACTTTTAAGCTTCATAAAATATCAATATTATCCTTAAGATATCATTTATTTCAATAATCTTTTGTTCATTGATATATATATCCCATGATTTCTTGTTCAAATTTTAAACTGTTTTCCAAGACAGTTTTAAAAAATTAAAATAATTATTGGTAAACTTTACATAAGACATACTTAAAATTCATACATACTCAATTAGTTTATTCGCAAGGTGATGTCTCCAGCAATGGGATAATGTGACAATACTATGATTAGAAAAATTGCCTACTTACTTAACACAAAAAACCTATCAAACCATTTTTTTCAAATGACCTACTTAATGTGAATATGAAATGCGATTATTAATGCTACGAGACTGAGTTTATTTTGCTAGATTTAATGAAATTTATAATTTTCATTATATGTATATAAAAAACAAACTTCAATCGAAAATTTGGAATGAATATTCTTTTATCTTTCTTATTCAATTCCGTGGAATTCCCGTTTACCTCGATTATTTTATAAAATATTTTTTCTTGAACTAAACACACTTAACGTAAGAAATGATTCAATTAATAGTTTCAAAAAATTTGTGTTTAATTTATTAATATTTGAAGCATTGGTTGTATTTTTCTTTTCGGAAATTTTAATGTTAGTTTGATATATTCAAAAACTTACTTTTGTAAACATCCTTTATGAATACAAATTATTTATGAAATTTTGCATATAATCCTAATACAACTTTATCTGGTCCAATTTTTATTCGCTGGCAAGTTGTCTCTTCTGTTTGAAAATTGAACTCGTTTCTCCTATTTCAAATATCAACATTTATTTTTATGCAAAGTTTTGTAATTATCTTTTTAACATTTGCCATCGAATTCATTCTTTTATCTATATTCATTGAAGCGATTTTGAGACTGAAGAATAAGTTTCGTATGTTGAAATAGTTATAAATGATTTCAACTGCAATAATTTCTCTTAATGAACTGATCATTCTTAAAATCAAAAACTCAAAAGACTGCTCACATAATACGAATTCAATGCATTACTTTGCACTAGTTCCTGTTATTCATTATCACGTCCGAATTTCATGATTGTGCTACATTCTTATCGCGCCATTAACATATTTTCACTTGAAACATTAGAATTCTAGCCAGACTTACAATAAGGGTCAATTAGTTGTGTCAAGTTCACTTGAAACAGTTTATTCTTACTATACCTGAGGAAATAGCAATTATATGTGTTTGCCGCTGACAGTTCCTTTCAAAATACAAGTACAAGTTTTTCCACAATTCTTATAGCTCAAGCAAAATAGAAAAATGAAACATTACTTTGCACCGTAAAGCGTTTTTTTTAAAGAGAAATTTCGATGAATTATAATGTACTAAATTCTAGGTTTTGGGTTTATGACATGCGATGGAATTCTTCAAATTAGGTAAGATAGTATTAAGGCGTATAAGTTGATAAGGTTAAATAACGTTAACTTCAGGAAGAAATTATGCACTTAAAAGATAAGGAAATGTTTATACGATGAAGTTTAACCTCAAACAGTTATACGTATAAAAGATACAGCATCACATTAAATGATAAAATTTGAAATATAATGCAAAGCTTTTTTAAGCAGAAATTTTGGAGAATTACGACTTATTAATACATGGTCTTGGGTTTATTATAGGTTATGGAATTCTGTATATTACTTACACTGAATTAAACATGGAAGTTGATAAAGTTGCAGGCTTTTCACTTAAGGATAAAATTAAGAACTTAAAAGACAAAGATATATTTATCATATGAAAAACAAATGCTGGCTTTTTCATACAAAACATAACATGACAATTACTTAAAAGTATATAATGAGACTGAATGATGAAATGTTGACATATACCGCAAAGCGTTTGCAATGAGAAATTTGGATGAATTATGACATATTAATTCCTAGTCTTAGGTTTGTTGTAGATTATGGAATTCTGTAAATTAGTTAGACTGAATTAAACATGGAAGTTCATAAAGTTACATATTTTTCATTTAAGGATAACATTAAGAACTTAAAAGACAAAGAGATATTTATCATATCAGAAACAAATGTAGATGCTTTCATACAAAATATAACATGAGACAATTAAATAAAAGGTACAACATCAGTTTAAATACATTGTTAATAGATATCATTAAGCATTCGGAAATATATGCGTGCTAAAAAAAAATGGAAATTATTTAGTCCAATTTATTTTTATGAGAAATATTTTCAACCCATTTCGGTATCCAAACAGCATTTACTTTCCTGTCCAGCTGAGAAACTAATTAAGCTATTTATTCTCACCTAACCTATTTCTTTCGATCCATTGTTTAGAATTGCCCTTCATTCATTACTCCATTTAGTACTCCGAAGGCATTGTGCTACATCGGGTATTATTTTGTTAAGGTGTTTTCCGAGTTCTCTAAAGGGAAAGCTACGGCATTCTCGATTAGGTTTAAAAAGTGTTATCTTGTCATCTCGTGGATGTATTATATCCTTCGCGTCGAAGATCGTGTATTGTAAAAAGAGAGCAACATGCTGAAGGGAAGAAATCGAGGTTAAAATGACATTCTCAGGTTTATTTCTAGAAAATTTAAATTGGATATGTTGGCGATTTGCAGAGACAGCGTTTGATATCCAATGTAGGAGCTACTGTTATGAAAACAACTTTTTGAAAGAAGCACATAAAAGCTTTATCACAGAGTTACTATTCCAAGTTAGGTACATTGCTTAGACTGTTGTATAAAGATAATAAATAGAAGGAAAACTGGTGAAATATTTTGTGAAGGGAAAAGAAAAAATACTGTATAATTTTAGAGTTTTCACTTTTAAAGGGATATGAAATGCTTCCCATTAAAAAAAATAGTCTCAGTTTAGGATCACTAGACTAAATAAGCGATATATTTTTAGAAAGAAAACGAAAACAGATACTGCATAATTTTGAACTGTTTTTAAACAGTTCATAAGGGATAAGAAGTCATTTTTGTTACGAAAAAATAAGTTTAGTTTAGGATCACTAAATAAATATCATTTCGGATACTGAAGTGCATGTTTGTTAGATAATTTTTTTTTAGTTTATTCCTTTTTTCTGAAATTAAAATCTGGAGATCTTTTCCATTAATTTAAATACATTCCTACAGTAAAAATATTCAAGTACGAGATGTGAACATTGTAATAATTCTTTGTAGTATTTCTTTTATCTTTCTGAGCTTAAATATTCCATCGCATTAATTAGAATTCTTATGAAGGAAGCACATCAAAAATAATTTTCCTTTAGAGCTACTTTTCATTTCAGTATTTATTACATAATGTTATTTCTTCACATATAGTTTTACAAATTTATGTCAGAAAGATCTATCAACGTTTTCGAATCGGAAAAGTCATTCAACTTAAGTAAAAGAGAGTCGTCGTTTGTAACTTTAAAAATTTAGTATAACCTTATGAAAGTTTAACATTTTTTTACTGTAGGAAAGACTGTAGGAAGAATAAAATCGAATAATTTCTTTCACATAAAGAAAAGTCAATGAATTAAAAAGTGTTTAGAAAATATGACACAAGCAGAAAACTGAACACATTTAAGTATTCGAATAAACTCGATGAATGTTTGAAAAATTCAAATGAACAGGCAGAAAAAAATGTTAATTGTTAATTTTAAATGTTAGAGAAAATTAACTTCATCCAGAAACAAAAACGAATAATACGAACTTGTTACACTTTTTCAATTTTATAAGGATTTACTTGATTACTTAACTATTTAATTATTCGCATGCCTAATGCTTTTTGTTAACGTTAACTAGATTAGCATCTTTACGCGCTTAATTTTGTTCAGTGAAAGCAATAATCAATCATGTGCTAAATTAATTCTTAATGATAATCATAAACTCTTCTGGAAGACAATCTCTGATAGAAGATCCATATGCGTTACATTCTACGTGAAACGCTAGAGATACTGATGTTAATTATTTTTTCATTTTATATACTTAATGATGCTGTTTATTAAAACCTCTTTATTAATAAAATAAATTGCTAACTTGTCCATGCATCAATGCGTTTCAGTAAGTACTGTGAACTGTAGAGTAAACAGTTTTATGTTTTTATACTCAACATAGTTATGTAGATATTAAAATATACTTCAGAAGTCACGTGTTTAGTAGGACAAAGACTTATTCAAGTGTATATAAAATATTGTAAGTTGACTAACATCATACTCTAACTAAACTTAATTGAACATCTACTAATTGTCAGTTAAATTTTCAGATTAGAAAATCTCTTGGTTATATTTTGACTTCTTACTAGATGATATTAATCAGAAAATAATGCGATATTTTTTAACTAATATTATCATCAAATACGCAGTATGTATTTCTGAAATGATAGGTTAAACTATTAAAATTATTTGGATTTTTTCGCTTAAAAAAAGTAACTGAGCAGTAATCGAAGAATTCCATACAACCTGGGAACACACACATGTAAGCGTCTTCACGTGACTGAAAAACCCTCTTTCTTAAAGAAGACCTGTAATGAATCATTTGTTAAGAAAAAACTGAAATAATGAATACACATGCTTCTTCAAGTGTGGAACCATTTTTAATTCCTATAAATATCGATAAAAATAATTTAGAGCAGATAATCTGACGGTGATGAGACGCCGCTATAATCTGAAAAATTCTATTTAAAAAATGACAGAGGTCAACGTTTACATGTGTCTGTTATAGACAGAAAACAATTTAGTTCACCGATCTTGCTCTTCTTTCAGCTCCCATACCGTAACACAAGGCTGATTTACACGTTGGATGAAAACTCTTCATTTGTCTATTCCTGAAGAATTTATCTGGCAATTATCCATGAGATGACAGGGGTACTTCTAAGAACATTATCCTGAAACTGGATGCATAACTTAAGATAACTCACAGCCTCGTTTTCTTCTGGCTAGATTTTAGTTGCGTTGGGAGGATTCAAGCAAGTAATGTTTTCGAAAAGAAATATCAGTGGAACTGGCAAGAAAATGCCCATAGTTACTTTTGGCTTAAAATCAAGTTAAGGACGAAATGTGACAGAATAAGTTCAAAAACGATAGTTAAATTTGTGATTATCCTTTCATAAACCGTTTGATATTTTTAAAACAGAGCGAAAAATTGTCTTTAAACCAAATACAACTGAAGAACATTAAGCCAAAATTATTAAATCATTCAGCATACATAGAGTTTTATAATGCTGAAACAGATGACAACATTGAATGAAATCAAAGAAAAGATTTACCTATGTTTTCAAAATGCTTTAGTTTTTTTAAAATTATTATTATCTTTTTATTAACACAAGTTTTCAAAATGCTTCAATTTTATCAAAATTTACTCTGTTCTTTTACATCACAATTTTAATTCTTTCAACATTCTTCTATTAAAATACGATTATTTCTATAAATTTGATCATGTTTATCTGTTGGAAGGCCATAGCACTCGGTCACATTTTGTGGTGTCAGAGTAGGTGCATCTTAAAAATTTTAACACTTACTCTTCTATAACCCCATATTTCATTTTTATTATTACTCGGCATATCTAACATAAGTTAAAATTTTTTTGTGCTTGTGAAGATACTTATTATGATTTTATTATATATGTAATAAATAGAGGCACCTGCCATTTAGTTTGATAATAATTAAGTAATTCTTACTCAGCTATACCTATCTCACACATATAGCAAGATATCCGTGAGAGATTTGCAATAATTAACAAATTCTGTATGTACAAGTTCTTTTTACGATCAATAGAATTTTAAATATTGTATCAATTATTAATAATGGCCTAAAATGATGTGCTGTTTAACTTCTGCTCGAGCTGTTCATTAGGCTCATAGGACAGTTAGATGAATGCCATAACTTATTAATTTATCTTATCTCAGAGTCATTCGTTATCTTTATGATTAATCACTCTAGTTCTTTCATTCATTATTATAAATTTATCATTTTTTTGAAAGAATACTGTTTTTTTAGATAGCTTTAAACAGAATCTACTCACTTTATTTACAAAAAATGGTGACGTGAGTACAAAAGAAATGTCAATTGAAAAAGTTTTGCTTAAAAAAGAAATTAATGACTGAAAATATTTACTGCTATTCGCATAATTTGAGAGAATTTAGAAATATTTTTATTAGCTTCCTCGGGACATAAATTTCTCAGTAAGATGAGACGGTTTATATGTTCACTACAGTATCTTGTTTACAAATTAAATATCGTCTTATTTTAATAAATGTTATGTTATCATCAAATTCATTTGTATCAGAATAACATCAAACATTCGATGATGTTATGTGTATTCGGTTTCATAAAAATCATCTAATACGAAGTAATTTCATGAAAAGTTTTAGATGGTAATCAGAAAAGTTGTCTTCGAAGCAAATCTAACCTTTACAGATAATTTTAATAACTGCAGAAAAGACACAAATGTCATAAAATTGAAAAGAAAATTATTAATCTGAAGTTCTACAGAATATATTTGGTATTCTGGCAGTTTACAAAGGTGAATCTAAAAAACTAAATATATATTAATTCATTTCAAAATATTACTGTAATTTACAATTAATCTCAAGTATTTGCTTAGAAATACAAGTTGTTGTCCTATAAAAAACTCTATCTATTTACAGAATTCTTCCTACTCTTACTTTTGTTTTAAAAATAGTCTCCGAACGTGATGCATTGGATGTTGTCATTTTACACACGCGACATAGAACTGGTTAGTCCGCAGATGCTCTACTCCGATAAGCTCCCAGCTTAATCACTGTAGGCAAAAGACCGGGCCAATAACAAGTTTTAAATGTAAATAATCCTTTATCTATAACAAAATTGATGATTTAAGGTTTGATCTAGTGACATAAATGTCATTAACATGTGCCTGTGAAACAACTTTAACTATGCTTTTAACTAAATAGAAAAAGAGTGGTCACATTTTCATTATATGTCTCCAGTATATCGTCGGTATGTTGCTAAAGTGACCGAGTCAAAAGAAAAAGAACAACGAGTTAATGTGTTCATATTGTTTTTAAATGCCATCTCTGTAACAGAAAAAAATTATGCATATCAATATACATGTGCAGACTGAGACATATTGATATATGTGGTTTTTCCTATCACGGAGATGACATTTTAAAACAACAAGAACACATAAAATTATTTTTCTGTTTCTTTTGATTATTCCATCGAACCTACCACAGTTAGTTGTTCCTTTGGAGTAAAGCCCATAGTATAGAGAATCAAAACCGACAGTCCCAGTTTTGTAGGAGGATTGACTCTGTTCATCGCCAATGCAAATTTCTGTATATAATTTAACTTACAATTCTTCTAGTATTCATGACTTATTGTAATCTGGACCCAGCACAACGTCCCCATTTTTGTAGAAGGACCTCAACCTTAATACATCAATGTTCAAATCTGTTTACATTCTTTTCTTTTTTTCTTAATGTACTGTTTATTCTTTTGATCTAAATGTTCTCTTTTTATATATTCTTATACATCAAATGTTTTGTAATTTTTTTTGCTCTTGCTTTTTCAATAGTTTCACACATCCGACAGGGAGCCGTTCTGGCTCCGATTTCTGGGGTATGCTGTGGTGACTTGGTTACTTTTAGTAGTATACCGACGATATAATGGCTTAGAACTCTTTTCATATATTTTATTTCACAATATTACATTTTTATGAAGAATTATGAAATTTTAGGGATTCCAAGTCAGACAGAACTGGGACATGGGGCGGCGTTCTGTCTGACTTAGAGTATTAAGATGGAAGGAAGTTTGCTAGTTTGTTTCAGACAACGAAGTTGATAAAGCTATGCACGAATAAGTAATCACATTGATCAAATTTTTTGAATATAATACCATAAATAAAAGAATTAAATTCTTTCAAGTAATTTTAATCTCTATTTCGTAATTTTTCATTTTCCTTCATTTATTTTTCAGGCTTGTTTTGAGTACTATCAGAGATCGCAATGGATCACTGGGTTTCCCTCGTAATTTTTTGTTTCCAAAATTCACAACAACTTTCAGTATTAGATTTCCCTCGTAAAATCGAATGCGTAACGGACTTTATTATTACCTGCTGGAACTATCAATGTTTATCCAAGTGGTGTTGACTGTATATATTTAAATAAAGGGATTAAAAAATTATATTCCATTCTACTTCACTTAATTAGATATTTTCGAAAGAAATAATACATAGCATTAAAATTATAATAAAAAAACTGAAAACATATCATATTTGAGATAAAATTGTTTCTATTATAATGATCAATCACCATATGAAATGCAAAATAAATAAATAAAAAGAAATCTATACAAAATCAAAACGTATTTATATCCATATATTTTTCTTAAAGATATATTCAATCATTTGTTAAGAGTTTGCCATAAATTTATCTGTATTTTAACTAAAGCATGACAAAAACTAATAGATTATACTTTTATTATTTTTCAACAGTATGTGGTTTTATTTTTCCAGTGATTGGTATTCTCTGAGAAAACGCATATTAGATTAACATTCGTTCTATCACTTGTGTGCATTTGACAAAATTATTTGCCTTAGTGAACAGCTAGTTAAAACTCTGTAAAAAAAATTCTAATTCCAATTTCTAATTTTAATTACTGTTTTCCAAAAATTATAGAGTTTTAAAAATTAGCTCTTAAAAGCGTTGGATTACAAAAGATAACTTTCTTATACGCATTTATTTCAAAATTTTTGTCTGACTTCAGTTTTTTTCTAATAGTTCTGATTGTAATATGCAACCTATATTTCATTTTAATACAACGTTTTTAGATAGTTTTTTGTTTCCCAAAATTCACAAAATCTTTCAGTATTAGATAATTCAATTTTTAATAAGTCAATTCATTATGCAAATTTACTACGACCATGCTGCATATTTATGATGTCCTTTCTAAAATGATGAAAACGGCAAGCAATTTAAAACATAAAAATGCGTAATTACAATCTATAGATATATTAAATGTAATTTTCTATTGCATCGTCTTTAGTATACGCCATTAATTAATGCTTTTCTGCAAAGAATGTCATATAGAATCAGCGATATTGATTTAGAAATTATTATCATAATAGAAAATAAACAATATTTTAAAAATAAGAAATTATGGAACGAAGTACTCGTGCAGAATAATTAAGTTAAAATTTTCCAATTGTGTCTAACAAATTGTATAAATACGTTTTCAAAAATATAGATAACTAAATTCCTTTTCCAAGTAAATAATCGATATTTTAGACAAGCTGTGATAACTCACGTGAATCTGAATGCATTTATGGAATCAGCAAGATATATTTTAAAAAATAAATAAGTATCCTGGGATATTTTTTCAGAAAAGGAACCATGTATTTCGTCATGAAAGTTAAGATGAAAGCATTAAAATTTCTAACTTGCTCTTCTAGATTCGCGACTGGCATTCTTTTTTATAATTCATCACAGGAATTTTTTCCATTACAGAATTGGGAGTGGCTTTTATCAAGACTTTCATGGTTGTTGAGCATTTGCAATGACCCTAATAAATTTTCATGTTCAATTTCGTTTTACAGTTTTGACGTATTACTTCCATTATGTAAGACTTCTGAAGTAAAAATTGTGCCAATTAACTTTATTTTAAAATTAAATAAAAATTTGACAGCCGCAATATATGAATGACATTCAACATGTCAAAGTGATATTTCATTTTCCATCGCTGGAGGGAAAGAATCATGATTATTACACATTGCTTTTTCAAAACTAAAAGTCAATATTTTCGAATCATATTTAAGAAAAAATATTTTTTCAAAAATGAACAGAATTTCCCTGAAATGATGTTATTTGCATTGTCAGGTTTTTCATCATCATTCTTTTAATTATCATAGCTGACCTACATCTCACGAAACAGTGCTGAAAATCCTGTCCTCCGAGAACAACGATTAAACACTTAACAGCAATTCAAAATGTTGAGCTGAGCTGAAATTATCCCTGGACTGAAAAAAATGTACTACACATGATCCGATGATCGTGATACAAAACTTTAAAATATTCGTCACGAAAAACACACGTGCAATTATCTATTTCATGAAGGTTAAAAGGAATGTGAAACCGGATTATAAAAAGATCCCCTCGTTTGCATATAAAACCCATTCACCATCACTTTTCGTACAATGCAGCTGTTCATTTTAAATCGATTTCTTAAAAATAAATTGTTTGTTATTGAATTTATTTAGAGATAATAGCAGTTATGTTCCAAATAATAAACAGACAAAACATCAATATTTTAACTTTTTTTGCTACTATGCGTAGATATCAATTACTACCTCGCATCTTTTAAGCCAACGTTATATCTGTTGTTCTTCATAGAAATCAAGAAGTTCTCTAATAACAATTATAGATAAGAGCTGTTTTATGATTTTTCGTACTTATTTTCCTCAGCTAAGATATTTGTTAGGCTTGTCGACTGCTGCTCGGCCTATAATATTCCGGTCCATATGTTTGTAAGAATCTATTTGTTTCCACTTTTGAAAGATGCTTGCCGTATAATAAACGAACTTATATGTTTTATTCTTATTCTACAAATTGTTTTGCTGCAGCATCCTTTAAAAATTAACAAACCTCTGTTTTCCATAAAGAATACCTTCTTATATATTATCTTTTATTCCGATAATTGTTTGTAGATTTTTAAATCTAAATATGATTATAAGCTGCTATTTTACTTGGAATATTGAATTTCTGGATTGAAGCGAAATGATCCCACAACATTTCTGCCTGCACGAAAAAATGACAGTTTAATTGTTCATTTATTTAAAAAACGCATAGAAAAATTGTAACGCATGATTCTATTAAAATTTTAGGTGAATTAATCAAAATAAAATTCATGTGATTCATCACAAATGAGACATAGTTCTTTCACTCTTATTTCGAAATATGCGATGGAAACAATAGAAATGGATGGTAAAAAATTGTCAGTAATTTTATTCGAATTAATTTATTTCGAATTATCGAGCATTTGCGGCTAAAAACATCATAACCCCGAATCTCAATCAATCAATTCAAACTCCCTCTAAAAGTTCATACGGATTGACGCTAACTGTCAAAGATATTTATTAAGGAAGATTTTGACGTTTGTAATAAAATTCTCTGATAGTTACCATGGAGAAATCTTGGTGCATGTGTACGGGTATCGAAAATTTAAATACTCGTGAACACGTGAGTTTTATGAAAATTAACATCCTTGCGAAATGTCTATTTGAATGCCTCATTTTCCTCAGAGGAAAACTGTTTAGTATTCAACTAGGTAAAGAAATAAAAAAAAACAATAAAAAAGGGTTTTCCAAAGGTATCGTTTTTCTTACCGAAATCAATTCAAAACACTTACAATCAAAGGTATAATATCAATGTATTTTTAATGCTAGGTAATGGAGAAGTTAAAAATGTATGTTCAACATTCACGTGTCTTCCTCAGCATTATCACAAAAATTACATATATTCTTTCAGATAACTTCCTTAAACAAATCATGTATTGCATTGTTTTAGAAAAGATACTGATTTTATCGCATTAACTATAGACCGAATATCCAGTAATTCTAGAGTATTCCGTTTATTTTAGGTTGGTGAAAGATTATGAAACTTCTTCGCCAACATGCAACTAAATAAAGATATTTAGCATAATTTAGAATTATTATAAATTTCTAAACCCTTTCTTATTTAGAAAAATCTTCAACAAAATGGATATAAAGAAACTGCTTTGCTTAATTTTCAAATATTAATTGTATGAAGCTAATGAGATCCTCAATGCAAACAAAAAAAAAGAAAGAAAAAGAAGAAAAGCAGCTGAAAGAAAACATGCTGGAAATGTTATTACTTTGTTACTTCACAGCTGCGTCTTGACTTTTCATTGCACGTGATCTTTTTGTAAACTTTTAAAGATATCTGCTGGCATTCATCCTTTGAATAATCAGTATTTTCGGTTTCTCACTTTTCAATTGATAATTTTTTCTTTTTTCTCCAAGGAAAATTCTCCGTTGAAATCAAAACTATATAAAATTTACCAAAGTGAAGAAATATGGAACTAAAACGAAACGCCTTATTAAAAAAAGCATTGAATGTATTTAATTAAATACTTAACACTGTAATAAAGACTTTATCTGGCATCTAATTAATTATTTTTCTTAAATCTTTAACGGTAGCTGTAAAGTTAAAATATTTTTTAACAAATTCCAAGAAACGTTGCATAGTTATATGCAATACCTATCATCCGATTCAAATTCTGAGATTAAACAATTATTAAATAGTTAAGGTAACATTAAGTCTAAGATATAGTTTAAAAATCTCCAGTTTTATATCTTTATTAATTAATGATTATCTTATTAGTGGAAATAAATCCCAACCCTGATGTCCAAATTCCTTTTTCTGAGATTCTCAGAATTACAATAAATCAGCTTGCTTAAAAGGATTCAGCTTAATTAAAAGGATGCTAAAATATAACATCTAAGGAAAATGAAGACTATTTTGTGAGATTATCATCAACTATTGCGATTTATAGAAACATTTCATTGTTTAATCATTTAAAGTAAACAATATTGAAAGCAAACGAAGTCCCTTAGATTATGAAAAAAAAATCAAAGTTTTCCAAAACATTCATCTTTCCTTGAAGATTCTTTGATGTGAGATGGCCCGAAATCTCCCATATGACTTATATAGCCATAAGTATTGTCCAGTTGCGCATATTATCAACATCCAAAGTGTATCATATAGATATTCATATTAAAAATGTCTTTCTGGGCGGGTAATGAATGTCCACTTACTCTTTCCTTGGCTCTCCCCGCGTGCTTCTGAACACTCTTGCTTATGGAACCGGCTCGATTGTCACTGGACATCTTGATCTTCCGCCAGGTTCCGTAGGACTTCGCATACGGCACTGGGGCCAGGGTGTCCGAAACTCGGAAACGCTTGGGTCACTGACTCGGTATCTCCCACTCAGCACTTAGCTCCTTCGCTGTTCACCTTTCGAAGACGACTTTGGCTCGGCATAAGTCGGCGGGTTGCATCAACAGGTAAACGCGTCGCCAAGCGTAGGGCTGATTCTTCGCCAACGGGTTTGGGGAATCCACCGAAGGAGGACAACGGCAACAAAATAAAAATGGAATTGCGGAAGGGAGGGGAAGAAACAATTACAACTGCACAGGGACGATTAAGATCACTGCCCTGTAACGGAACGCTTGGAAACCTTTTAACACTTCCTTCATCCATCCAGGAGTGGATGGCGATGGGATTTTTTGGGAGTGGATTAAGAGGATTTCTTGATTCCTTTGAATTTACGTCCTTGAATATGACCATTAGAGTATTGCTTTCTGTCATTACATACTCAAGGTAAAACAACGTCTTTCTCTGGCACCTTGGCGACAGCAAATTGCTGATCTATAGATCCCTGGAGAATGAAATTGCTCAAGGATACTATATATGGAACCCAACCGCAGTTTATGTGTGTTTCATTTTCGTTTTCAAGCTTTCTGGAATAGATTGCTTCCCTGGGTAATATTAAAATAAGGCATTTTGATTTCTGAAATGTATTACGAGTGTGACAATATTAAAGAGGAAATGGATTTCATTGCAAGTTTTTTATTTGGATTATTTAGTCTCATTATGCAGTGAAGAAAATTTTATTGAAAATATCAGAGAAATTTGGGGAGCTGAATAGAATCAAATATTCAATAAGCTCTTTTGTCATCAATATGGCATTTTTAAGTTCGTATAATCTTTTCAAAATGATTTTTTGACTGAGAAATGTAGTGCTTTCCAAAGTTTTAATGGTTAATGATATTTTAAATAATTTACTTGGATTCATTAATATTTACGCATCAGGGAAAAATTCTAATAAGGGTGCAATTTTTTCCATAATTACATTCATTCCAGAGTATATGTTAATGCATTCCATAGATTACTCAACATCCTGCTTCCATTTACTATAGCTTTTAAAAAATTAGAACAATAATTAAACTCCAGTGCCCATTTAGTTAAAATTTTTAAACACTAATAGTTGTTCACGTATCCATATGTGCTGTTTGTAAATTCTGCTGAAACATTTGCCCTTGGAGATATCTAGTTGGATCTTACTATCTATCAATACCGTTTAAGAACAGTCTTTTTTATTCTGGCCTCTTCACTCGTGCACCTTCTGCGAGCTAAATGCATTTTGAGAATAGCTAGATTATATTTATATCAGGGAGTACAAATGTTTCTTTCAAATTTGTAACTTATTGAAGCCATAAATTTCCAGTATACAGCTCGAATAGTTAAGGAGAAATTATTCCAACCCGTGGAAAGTTTATTGCTGATTTGTCTCCTTAACCTATTTAAAAAGAATTATTATTAGTATTAGAAAAATATTTTTATTTCCAAATTTATTCGAGCAGCACCTAAGTCATTTAATGTTAGATTCTTGCATTATAAATTTGTATTTGTATGTTCAACTAAATTTCTAGTTATCAAAAAAGATAAAAATTAGAGAAGTTCGTAGTTATTTCAAGCTCTGAAGACAAGACTTCTTATACAAATAAACGTCTGTTTACGGATGACCATACATCCCTATAGGTAAATAAGACCATTTGTTGAACGAACTATTTTACACTATAAAATGCAAATTCACGCCGTTTATTTTACTTTTCAGAGCAGCTGTAATTTAGAGATGAAGTTCTTCTGATTAAAACTGAAATATGAAATTAAGTGTTACTTTAAATATCAGTTTTAAATCATGGAGGTTGAACATTTTATTGTTATTTACATGATTTCATTAAGTTAAAAAAAATTCATAGAAGTAATTAAAAATGGAAATAATTTTTTAATACAATCAGTTGGTCCTTAAGTTAGAAAATAAGTTAAAGTAATAAGCCACGTTTTAGAATCAGCTTAAAATCTTATTTATTTTTACATCTTTATTCTTACCCGAACTTAATTCAATTTATTGATTTAATCTGTATTTTCATTCCATAGAGTCAATTATTTATTTTTACGAATCTAGAAAAAAAAGCTAAAAATATATCCAAGTACTAGATAAAAAAAAGGGTTAAGTTTTAAAATGAGCTATCTCTAAAATTAATTAACTCTGCATCCGAATTTCTCTCGTAGACCCTTTCAGAAGTTCGATTAATATTAATTCAGCAGATCTCTGTGCTGATTCATAAACGATGGCCTTTCTAATGAAGTGATGAATCAGCTTCGAGGCAGACTGCATTTCACGCATTAAGACAGTGCGAAATCTAAGTCAAGTGTATCTGGACAACTTGCTCGAGCGGTGTCAACAAGCAACACTGGACTAGAATAGAAACTGTGGATGAGCGCTGCAGCTTCGGAAGATGTCCTGAAGCAGCAAATGCCGCCATTCTAAATATAGAATGAAAAGCGCCTAATGTAAACTTCAGGGTGGGAAAGGAAGAACTCTTTTCCATTCTATTTACACGAACTCAAGACAAAGCATTCATTTTTTGTCATTTACCTATGAGATAACCCTGACTTAAAAAATCAGTTTAAAATAAATGGGAGCTTTATTGTATTTTTTTTTATGTAAAGGAACTATTTTTTTCGCGTCTGGAATATAAATGGAAATAATTAACAGACTGAACCGAAGTTCAAATGGATGCTTTCCAAAATTTAATTCCTTCCCCTTTCCCGATAGTTTGTTTCATTCTTTTAAAAGAAGAAACATTCTTTCATTCAGAAAACTAATTCCGTCCAACGAAATCAATGTACTTGAAAATACCGCCCCAGGCTTTATGAAGAAATCCAATGACTTTATTCTAAATGTAACATAACAACGAATGCAAATGTTTGTTGTAAACATTCCTTTAAAAGTGTGCAGATTTCAGACGCAAAAATGACTCTGAACGTGTTACTAACTAAATTATTAAGATGTTACTGATATGCTTTATCATTAGACAATTACAAATCGCTTGGAAGTCTATATGCATTTGATAGTAATTTTTTATCGCACTGATGGTGCGAATATTTTATTCACATTAAAATATTTGATTGGTTGTTTATGGTTTAATGGCACAAGAGCCATATTTGGCTAAGCTGCGCCAAATAAATGGTAATTTCTAAAGGCATATGTCAAAAGTAAAACGCTTAAGAACAATTAAAAGGCAATTTAAAATGGAATGTTCTTATGGTGTAGGTAAAAACTTGTTTTCGGTTTTTGTTAAATAACCTTATACATAACGAAGACTAAAAAAATTCAGAAAAAAATGTGATATTAAATTATTCGACGAAATAAAACTTTCGAAAGACACTTAGCACTAAAGAAAGGTGTATAAAAAGTATTTAAAAACTAATGGTCTGACCAACCAAGGAAACCTTCTATGGAAATGAATTCTCACTAAGTTTATAATTGGTAGAAATAATAAAATGCTAGATTAATATATTTGAATTGTCAATGAAAAGAACATTCACTTTAAAGCGAAATTTAAATTAATTTTGTTTTAATTGATTAATTGCCAATGGACCTTATGTGTTAGAGAAAGCATATACATTAAATTCGATGAATTAAAATAAGTAGAAGGATTATACTAACATATTTTCTCTAAAAATGACTCAAAAGATTTTTTATTAATGATATTTTAAGAACTTTAAACAGAAAATGAATGGGAATGTGAATTGCATTATAAAAACAAATCTTAGCACATATTAAACTCTTACACTATATCATTCATATGCATATTAATGATGAATTGGGAGTGGTATAGGAGTACAATCGATGCTAACAATTGCCACAAACACTTAAATGTAAATTTAGTTAATGCGTATAATATAGTAAAGTAAGTTACGGAATTCTAAGGTAAGAAATGAATGAAGAAATAATTTTTATCAGATATCAAATGTTTCTTTTCTCCTTATTTCATCTCTTTTTTCATGCGTTATTTGTTTCCCCATGTTCTGAAGCGTGTACCACCAAGATTGGGCGACCTTAAAACCAACGGAACAATCAGTCTTTTGCTCTGCAGTGCTTTGAAAATGGATATTTATAATTCTAACTAAAGGTACAATAAAAGGTACTGATTAAAACTGAAGTATGAAAAATAAGATTGGTTCAATTAGAATATTTCCACGGCAAAAAATACAAAAAATTATGTCTGAGAGTAAAACTGAAGGTTTTGCGGTGATTGTAAGATAATAGAGATCTGGATTATCAAATTCCTTACAATAAACTTAGAAGCCTCGTTTGCCGGAAGTAGTGCGCTGGAGCTCCATTGGAAGAAAAGAGGAAAGTCAAAATCAGGCAGAGGTGGTCATATTGTTCAATGTAGTTCTTGTGTACTTCATAGAATTTGGAAACAATTTCGTACCAAGATTTTGGTGTCTGGAATCTTAGTGTAAAAATGGGACTAAGTTAAGCACCGATGACGATATTTGCAGCTATCGCACGAAGAGCTATAGGCTCAATTGCAACCCAACTTTGGCCTTGCCTTACTTCAGCTGCCGAAGGATGGTGCCAACACCTACTATTCATAGAAGCTCAATGAAGATGGTCTGAATGTGTGGTGACCAGCCATTTATTTGTTACTCACCTCATGTCACAAGAGAAAATATTTAAGGTGGGCAGGTCAACACATCCACTGGACTGCATAATAATAGATTTAGCTTGGTATGAAGAGAATCTGGAGTTCATTATCTTCGATCAAATATCTATGGTAGAGATTCATATAGAGTAGATAGTATCTATCTATGAGGTATTTTATTCCTTTAAGTACACACGCAGACATTCATGTATTTCTAGGTAAAACCGTCACTGTTCAAATCTATAGAGATGACGTCTTTGATAGTTATGTGTGCTCTTGTACTGGTCCAATAAGTGATAATTTTATCCTACAAGGCATGGGGATAATCTCGCTAAACTATACAAGACTTGTTTCGTGGAAGTTAATATTCAGTAGCAAACAATTCAGCTCATAGAGTGATCAGCTCGGTCTCTAAACCTTAGTCCCATTAAATCCTCTAGGGATATGTGTTGCATGTGTCTATCCTCTTCTGACTCTTCCCACATTCAGTATAATAGTATAAAATAAATACAAATATTAAAAAAGGGGGAATAAGAAGGTGGAAGGGTAAAAAATAATAGTAGACAACGACAAGAAGTAAGAATCTGGTGAATGACTTCATCAGAGGTCACACATTCATGCAGATTCAAAAGTGGAATAGGTTTTCTGTAGAGGAAAAAGACTTTACGGTCTGAATTTAATATCCTCTTTTGGCCTGAACCTAAACCGGAATGTATTGGAAAGAAAAACATTTACCCACTATTTTTATAATAGTCCTACTGACGTCATAGACCACATAATCGATAGCAGCACATATCAATAAATGTTCAGTACTGCTAATGAAGGATGATCACACTTCATGTTGAAGAAACTTCTACACCAAACTGGCACATCCAGCTTATCAATTTCGTACATTTGCTAGTTTCTAAAGCAGAATAATTGTCTAGTAGTTTGTTTTCATGTCACTTTAAACCGTACTAAGTGCTATACACTTTATCTTTGTTTCATTAAAATCAGAATGTAGATTTTTGTCTGATCGCTTTTTTACGTAATTTTTTTTTAAGTTGTAGAAACCAATGTATAAACTGATACAATTTTAGAGAAATTAAGACTTTAAAATTCACTTCACGTCACAACATTCTCCGTGAGATCATTAAAAGCATTTTTCTGTTTCTGTTCTGTTTCTTTCATTATTAGAAAGCATCAACTTTGAATTCAATAGATTTTCGAAATATTCTTTCAGTATTTTTAACAATTTCAAGTAAACCACTTAAAAAGAAGAAAACCTTTTGTCTAATTATTGAATTTGTTGCTTTAATGTTCCAAAGGGCAGATTTCAGATGAAGAATTTTTAAGTTTTAGAAATAAAAACGAAGATTTAGCTGAAACAAAATTTTTGATTTCGACTATTTTGATTTTTCAGAAGCGAGTAAAAAAACGTTTCTTAACACTATGATACATATAAAACTGGTACAGAAGTTCCAAGGAGTGTTTTGCTTTCCTATGATTTGTTTCGATTAGTTATTTGGAAATTACTATATTAATAAGCAGTTGTTGCATCAAAATGATTCATAAATGTGATAGTAAAAATAAATGGCAAAATTAAAGTCATGAAAATTTTTGTTGTATTAGTTTCTTAAAACCATCATGATTTATCAAATCTATGAATATATTATAATTAAATATAATAATTAAAAATTGTTACATTAGTTACTACATATGAATTTCTAAAGAGTAGAAATAATGATGTCGTGACGAACAGCAGGTGCCGTAATCAGAAGGCGATAGGAAGAAATGTTTAATAAATCATTTTAACCCTGTTCGAATCTTTGCTGAAAAAAAAATCCATTTTGAACTTTGTACTAAACATGAGCATGAATTCTATTGACTATTTACAACGAATTAAATAAAACTCTTTCATTTAGCCTATAAAACCTCTTATTTCATTCATTTCTATTTGATGACCTATGCAGGAAGGTGAATAAAAGTATTAAATACTTCAAGGAAACCACATTGAAGCCTGCACAGGTCAGACAGGACTGAGAAATTTCTAATCCAGCATGGTATTACGGTCGGGGTAGATTTTTACTTAGAATGACATGACTTTGGCCGAAAAGTAAAATGAAATACAGGGTGGTCATAAATTATTGGACCCATTTCAAAAGTTAATTAAAAAAAAACCTATAATGTAGCAACTTCGTTTTTTTTTTTAAATGAGAGAGTAGCTCAAAAAGTTTTTTTAAGATAGGTAACGCGCTGTTACGGTGCACTAAATCTGTTGCAGCAGGAGATTCCTAGCGCAAGTGTCAAAATGGCTACCGTGCCGCAGAAGGCACGTCTCTAGTTCCACGAAAGCAAATCAATTGTCGGTCTCCAAGTAGAACTCGATTAAGCGTTAGCGTGAGCAATTAAGGAGTGAAAGACTCCCTCACTCGTTCAACAACTTCGTCTGAGATCGATGATCGTCCAGCACTTTTCCTAATGCACATTTTCTTTTCCCTTAAATTGCTCATACCAACTCTTGATGGAGTTCTTACTAGGAGACTGATAATTTCGATACTCTAGGCGAAAACATCTTTGAACTGTTACAATTTGCTTTCGTAGAACCAGAGACATGCCTTCTGCTGCACGGAAGCCATTTTAACACTTGCGTCGGGAATCTCCCTCTGTAGCATATTTAGTGCGCTGTAACGGCGCATTACCTATCTGAAAAAAAACTTTTTGAGTTACCCTCTCATTAAAAAAAACGAGATTTCTACATTATAGGGATTTTTCAAATAATTTTTGAAATGGGTTCACTAATTTATGATCACTCTGTATTTATATCGAAATAAAATTACATATTTTTTTTTAATTCTCAGAAAATTACATTTCAAAACTTTTGTTATACATATCATAGAAAAAATAATGGGACAAAATATTTAATAAAGTTTTTACACTCCTCCTTACTTTTATGTTGGCATACATAGAAACAACTGGTAACAATGTGCTGCCATAATCTCGTTTGACTACTAATGAGCCAAATCAATTTGCGCATTAATAGTTACATAATACGGCACATTTTGTGCTGAGGTTCGTTGTATAGTGGAGACTATCGAGTATGCAATTTGGAAAAGTACCTCTTCCCGAAGAATGATTTGGTTCAAACATTTATACAAATTTGCAATTTTGGTGTGAAGACCGCACACCAAATTTCACTCTTTCCGTTTTTGAATTATCATATTTCCATACACACGGATAGACAGGCAGCCCACCAGTTGGTAAATTTGGTCCGAAATTTGATATACAATTTTTATCCAAAGGCGACATGAGTGATAGTGCTCATGTACACATGGATAGGCAGACAGACAATCTTCGCATTGACGGAATTTATCCAAAATGTAAAGTTTTGATGCAAAAGCCACATGACAGATTCTATCCGTTGTTGAATTATCATGCACACTGGCGGCCAGACAGAATGACACTCCTCTTCACACAAAACCATTACAGTTACTATGCAGTTGTATGGACATAGGACGGCAGGCGGACAAATAGGCACATGGACATCATCTAAATTTCGAAATCGAATTTTTTGACGATTGCAATATTTTCTCTTTGTATACTTCTTGTATGATAAATACCGCATTATTATATGAAGTTTAGCAAATACTTTTTTTCTATCCTTGTCTTCATTTATTGAGTGAAATATAATGAAAACCCTAAATATGTTTTACAATCTGATGGAAATAAGTTGAGCCAAAGATGGCCATAGTTAAACTTTTAGGATCTTCTGGTTAGGTGTGTGTGGCTCACTTTTTTTTTTCGTAAAATTTTACACTTATCTCTAACACATATCAAGTATACTTTTCTTTGTAAAATAAAATTTAATTATTTTTATAATACAATTTCAAAATTGTAACTGGCGGGCCACCTTTGGCGCATAGTGTTCCAGAGGTGGCCTATATATTGAAATCTCTCTTAAAATGTGAAAAAAATACTCGGAAAACTATTTTTACTTCTAGAAGAGTATTATAATGTTCAATACTTTATGTTTATACTTATAACAATAACTAAACCAAGAATTAACAAAAGTTTCTTTTAGATTTCGTGAGATGTTTCTGATATGCAAATAAAACTATAACCACCATTCAATAATTAATTAAAAAGTATAACTTTTATTGTTATAAATTTAACAATAAATGGTTATAAGTTTTTTCAGATATTTAAATAGAAATTTTGAAAATTACCCTTACTACATAGATTTCCATATTTGTTTCCTAAGGTGGCCCGAGTGTCGGGCCACCTTGGGAACAGGTATATGGTCGCAACTTACACTACGTAAAACTATTAATATGATAAATTTATTAGAATTGAAGTAAATGTGGTTAAAGAGAAAGAAATAAGCTAACAGGAAACGTATCATAAGACAAAGTTCTAAGAATTTAAACACATGTAAATTAAAATATCTTCTTACCTGGAAATTAGAACGACTACTCCTCAAAAGTGAAATCACTGCATACCATGGAGGCCGATCAAGGTGACCTCTTCAAATTCAGCCACATGAATTGCAGATACATGATTTACAATGCAGTAGCACCATGTTGTAATTGAAAATGAAATTAATTCTACTTTTGAGGGGTGGGCTACCTTAGGAACACTGGCCACCTTTGGCTCACCTACCTTATTTTATGCAGTTTGGAAATTTCTGTTAGTTAACCATGTTCTTAAATTGTAATAATTGTTGATATAAAACAAATTTTTGAATAGCAAGTTTGTGGAAAAGTAGCCGAAAATAAAATTGTGAAATGATCAAGCAATCTTTATGCGATGCAGAAAATCATGGTCCAGAAGCCCAAAATGGAGTTATTTCGTGCTAACGCGATGCACGTGAAATGCACCATGTCACTTCCATTTTGGAATCCCTCTCACAAGAAGAAAAAGGACGTAAAGTGAGCTATCACATGCTGGGTAATGTGCGCAATTATATGTCATATGACTATGACGTCACCTTAATTGACTTCATTGCAGAATCCATAATATTGTTATTTTCATGGAGAAAACATTTTAAAGCTGAAATTCTCCCATCTTTACATGTGAATAAATTTTAAATTCGTTTGAAGTTTATTTAGCTGTACCCTTATTAGGTTTAATGTGAATATTTTCTAATCTGGAAGTTATCTGAATTCACTCATATTGGAAATTTGTCTGGAATTCTGCCGTTTTAACATTTTATTTATGAGATTGTCAAAAAAAGAAGAAGAATACGCAAGCTAGTGAGCGTACTCCTTTTTAACGTAGTTCGGGTAATGACCTAGCACGCAATAAAGTATATAGAATAATTCGGTAAAGTAAATGAATTATAACAAATTACGAATCAAGTAAATCACAGAAGAAAGAAAATAAATCAAATCAATGTCTTCTATTATAGAAGTCTAAGCCTTTCATCACGTCTGGAATAATTTAAGAATTGAATTTTTTGAACATTTATTTCATTAAATAAAAACATTTATTCTAATTTTTAATTTCCTTGAATTTTATTTCCCATTCTTTGCTTACTTGAAGTTCTCGGAAATTCGATTTAAAACTCGTTTAGTTTAGCTTTGCAAGTTTTGATTGCTTTATTTTTATTTCTTTGTCTTTCGTTGTTAACGATAAAGCGATCCTTACTACAATATGTTTTTCGTGATAGGAAGTTAATTTTACACTTGTTTTCATGCTCCCTTTCCACGCTTGTACTATGACTTTATTCATCTTAAATTCCAAATCCATTTTCTTACTGCTGACTCTCCCCTTCAATTATACTTCTTCAAAAGATCATCTGCAGTCTCAAATTACAGATGTTACAGATTCGGATTGAATCGGGTCATTCCAGATTGGTTTCCTTTTCCGAAATTGCTTTTACTTCCTTGTACGAGAACGACAAATCATATAAAAAAGTCGATCCATCATATGTTTTACAATGTGTGTTAAATAAAAAAGGTCTTATTACTTTCTCATCAAGTTGAAAACAAGAGAAATGTAAATGGCTCGTAGTTTCCTTATGGGCCATATGAAGACTTGTTTGTTTCTCTTAACAACAGTTTAATAATTTCATTGATGAATTAAAGGATTTCAAATATTCATTGCAATACTGCTTAGAAGACTATCTAGTATTTAAAATTAGAAATATATTGTTTTGATATTTTAGAAAGTTGCTTAATGTCTTTTATTTACACCTATAGCTTTCTAATGTTTAATTCAATATAGTAGAGAGATTATTCTTCTCTCGACAGAATAGACAACAACTTTGTCAATGCTATATTTCTGATGTAAATTAACATTAGCAGTCAAAAGAGATATGCCAGCACCTTGTAGCTAGTTGTTTTCATGGATGTCAACATAAAGTAAGGAGGAGTGTGTTAGTTAGTTATTGATATTAAAGTCCCATTTTGAAGCAACACGAGGCCTATTTTGGGACGGACCTCGTAATTTTGAACCGCTGTCAGATGACGACATTTGAGCTGGCACCCCCGCTCCAAACTTCCGCACCACACCAGCGGAATGGCGTATGATTTAGCGCGTAACAGGCCCAATATACGAAGAATCTTCAGTGGAATCGGGTTTAAAACCTGGAAACCCTAAGGCCGAGACCTTACCACTATACCACCGCGGCCTCAAGGAGGAGTGTGAAAACTTTATTAGATATTTTTTTCTCTGATATGTATAAGAAAAATTGAAAAATGTAATGTTTGGAGAAGTTTAAGACAAATTTATGTGATTTTATTTCGATATAAATATTTCATCTTACTTCTCGGCCAAAGTCATGTTATGTTTCCACAATGTGGAGCGTCTTGTGTTAAGCTTCGTTGTAGAGTGCATTTTAGGCCTCTTTATGTTGTCAGATTTGCCGCAAGATTTGATATAGATAAACAATTTAGGTACGACTACACATCAATTGTGTTTTGGAGTGATTGTGTTCACATACAAACGAATGGATATACCGGAAGACACTCAATTACGTCAGAATGGGACATAATTGCTCCAAACTTTAATACAAAACTATATGCCAAATTTCAGTATCAACTGTAAAAAAATGCTCAATATCAACTGTAAAAAAATTATTAACACTGATTTGAATCCCAAAAAGGCAAAAAAATACATTTTTCATCGTCTTTCTCCACGTCATATCACTGAACGCAGAACACACCACAGAATTCTTTATAAAAAGCATTTATCTGGACAAAAATGAAAAAAATGTAACAATATATGAAGCTTGAGTCTATTTAAATAACTGCAAGAAAAAAATTCAACTTATTATCATCAAAGAGGAGAAAAAATCTTAAAACATGGTTCAAAGAATCTAAAGAAAGTTTTCCTAAGGAAATTATGATTGTTGCTGATTTTTCATATAATGGCGAAATAAAAGTAAAGAGAGTGGATAAAAATGTTAAGAATAACTTCACATACTATCAGGAGCATATTTATCTACAATCGTCAAATATAAAATAACATCTCCTTACCCACAATACCATCAATAAGTAGAACTGCGCTAAAACATATCAAGGAATCGCACATCGCAATCCATTGTTAATTTCCTGGAAAAAATAGAACAAGAAGTGGGTATGAAGACTATAACCTTCACTGATATTCCTGGTAAATAGTTCTGTATCCCCCATGAGTTTTTGAGATTTTGGACTTCTAAAAATAGCATTATCCAAACGTCGACCTACAACCTTTTCTGGACTTTGGAAAGCTTTTCAAGAGAAATGGAACAAAATACCTCCTCCGATTAAAGAACAAGTCCTTAATCCTTCACCAAGGGCACAAGAAAATAGCCGGAACAAGCTGGGGACTCAGTAAAAAACATCAGAAGACAGCTGTATCTAACGGTGATGGAAAAGGTAATTATCTATGCCTCAGCAGCATGGGCCCACAACATCACTGCCAGACAACAAAAAATCCTGTCTTCAATCCAAAGAAAGTTTCTGCTCAATATCACAGGGGCGTACAACACCACCCCAATGGCGACTCTTCGGGTCATAGAAGGTCTAATGCCTCTTGACATTAAAGCCAAAATGCAATCAACACTGGTAAGGGTAGGACGCCTGGGTAGAAATTGCGATTACGAAGGTATCCACTTCGACCATGAAAGCTATGAAAAGCTATCTCCACCATCAATAATACACCCTGCACTTTGTAACCTGGAAGATATAATCTCACAAGGGGGACATGGTCCTTCCAACAAAACGCCAATCTAAGTATACATAGATGGCTCAAAAATAAACTATCAAACGGGCAGTGCTTTCTGTGCCATTACAAACGAAGCCGTCACTAAAACCTGGAAGGCCAAGCTCAGCTCAGCCAATACTGTGTTCCAAGCAGAAGTGCTAGACCTCAAAGCAGCCATCGAGTGGGCCAACACTGCAAACGTAGAAGTCAACAGCTGGAGCGACAGTGAGTCTAGCCTCCAAGCTCTTAAATCCCTTTATGTAAAGAACAAAATCATTCAAGAGGCACAAATGACCCTTCTAGGAAATGCCAGAATCAGGATCGGCTGGGTTAAAGCACATATAGGCATAAAAGGCAATGAAACAGCAGATACCCTTGCGAAGGAGGCAACCACGGATGGAACACCAGCCAACCTTCCATTCCCAAAAAGTTACCTAAAGAACCAAACACTACAGCTCTCCCTCTCGCATTGGCAAGCTGAGTGGGATAATGGTGATACTGGCAGATAGCCGAAAATATCAAACAAACTGAAATATACCGAAAATATCAAACAAACTGAAATATACCGAAAATATCAAACAAACAGATGCACTGGTCTAGAGAATGCAACCAATTCGCCACTGGCCATGGGCTCTTTCCCAGCTACCTAAAGAGATTCGGTCTCCATTCAACAAACTACTGCGGATGTGGGGAAATAGGAAATTCCCTACAATACGCAACGAGATGCCCACTAACTTTATCATATCACCTCAAGGAACCAAACCCATACCCAGATAGCAAATAAGGTTGGGGAAAGGTTGCCATTTCACTTTCCATAGGCTGTCCGCGAAAGAAATTCCGCGCACACCGTTTCGGAAACCATTCCCTCAAAAATTGACGTAGGAAAGCTTTTTAAGAACCACCTGTCACATCGTGCGTAGCCCCGTACGGTTTAGGGATTAGTGCGCTTGCCTTCCAACTCTACGACCGCGGGTTCGATCCCCGGCTCGGAGGAATTTGCAGTTTTGTCATAATCTACAACGAAATTGTACAAATAAGTTCAATTAAAAATTCGATTAATCAAATTAATAATTAAGCTTTGATTAACTAAGATTCCTAATTAATCTACTTAATTGGCATTCCAGATAACTCTAAGTTGGACTAAGATGACGTCAGAAGAAGGGGAATAAAAACGGGGGTTGGACCCCCTGTAGGAGTGCGGCTTCGGAGTGAAGAGAGATTAATTTTGTCCGCCGAAGGAGGTCTCTTAACAACCTTTTGAAAGGCCTGAAACAAGCTTGAGGAAAGCATGAAACAAGCTTGAGGAAAGCATGAAACAAGCTTGTAATAAAAGCTTGGGGAAATCGTACTGAAAACTTTGTTTCTTGTTGACTAGCGAACCTTTCCGCTACCTTGCCGAAAGTTTCAACCCTTGTCATGGAAACCTTTGTGACAGCCCTTTACCCTTGCTGACGCAAGGTTTCCAAAACCTTTCAGACGAGCTTTCTTTGCTATCTGGGTAGTTCATAGTCCATTGGTGGAAGAGCGCCCTATCCAGCAAACTCTCAAGACGAAATATAGATCGTCTAATCAAATTCATAACGACTATCGAAGACATAATTAAAAGTCAAAATACAGCACCGTCACAGACTCCAACCTAGAAATAGACACTTCCAAAGATTCACCTCCCGTAAACAGAAATTCGATGAATACCCAGTCGAGCGTCAGAGCACACTAGTTTAAGAACAGAAACCAGCCTTCTTCACCAAACAGAAACCAAATCTTCTTCCGTAATTCATTTGAAAAATTCACTCCTCTCATCACTGCCAACCCTGGAGTAACAATTATCAGTTAATATTCCAGCGATCCCTAAGTAAAAGTAACAAGACAAAACACAAAAACCAGCCCCACAATTTTTGGGATTGTTACGACAATAATCATCAATGTAACCAGTTGTAATACACTGTCTATTCTTCTTTACCGTCGCATCGAACAACACTAACAGCCCCGAATCATGGAGCTGCAACTGTATGAAACAATGTAACTTGAGGTAACATTCTACCCTTTCACTGCACTCATCTGATAACTCCCTTGTATATATTTCATATTATATTCGGATTGTAACTCTCTATGTATCTTCTCTGTTTATGTATAATTAAGTTCCCTTTTATGTGTTTTTAGATCTCTTGATGTATTTTTTTTTCTCACGCATACCCATCCAACCGACAGGGAGCCGTCCAGGCTCCGAGTTCGGGGCTATGCTGTGGTGTTATGCCATGGAAGTTAGGATGTAAAAAGATGGTTAAGAATACGGGCTATCAAACTGAACATTTCAAACACAAAAAAATATGCAAAATAGTTCTTAAAATACCATAAAATTCGTTCTAAAAATGTGCGAACACCCTCTATAAAAACTTCCCTTTGACGAACTTCGGCCAAAATTTGACAGAAATCGGCAATTTCGAAAGACCACTTATTAAATTTCATCATTCTAGCTCTTTGCATTTTTGAATTCCAGTTGATCTTCATAGTTTTACATCAGTGGTATAATTTATAACGATTTAGTTTAATTTTAATAAATGAAGAAGCAAAGAGGCCATCTCACATGAATCAAATAGCAATTTCCGTTAAATTTAGCACCACCGAGTGTAACAGATTATCGCTGTTAAAAATTAAATTCTTGAACTTTCTCCCAACCGAATAACGCATAATATTCATGTTTAAACTGTATTAGCATTCATTTATAGTAAATAACCTCAAACGATTATATTTATTTATCATTTTAATTATATTTCTGCATTTTCTATGTTATGACACGCACATTCGTATTATTGTGTGAAAATTGATAGATTTGAATTTAATTTTTAAATAGAATATAAAAGATAAAGTAAATAATATGCGAGAGAACGATTACTAATTGTTATGACGTTAATTAGTATTTAAAAATATAGAATTACCTCTTTATAGGCACTTTATAATTTATTAAACCTATAATTTAAGCTACAAAAATTTTCGTAAATCGACAGTCAAGCATTAAACTTTCTTTGAAAATGATTAATACAGATGTGGTTCAACAAGCAATTATATTCAGAAAACGTTCATTTGCCGAACAATTACCAGCATTATCGATATTTAAATGCCATCTTCTTTTGATAAGTTGATTCCACCAAGTTCTAAGGTTTTAGAGAGTGAAATTCCAGCTTCTGAATTGATTTCTGAGGATGAGAAATACGAAAGTAGAAAAAACAAAGAAATTTCATTTCTTGTCAAGTACTCTCGTTATATATAATAGAATAAATGACACTCTTTCTACGCAATATATCGCCCAGAATCCAGCTGCATTTTTTGTTTAATTCATTCGTCGTTCATCTGTAAATGAGTTAATAATTCTCAATCCGAGCATCATCCTTCGATTTTGTTTATTCTTGCTTTTCGTGACAAATAATTTCAATGAAACAAATGTAGAGAAAGGAGAAATATTATCAAAAGAGCTTTACTTTATTTTGATACGAAGTTTCTCCAGAACTATATCTTTCGTTCTATATTCCCTTTTAAATGTCATGAAGTTAAATGAATATCTTAAAATTTATTATTGGAAATTTTATAACTATGATGAGAAGCTATTTTGCAGTTAGATATATTTATGAGATTCATGCCTCTATACTTTCCAAAATTTCCGGTAATTAAAAACTTAAAAAATTGAATATTGCTTGAGAAATCGAAGGAATAACCTTCAGCACAGGAAAGTGTTGAAAGATTATTTTTTCTTCGTAATGTAAATTTAAAACAAAAGCTTTATTTTCATTTTTCTCGAAATGTGATTTTTCAACAAATTTTCCTTTTTCAAATACGGTAACTAAAATTCATTTCAAAATATTTTTATGAAATTTGACATATTTGTTATTCATAATATTCTTTTAGGGGTGAATTAGAATACCTGTATAATAATGATCCGTTGTGAGGTTATTCAGCTTTTGAGTTTGAAAGAATGACCAAAATTCTGAAAAAAACAACAACACTCAGATTTAACGTTATGCTCGCGAATTTTGAAAGTGATTTGTGATATTGTAAAAGTTGCAGTTCAAGCCTAAGCCAATACTTATGTAGTTATGTATATAAAAGGATATACCAATCTAGCCAATTGTTTTTGGTAGAGATTTTTCAAAAATCATAAAATTTAGTGGAAAAAGGTTTTTTCAGTTTTTTAAAATATTATTCAATCAATAATATTTTTTAAGTGATTTTTTTAAGTTTTTACATTCATTATATTTAAAATTGTAAACACTTTGCTTCAAATATCATTTTTAAAAAATTTCTCCGCACCTAATCTTATGTTAATAACGACGTTGTCACTCTATTATAAATTATGTTTTTATGATACCAAAAGAAAGCTTGGTCAACTGTGATCAAATGAAAACCAATTATTCCAATAAATCTGAGTAAAATGATCTTTATTAATTTGCTCGTTTATTCCATGATGCGCGATATTTTCCATGCTAATACTTCCAAGAAATAAAATAAATCTTTCAACATCCCAAGATGAGTTTTTCATATGGAAAACATCAAATCCCTGTTAAATTATTTTAAAGAAGACTGCTAATCATTTCATTAACAATGAATAAATTAAGTGTTACTATATAGATTAAATAGATCTTTAGTTTTTTGTTTTAAAAAAAATACCATTTTGTTTAAAAGTAAGACATATAGGAAATAATTTTATTTAAACAGAGGATCTTGTTTTCTGAATTTTTTAAAAGACATACAAAAAAAAAATAGTTGAATAATGTTATTTTCTTATATCCATGAATTTTATCTCCATCGCCCGAAAGAATACAAATCGGTTTCATTATAATGCTAAGAGCTTTTTTCCGTAGGAATCCCCAGTTGTTTTTCTGGTCAATTCTGAGAACCGGATGTAGCGGAAGTGCAAAAGCTTACAATGTTTGACACTTCGCTTGAAATACAGCCTTTTTAGGTGAAGAAAGGTAAAAATTGTTTGCAAACCGTCTCGGGCAAGAAACACATATCTCATTTAATTACATGCACTATGCTGCTTGCCTCAAGACTCTTCAAACAGAAGGTTAACGTTTTTGTTGAAAAAATAAACTCTTGCTTTAAATTGTAATGAGCAAAAGTTCTCACAGAAGAGTGTTGCATATAAATTACAAAATAAGCTTAATTCAATTCTGTAATTGATTCAGGAATTAAAGTGTTTTAGTAAAAGTTTTGTCTTAATTTAAAATCAACTTATACTGTGATATCCACTTGTCTTTAGTGTTTTTATAAAAGCATCGCTTAATTTTTAACTTTTTGCATAAAACTATTTTCAGGAGAAGTTTTCACTTATTCTTTCCTTTAAGAAGTAATTTGGTGCATTCTTTGGAAAATTAGAAAATGATGCGAAACCTTTCTATTTAAATATTTTCCTTTAAACTAGTCGTATAAATTTTCAAAATCGAAAATTTCAGATTCACTCGTACATACCTAACGAAGACAGGGTTCATTTTTAAGATATTTTTTCATTTTGGTGACGAACCGACGTATAATTCGATTAGCTTGTCTCGTGGTAGAGCTTCAGCTGCGTGACGAGAGGGGGGAGGATTCCAGACCCGTTTCCGGAGAAGATCCGCAGTGTCCATGGGTGCGGCGCCTGCTCGTGGATAAAGCGCTGCTGCCCCCCCCCCTCAGTGTGGAGTGAAAGCTTAGAGAGGGGTTGGTGTCGTCCTCTTCCTCTAACTCCGGTGCAAAGTTACAAGGTCCGTCCCAAAATGTTCCAGCTGTAGCCTCGAAACGGGACTTTAATGTAGTATAGGTAGGTAACTTTCAATGATGTTTTTTCTTTAATTACTAAATTTTTCAGATTATCGAAATTAACGATTTATCGCATTTACTTAAATGCAGTTAATATGATAGATGATTATGGTAGATGATGACTCTTTTTAAAAGTGTTCTATTTTCACAATTAATGATAACCAATCAAATATTTACTGACTGATAAGGCTTCCAAATCCATTGAGGCATATCTTTTTCGGATAAGAAACGAATGCCTCTTTGATAGATGAAAAAACTCTGTCGGATAATTAAGATAAAAGAGCATTAAACTCTGTATGCAATGAATACTTCTCTTACCGATGAAAGACATGCAAGTTTTTTTTAATGTGATTAAATTCTATAATTAATGAATATTTCTCTTACATATAAAAAATAGTTATATACCTTTATTTAAATATAATTCTATCCTAGATAATTTAATTCATCATTATGCGCTAGGAATCGGCTTGAGTTCATTTCAGTGACAGGCACTTTTTTTATTTAAGTTAACAAAAATTGCCTCTTATACGTACTAAAAATTTTGTAACACCGTTTAAATAAAATATCATTAAATTCTTAGTTTACTCGATCCATTGGTGTTTGGGTTCGCAAAGAATATATTTGAGCTTAATTTTTTAATTTCATAATGGAAACAATCTTAAATGCTTTCATTTTATTTCCCAGTGAATTCTTAAAATGCGTATTGATTAGCAGTAAACCTGTTATATTTATTATTTAAAGTGTTAAAAAAATTACCTCTTTTGAATGAATCATAATGAAAGCTACATATTTCTAAAGAAACTATTTTTTTGAATTCATACTAAAAAATGAATTTTCTGTTCCGTTTCTTGTGTCTCTTTATAAAAAAAAATTAGATTTAAAAAATATGTGTTCTATTTTAATAATGGATTTCATTATTTGAACCGAATTCCATAAAACTTGAGTCTTGAAAGATTTTTATTTTCTTAATTAACGTATTTATTTCTTGCAAACAACATCCGGAATAAAAAAATTATTTTAAAAAATAGATGCCGTCTTCTCTTTCATTTAAATTTCACAAATGAGAAATTCCTAATGTTTAATAAGTTTTAACGTAAACTAAAAGGTTTTTGTCAAAACACTCGCCTTTTACATCAGTTTATTGAAGAATCTTGAAAGACCGGATCTGGCCTCCACTCCTTTACGGATGAAAACAAATCCAGCGTGCAGAGAACACGAGGCCAAAACATGACCTTCCCATCACTTGTTTTCTGGAGACTCACGATCTGCATTGCTCTCTGTTTCGAAGGGGCGCAACTCACCACGCAGAGTAACAGAAGAACCTCTGACCCTAAACTACTCCAATCATTGTGTGGATTCATTAAGTAAAATAAATGGGTGCAACAAATTTTTTTTCAGGACAAAAATTTCGAAAGTCCATTAGATTGATATTAAAGAATTCACCTCACTGCGTTTATCGAACTACGAAGATCTGCATAAGAATGATTGGTTCTCTAACCCGGCGTATCAATCTGGTCTTCAAATTTCCGAGATATTTGGCTTGATGCATTTAATTTGTCACGTTGATACCTCTGTTTGAAGATGCATCAGGCCTATAGGGGAAGTATCTGACGATTTAGATTAGCTCAGTTTAGTTATATTAACGTCCTGTTTTGAAGCAACTCGAGGGCTATTTTGAAACCGACCTCGTAATTTTGAGCCGCGGTCAGATGACGAGGATCACACCTGATCTCCTTAGCCCTTGAAAAAATGGACTAGAATGGATTCCTTGTTTTTTTTCGATTCCCTTGAGTTTATCTTTGTTTTTTGGCTTTCTTTGAATGATATTCATTTCCATATTAACGTGAAGATATTTGCCCTTCTACCAGATTTTACATGCGCTAAGCCCACATGCTAGGTGGATCTTCCATGGAATCGCCATTACGATGATTATCAAAGGTGGCCTGAAGATTCTCTGTCGGGCCACCCTTGTCATGCAGTTTAGAAAACAATATTATATTACAGAAATTATTACACCTTCTTATCTAATTTTTTAAAAATATTGGTTGTAATGGAGAGTCAGTCAAAATATTAAGATTTGAAAACAAATTTTCGTTTTCAAGCAACACAAAAGCTGTCTGCTACAGATTTTGAAACGCTGCCTGATGATCCAGCATTCATTTCTCAAAATTTCTATGCCGCACCAAAGTGAGGACATTTAATCCTCGATTGGATATACCGTGTACGGGTCCCTTATATTCTGTGGATCTTCAGTAGAACCATGATCTTTGACATAAATAGGTAGTTTAGCAAATCGTTTCGTGTTACAAAATTAATGCGATTATCTTTTTTCAAGTGCCTTAGTTAATTTGTTGTTTCATGGACAACCAAATTATCGTTCGTTTAAGAAATATTTTCAATAAAAAACTAAATCATTTTTAGTATGTTTAGTACCTAGCTTAACTTTGAACACGTAATTCTTTTTCAACTTGATGGACAAGGAGTCTGAAACTTTCAACATCTGCAAGAATAGTTTCTGACTAATCTATTAGAGGAAAAGTGAAATCTGTCAGTCAAAAGAATAAAACATTTTCTTTCCAGTAGCTTTAAAAGGGATTGCATGGGATTTCTTTGTTGGCTTTATTTCTTCATCTCTGACTTTTAAGGCCTATTTGCCTGCTAGTTAACATAAAAGTACATCAAATTATGCAAAAGAAATTGTAAATTGAGAACCGTCCAGAATCTTTCAGCATTTGAAACTGTTGTTATCGAGGAATATACTTAGAGCAGCAGCGAATCACGGATTCAAAAATATATTAACCCAAACTTAAATCAATAATTCCAAATATTTTTCTTCGCTATACTTGAAGACAGGAACAATGATGCAACCAATTTAAAATTTTATAGGATGCACTCAAACTCACTTGTGGTATAATTTTTACCAAAAATATATTGTGTAAAGGTTACTTTTAGTTATAACTCTTGAAATTAGTTATCGTAGAAGTGTTATTTTAATAGTTAAAACTTCTGCCCTCATTTGGAAAATGCAACAACATTCATTAATTGAGTTAAATCAGAGCTTATATCCTTTGACATAACAGCGCATTGCTATTTTCACTGCACTGATCTCTTTGGTTTGTTGAAATTTGTACAGCATAAAAAATTGAAGTAAAAATTTTTAAAAAATTAAAAATACATTTAACTAATTAAAATGAAATTATGTTAACTATCATAGTATTACCGATGAAATATTTAACTCTCAAAACTGTTAAATTAAGCACGAAAGTGTTTTTATTGAAAAGTTTATCTATTCAAAGGCTGAAGATTTAATGGTTAAGGAAATGAAACACACTACTGTATGAACAAAATAAAGTTTCATAACAAAGCTACTCCATTACACATAAGTTTATCCAAGATAAAAAAAAAAAAAACCTTTAAAATCTAGCGATGGAAAAGTTTGAGCAAATTTGAAAGGAGGTGGGATGTCCACGATCATTTGAACTTGGGCTCAGAAAACTTGTCCTGTGCAATCCTAAGGCATTGGGTTATGTTCGAAATAACCAATCGCCGCTGACAATAAAACTTGATAAATAATGCAATAGAGAAACTCAGGTCACTGAGCTAGGGCTAGTTATTGTCAAAAGAAAAAAAGTGCGTGTGTTGCAATTTTTGTATTGCCAACCAGATGAAGTAACAAATCCCGACCTTGACCTGAGTCCCAGAGTTTCTGGCAGAAATTTTATTGGACGGAACAAGATTCCTTTCTGTTCCTTCCTCTTGGGATTCTTTCAGAAACGAGAAGTGATGGTCCAAATGGAATTTAAGCATTTAAATGCGTTTAATTTTTCAAAATTTTCATTATTATTAATATTAAATTATTCTTTAATAAAATTTCTACATTAGCTTTATTTCGATCTCAGCGTAAGCAAGAAGGATACACTTTTAGACTAAACAATTGCTTCCCATATCTGTGGATTATTCGTAAAAGTACATTATATCAGAAATCGTCCATCTTAGACGTCTCATTATTTTTTAACATTTCCTAAAGTTCTTCTGAAATGATTATAGTGAATGTGTACTGGTAACATTTTCGTGCAGAACTAATTAAATGCTAATAAAAGCAATCTTTTATAAAACATTCTGTGGCGTAGCGACCGAGGTGCAAGGGAGATATAGACAGAGGCGTAGGAAGGTGGGTGCCGTCCGCACCGGGTACCAGCTCTGAGGGGGTGACAAAAAATTGCCGGTTTTGTGTTAATGTCGAATGGCAACAATAAAATGTAAACAAATCGCCGTACGAAAGTTTCAAACTGCTTCATTGAACGTTTTTACAGCTGCAATTAATACAATGCTTCACTTAGATAATTAATGGAACTGCAAAATATTATTAGAAATGCTTGGAAGAGGGCTCGCCGGATCACCGAAACCTCCATTCAGTCAGAGGAAAGAAGGTGTAAAAGAAATCAAGATGATAGAAATAGGCGTCAAACAGAAAGTTTAAGCAAGCGCGAAAATAGGCTTCACTGTCGCCAGAACCAGAAAAGTATCTAAATATTTTAATAGCTTGTATATTTTTTTTAATTTTATGCGTATGATTTTAAACATACAATATTTATTTTAGATTTGCCATGTAATGTATATAATGTGTAAATGAAAGATACTGGTGATTTTCATAACTTCTGGCTAAATTAATATGTCAAGGGCCAGCTGGTCGCCAAAGGCGGCTAGTGTCAAATACTTTACATGGGTTTAACAATCGCTAATTGCAGCAAATTGCGGATGAACGATGTTATGCTGTAATGATTTAGTATTATTGTGTGGTGAGTGGGAGGGGGTATTCTGTCTCGTTTCTTTTGAATTGTGTTGATGCTCAAGTAAATAAACAACTGGTCCTATGACTCATTGTCTCATGCCTGCCACTAATATTATCGCAGTGATTCGACAATGGTTGGAGTGCATTCAGGAGTTCAAGCAAGGATTTGTCAACTTAATCCTAAAGCATTGTTTGTAACCTGTACAAACAACTCTCTAAATCTGTGTGGAGTATACTCTTTTGCAACAGTTCCATTATATATGACTTTTTGGGGGACCTTAGGAAGTTTGTACGTGTTTTTCTCAGGTTCTACGCACAGATGGACGATCCTTCTGACAAATTTTGAAGTTACAGTTAAGCGACTTTCAGAAACAAGATAGAGTGCTCACTACAAAGCTGTTAAGCATGAGTTTAAGTGCTTTAAGAAAATTGTCGATGCTATTGAGGAACTGTGTGATGCTTCGGAAACGATCGAAACCAGAGGAGCAGCTCAAACTCTGTTGACTGTAATGTGTGATTTCTCGTTTTTGTTCTTTTTGTGTTTATGGAATAATGTCTTAAAAGAAGTCAACCACGTTCAAAAGTATTTGCAGATTCTTGGAATAAGTTTCGAGAAGTCTGTTATCAAGATGAGAAGTCTAAAGGGCTTTTTAAAAGACAAAATAAATGGCCTTGTTGAGAAAGCCCTGCAATTTGTAAAAGACACATGTGAAGAGATGGGCATTCCTGTAGTTAAAAGAACTGTCAAGAGGAAGAAAATTATGCCGGAAAAGAAGGCTACAGACGAGCCGCTGACTTTGGACCAAGAACTGAAAAGGTCAATGTCAGTGTGCATTGACAGGTTTCAACAAGAAATCGATACACGCTGCGAAGGCATGGAATGTATACCAGATCGGTTTGTGGTCTTAGAGCCAAGGAATCTGATCGAAATCTCGGAAACTGAACTTCCCAAATTTGTTCAAAGTTTGATTAAAAATTACAATGAGCTTTATGCAGATAATATTCTTGCAGAAATTTCACGCCTAAGAGTTTCTAAAAGCCGCCAAAGTTCCAAAAGAAGAGTCTCTTAGTTGGACTTCCTTAAGATTCTTAGAGTTTGTGGTTGTCGACTCTGTGTGTTCCCAATCTCACTTTAGCAATAAGATTTTCCTTAACTTTATGTGTTTCTATTGCATCATGTGAGAGGAGTTTTTCGAAACTCAAACTAATTAAGAATTATATCAGATCCACTAGGAACCAATCACGACTCTCTAGCTTAGCCATTTTGTCAATTGAAAATAGTGTAGTTAAAGGTGTCGATTTTGATGACGCAATATCAAAATTTGAAGAACAAAAAGTTAGAAAGAAGAGATTCTAAGTATCATGCTAAAGTGCAGTTTGTTGGATTAAAACCTACAGAACGAAATTTGTAAACAAGTGTAACAACATTAAATATAGATGCCCCGGGAGCCACTTTTACTGGGCGCCATGGAATCAAAACATTGCTGCGTTTATGAGGGGCGTGAAAATAACATCATGCCCCGAGTCACTGATGACAATTGGGTTAAAAAAAGTCATATTATTCCCCGAGCGCCACTCACCCTAACTACGCTACTGGCCATGTTGGCAAAACGTTAATTCGTTTATGTTACTTTTTAAAGTGAATTACGATGAAGGTGTGAAAAAAGGCCATATGCTCCGGTCGCCTTTTACACAAGCAAAGCCACTGATGATGACGTTGGGCTCATATGACCCAGTGCCACTTATCCTCGCTACGCCACTGAAAACAGTCTTGTAGACGAGCAAGAATATCACTGTACTCTAATTAGAACTTTTTCTTTAACCGTTGTTTCTATATTGTTAAGAGCGTTAAATATCAGAATATTCATTCATCTTTGAAAAAATGTTCAATAGATCATTAGTAAAATTCTTATCCTCGCCGACATTAAGAATGAAAATCCTTGAAATTTGAAAAAGTTTCTTATAAATAGCTGTAAAATTAACACGCTTATTGGTAAATCAACAATCACGAGCCCATCTCTGCTTCCCTGGCCCCTGTCTAATAAATCGACAGCATCCCTTCTGAAACAATAATGTGAATCAATAAGTTTTTTACAGAATTATATATTCTTTTTCCGTCTATGAATTTCTCAGATGAACATTTCTTAATAATAAAAAAACCTTAAAGTTTTCTTGAGAACATCGTGCACATGAAACAAACACTCAAATCGAAATCATTTTTATTCACAAACCAAATATACTTCTTCAGATGAAAAATGTAATTCACATTTGAAGCAGCAGTTTGAAGAAAAAACGAATTCAAAAACTGTGTTTTGAGAGAAATAGAAAGTAAAACTTTCTATTTGTTTTTCCTAACCAAACTTTTATGTAAGATTCTTTACATTAACTGGCTATTCCAGTACCTTGTACAGATTGGTTGGACTGTCCTTAAAGAAATAAAACAATAATAATATTTTTCCCTTCTTCAAACTGACTATAAATTAGGCATAAAAGTCTATAATTAAAAATGGGAAATATTTTTATTTTTACAAAATATTACTAACACAACGTATTCAGTATATATATATATATCTACTCTAATGTTTTGAAAGCATTATATACAAAATGTACTCTGAAAATCCTTATTACCCTTCACTTTCACAGTCGTCTCCAGTTTTTGCAATAGTTGTCTCATCAACACTTCTTCGTAATTTTTTTACTCATATGAAATGTGTGTAACTACCTTGCCTACACCCTGGATCTTCTTGTCTTCCATTGAAATTTTTCACTGTCAGTTTTTCTATTGGAATTTGGGGCACTCCGGTGTTTAGTTTTGCTGGAAGAAAGCAAGCCATCAATAAAAATTAACCCTCTATCCCTTAGATTCAGTTAGATAACTTTTTAGTAAGGAGTATTCAAAGCGTCTGCACTTCGAAATCGAAAATGAGGACTTTTTCTTTTATGAAAGTGTCTTATTCAGTTTCAGAACGAGAATCAAGCAAAATTGTCAAGCAAATCTCATTTAAACTTAAATGTTCAGAATATTTATATTCACAAGAGCAAACAAGTATTATTTGACTTAGCAAGTACTGTGAAACCTTTCCTAATACTTATATACTCTTCACCACGAAGTCTTTTGCTTTTCTGCACTTCATAACTATATGTTTCTGACGACGAATCCCTTTCTTCTTTTTTCACATGAGTAATTTCAATATCACTTCCAGATGTGGATAAAGATCTTAAAACACTAATTTAAACATCAAACACGTTGAAAACAAGGCTTAGTAGTCACAATACGTTACAAGAAAAAAACATGGCATCATTAGAAAAACCAAAGTATCCTGCATCTAAAACCTCTGCAGTAGGTTAACAAATCAATTAAAAGATATTTATAAACTCAGACCTAACTAACAATAAGCGTCTGTATAACATACCTTTGGTGAAAAAAAATGAATTTCGATATTTTGGCGCTTTTTCCCTTCTTCAAACTGCTGGGTCAATTGCATTTTGAAGTTGTATCCTACCGTAACATAGAGTAACTGAACTGCATAATCTAGTTTCCACATCAAATTTCTCAATGTACCCAGAGAGGATCACGCCAATGTATAAAATATTACATATAAAAAATAACACATAAATAAAAGGAAACTCCAGATGTGTTGGGCAATCCCACATGTGTTACTACGATTTAAAATATTCCTAGCGCATACAAGTGGGATCAAAAGGTATCGGAACTGATACTCTACCCTCAAAGCTAAAGCAGCCCGAGGAAGACAAGTGGCAAGTATTGACCTTGAATCTTCCCATGCGTATGCCTAATTACAAGGTCTAACTCAACTCCCGACACTTCTGTTCAGTAGAACTTTTAACAAATGTATGATGCACTGTGTTGCCGTCGCATTTGAAAAGCCAAAGACAGTTGAATTGAAAGCTTCGCTTGATCTTCTTGAACGCTCAAGGTCCTTAAACTATTGAGATAAATCCACCATTCATCCTCTATTACCATCATTTTCAAAAAGTTTACCTCATTTTCAGCAGATTCAAAGAGATCGAGCGCAGCTGACAGCCGGTCTTCTTTTGGGTCTGAAGAGAGCAGTTTTGGACCAAACTTGGCAGACGCACGTCTCATACACAAATCTTCAGGCAGAATGGATTGAACTGAACCATAGCTAATATTGTACTCTTCAGATAACTCACGAATTCGACCATTCACAAATTCAGATCATTCGACGATTTTCAGAACAACCAAACGCACATTTTGAATGCATTGACATTTGTCAATCTTTTGGATGTCATCATTTTCACGGCCACGTTGAAAACGTTTTGAACGACTCATAAACTCTTGTGCTGCTCATACAATTTTCCACTTAAACTTTTTTCAAGTTTACATAATTCTCACCGCAGGCAGATTTGGCAGAATTTGATGGAGACACTCAGCTCAACTTCCTCTACCATAACAAATGCGATGACAACGCATGTGTTCAAAGCTCTACTGTTCAGAAGTGGCGGCAGCTACTAGTAACTTTCGACACATGTGTGCGAGGATTAAGCTCAGTATCTACTAAGCATCTTCACTCTACGTGTTTTAGCTTTGAGGGTATGGCACATGTCCCGATACTTTTTTATCACACCTCGTCTAAAATATCATTGATTTTTTTTAGGTAGGTCGTACCAAAGGGGGAAAAAATAAATTTCGAGCCTCTAGTCCAAAAAATCGTAGCATGAGATTGTTTTACTCTTGATTCTTCTGTCTTGTCGTTGTTTGGCTTGATTGCATCAGCCGTTGTATTCTAGACGTAACGATGTTTACAGCACGCAGTTTACAGAAAGAATGCCAGCCTTAACATGTTAACTGCCTAATGAATCAAATACGATTCATACCTAAATTCTATTTAGATTAATTCCTTCTCTACTGCGGCTAAGATATGGCAGAGAAGGGGTAATCTAATTAGATGGATGGTTCGAATCTCAGATTTAAGTCGGGCGACTAATGTGTTAAAATATTATTACGTTAATGAAACCGAAAACTCCGCTTTGTAATTAATATCCAAAGAAAGCGAATTTTTTTTATCATAATTTCAATACTGGCAAACGCACGTGAGTGAAAGATTTCATTAAACAATAAAAAGTATTGTTACAGTGTTTAAAATTAATTTGAAAGAGTTATTAAAATTAAAGAAGAAAATTGCACGGAAATAAAATCGGTATCACTAAAAAGCTATTTTTTAAAATTTAAAGTGACGTAAAAACCGTAATTTTTAATTTAAAATAATTAATTGTGTGATAACATGCGACGAAGTTATTGAGAAAAAACTTTAAAATTTCTATTAATTTTTAATTAATTAAAACTTTCTATTTTTTAGAATTAAAATTTTTTACATTATTACTACCCAAGAAGTAACTATGTGCCAAATTTGGATGCTCTAGGTCCAACGGAATGTTGCATTCTCTGCGTAAAGCAAAAATCATCACACAATTTACAGATAGTAGACGAGCCCAAAAATATTATCATGTTCAAAAAAATCCAAGTTAAAATAAGGAACTGTCTCCGCTGAGAGTACACTTGTTTACACAGGAATACTGTGGCCTCTAAGTATCAGGTTAATTAATATTGATATTAATTAATTTTTACTTTTGAAAACTTCTAAAGAATATTCGAATAAGTTTCTCGATCAGTGTTAAAAAAAATAACAAACGAAAAAACAAAGCTTTTCATATAAATATATAATTTTAGTCGTAATCTTTAAAAGAGATGTTAAAACGGATAGCAATTGTCAACTTTAATAAAAATGTTTAATTCATACAACAGTACGTTTGACCTCTGCGCTATCTTGGTAGAAAAATATGACCTAAATCCCAACAGCTGATAAAACTTTTCATGCATGTGAAAAGCAAACATTTTACACTGCAGTTAAAGCCAAAAAGAAAAGAAAAACGCGTTGAAAATCACATTTAAAATTCTTTTATGCTGAATTGTTCCGGCACGAACTGTTCTGTGAAATGGAAGAACTTTTTTTATACTTCATAACACATTCGAAAAAAATGAACAAGTAAATAAATAAATTCTAAAATATTGTTTTAAATTTTTTTTAAATAAGTAAACCAAATTAGGGAATTCTTGATGCGTTTTGTTTGTAAAACAAGGGAAAAAATGCTATGATGATGAAAATAATTCCCCAACAAAAATAAGTCTCTGGTGCGAATTATCAAATCATAAAAAAAAAACATAAGAAAGGCACAGTTCGGGTCCGCGCCGTAGATTTTTTGTTAAAACGTCGGGATAAAATCATAAAACAAGTGTTTCCTATTTATATGTAATTTAATTATCAATCTCTTTAATACAATATTTACA
>BGPR01000116.1:133840-167750 GCA_013235015.1 Araneus ventricosus
ACATGAGAGAGCATCTGCCCAACGGCTAGATTTAATGTGCACCGAGATCTACATATGTGACAAATGTCACGGTCTACCGCCATGAGAAAACCCCGAATAGTGTTGCCTCAAGTAGACAAGTCCTAGAAATGAGGGAAACGGGTATAAAATCAACCGCAACATTTAGCAAATTAAACGCACTTCGTTTTTCTCGGGGCCGTATAGTACTTGAATTCATAAAAACTTTATTATAATTCATACCCCTGTCCCAAATTTTCGAAACCGTTGTTTTGTTTAGTCAGCGATCAAAATCTATTGGTTTTGTATTTCAAAGCAACACATTTTGGATTGCCTAAATATATAAATTAGAGTTAATAAGGTGGTTAACCACAGTTAATAAGGTGGCTTATATGAAAATAAAATATAGCTTGTCTGGAAGAAAATTGTGCATATAATTGTAAGAAATTTTATTTCTGTCAGAATAAAATGGTTTATATTACTTTTTTCTAATGATTGAATAATTTGCTATCTTTTAACTTTCTAATTTTTCAGATGTACCCAGAATCGCTTGGAAATTTTATTTTATGGCAGAGCTGAATTAAAAACTTCAGACTCGCAGGTGATATTTATTTTCTTTCTATTCTACTTATGATTAATTATATTGCTTTTTAAATGAATATCGCAGTCCTTATATTGTTTAGTAGACAACACTTTTAGATATGAATTCTACGGATCGACTTCCGTAACCATCTATCCTCCGTCCTAATGAATGAAGTTGAATCAGATACATTCGCAAAAGTTTTAATAATTTCACCGAATGAAACGTTCTTAATTATTAAGATAAAATAAACCACTTATGTTGGATTGTACTTAGATTTGCTTCAGTAAAATTGCATTTAGAAATAGTGTAACGCGCTGTGAGAATGTACTTAAAATTTCTGAGAGGATTTGGATGTCACTTGAGCTAATATTGAACCAGGAAGAATCAGCAACCACTATAAACCGTTTCCCCCGACCGATAATCGTCGGTTATTGGGGAGTTGGGACAGATGTGCATGTGCAAAACTAGAGTTTTCATTAAAGATGCTGGAATTTTACCACCATGTATTTCTGTTACAAGAGAGTTCTGTGTTTTAGAAGTAAAACTACAGAATTATCAATAACACGATGTTGTTGATGTATTTTTTTACATTTTAAAAAGTGTGTCAATTTCGAATATATTGATTAATAATTGTTTTATTATTACTTGTACTTTTTTTACTTCGTCAACTGTACTTTGAATAGAACTTCTTAAACTTAAATACAAGTCTCTCTTGTAGTAAACTAAGCCTAGGATCAAAACGAATTGCACAAATTATTTAAAATATATGAATTAGAAATAAAAAGTTTAAACTAGAAAGTCACACCCAAGCATTCATTTTCCACAATTAACTTGCATCTAAGGATTTTAAAACAGTTCCCTGTGCATGCCCATATATAGAAAAATTTATTTACACATTGCATAAGATTTGTTTACAGCCTGATACTCATTTCTTGATTTTACTTTAAAAGAAAAAAATATTCTATATACATTTTGAAACTTGGAACATAATCAAATGAAACTAATATATGAGACTTATATACATTTTTTTTTAATAGTATTTGCAGCTAAGTTATTCTAGATTTTCGATTTTATAAAATCTTAATATGGCCATTTATCTTTCTAAATTGTTAAAATTTTCTCTTGTATTTTCTTTCAAAAACAGTATATACCTTTTTTACATTTGAACTGGAACTTCTTAAAAAAATTAAGGATTTTATACTATGAAATTTATAGTTCTCACTGAGCAAAGAAAATTTCCTTTACTTACTAAGCCACGTGCTTCTGTGTTACGTTTTCGATAATAAAAAAAAAGTATCTCAAAATTCTAATTAATTTAATATTTCTCCATTCAATGAAAGAAGTATGGATTTGTTTATTTTAATAATTAATTTGAATTGTTTATTATTTAAATAATGGTTTGATAATTGATTGAGAAAGATTAGACTCCAGAGAAAAGTGAAAAATGTATTCCTTTTTTAGACGTATATTGAATTGATAACAAGACAGCTTGTAGTAACTTGCCTAATAACATATGTTTCTTTCTTTGCATTTTCTATGACAGGTGTTTGATCGACGTATTGTTATTTTTCAGAATTTTAGTTTCCGCAATGCAAATGTCAAAAAAAAAAGTTCTAATTGTAAATATTTTATTAATAAAAGTCAACAACATTGTGTGTAAGCAATTTACACCTCGAATTTTCAATAACAGCAAAATGCATTAACCTTTTAATGCACAAAGGGCTTCTAAAGGTACCATACGGGACTGAAATATAGATATTAAACCCTTACTTAGAAAATGTAATGACAATGCAGAGTAAAGCTGAAACAAGCTGTATGCATAGTGATCAGCAAATTATGTGAAAAATACATTCATACCATCCGTTCTGTTATCAAACCTACAGAACAGAAGGCGATACAAAAATAACAAAGTCATCGAAAATGCTACCAACTTCCCTCAATCAATTTATCTCTCTTTGTATGACGATCTCCTGGTCTTTCTAGATAAGAGCAATACGTAACTCACTGAAATGAAGTAAATGATGTTGCGGCGCGTTGAGTTGGGAGAGTCTAGTGCCGCTCATGTATCGTTTTCATCATCTGACCACGGTTCAGAATTATGAGCTTATGTCCCTAATTGCCTTTGTTTGAAAGTGCTAATCCACATATCAAACATTGTGTCAGTCCCTCTCTATTCTCATTAATCCAAACCCAGATAGCATGTACACTTGCAGCAAGTGTGATTTTTCTTGATATTTGCTTATCATGACAAACTTGATGTGGCAACTTCGCAGCAAACTTCCTGAAAAGTAACAAAGCATAATCGACCAACACACTTGCAAAACTAGCTTGATGTGAAGTTGTTATGACAAACTTACACATCACGACATGGATACAGTTGTATATATCTGGTTTTGATCTTTGTCTCTGTTTTAAAAAGCATTCGATTTTAATAGCATCTCCTAGATCGTTCTTCTTTTTATTTATTCAATAAATCAATGATAATTTGTAAAAAACTCACTAGGTCTTATAAAAAAAATTTGAAAAATTCTCCATCTTTTTACTAAATATAGAACTCGCACTTTAAAGAAAACTATATATCGTCTTTTTCTTAATGTTGAAATTTTAGAGTTCATAAACAAAATTAAACCTAAAAAACAATCAGTGTTTCTTGAAAAATAATAACTTACATTTTGTCCCATATTTTTAAAAGTAATTACTTTTAAACCCTAATTTCATAATTTATTCTACTGGCAAAACGTAGTTATTAGCGAAAATCGCTCTCTCTCTCTCTCTTTGACTTCAAATCATATTCTCAACTCAAAATTTAAAAAATGAAATCATGAAAACAGTTTAAAATAAAACGTGTAGATGCACGTTCTATTACTGCAATCTATCTTTTTCTATCAGAGTCCCACTGGATGAGTGGTTAAGGCGACTGGCTATGAAGTGGGTTGTTTGCGTACTCTGTTTTTGCTATAGTTTGCAATTAGTTTGACGCAACAAGCTTGTTGCAAGTTCAACGCGTGGTGACTAACTAGTTTTAAACTTGTTTCAAGATTGCACTCTTACCGTGTCAAACTTGTTGCAAGTTGCTGCAAATTAAAATTGCTATATGGGAATGGCCCATGACTGAAAGCAAAAGTTTATCAATAAAATGAAATATAGATGATTCAGTCATTAGGAACGCTACCGGTAAATGTTACTATTAGATTTTGGTATGTATGCGTGATGATAATGAAGACATAATTCAGTGCAGACAGCAATTTAATAGACAATCACATTTAAACATAGAAATGCTGGACATAACAGTAACGACGACATTCTTCAAGTGAGTCAGAGTCAGCTCCGGTTTAGGCTGGTTTTCTGTGTGTAGGTGTTCGCACCAACGCCATTTATTGTAAATATCTTACATGCCCTTTTTTTCAAAGTTATACACACATACATTACTTAAATAATTATTAAACACATCAAATTTTAAAGTTATACACACATACATTACTTAAACAATTACTATACACAACAAATTTCATTCGAACCCATATCTTTTGGGCTGGGTTAACTTGCGACCAAATCTTGATGTTGGCTGAGCATTATTGGGCAACACAACAGTATTTTGTTGATTATTATCAGGCATTACAACAGTTTCTTGCTCTTCAGAGCTATAGAAGTCTTCAGGAGTACGAACATTTTCATAAAATTTATTTGATTTATCTTCTCGAATGAAAAATCTATTTCTAACATACATTTTACCATTTTCTGCACAAATTGTATAAGTTCTAGGGTTAGGACCAATATTTACTATTTTACCTCTAATCCATGGTTCTTTAGGTAATTTTTGAAACCAGACATTTAAGTTTACTTTTAATGGCTTTTTAAATTAGAATTACTTCTAAAATATTTATTTTGAGTATTTTGCCTATGTTTAAGAGCTTTAAGAGTATCTTTAATTGGATACTTTGGCTTTAATTGTTTAGATAAATATGGTAACATTGGCCTTAATTTTCTACCCATTAATAATTCCGCTGGTGAAGCTAAATCTGGTGAAGGAGATATTCTATAATCTAATAAAACAAGATATATGTCTTTACCTTCTCTATTTGCTTTAATTAAACTTCTTTATAAAGTTTGAATTGCTCTTTCTACCTGGCCATTAAAAATCGGCTAAAATATGGAGAAAATGTATTATGTTCTATTCCCCATTCCACAAAAAATTCTTTGAGGGCAAATGAATCAAAAAGTGGACCTCCATCACTAATTACTACTTCAGGAATCTCATGCCTTGCAAAAATTGATTTCATACAGTTAATAACAGAAAATGCATTAGTACTATTCATTTGTTCTAACTCAACATACTTCGAAAAATAATCAATAATAAGTAAATAATGTTTACCTCTTAATTCAAAAAAATCACAACCTTCTTTTCCCCAGGGTCTATCAGATATTGGATGATTTATTAAACACTCTTTATTATTATTCTCTGATATTCTTGACATCAATCACATTTTCTTATAAAATTGTCAACATCATTATTTATACCTGGCCAATAGAAATACTCTTTGGCTTTAATTTTACAAGAAACAATACCTTTATGTGATGCATGAATCTTTTCAAGAACTTCAGTTCTGGATTCATTTGGAACAACAAAATGAGAACCTCTACATATTAACCCTTTTTTAGTTAAATAAAGTTCATTTTTACAGGGCCAAAACTGTTTCGCATATTTTTTCGTATTTATCAGGCCATCCATTTTTTATATGATGAACTACATCATCTAATTCATGATCATCTTTAGTTAATTTAGTTAATTCTTCCCATCTGGTAGGGCTAGCTGTAGCTAAAAGACATGTCAGCAGGAGTTTCATAAACATTATCATCATTAAAAATTTTGTCAGTTAATTGAGCTCTAGAAAGGGTATCAGCTGTAATTAATTTTTTACCTGGAACATAAATTAAATTAACATTATATTTATTTAGCCTTAAAAGCATACGCTGTAAACGAGGAGATATAGAATCATATGGTTTCTTGCTTAGGCCTAATAGAGGTTTATGATCAGTTTCTACAGTTATGATTCTTCCATAAGTATAATAATTAAAGTGTTCAAGGCCAAAAATTACAGCTAACAACTCTTTTTCGATTTGGGCATATCTTTGCTGAGTATCTGTTAAAGATACTGAACCATAGGCTACAAGTTGAGAATTTTGCAATAATGCACCTAATCCATATGTGCTCGCGTCTACAGATAAAATTACAGGTTTGTTGGAATCAAAAATTTGTAAACAAGGAGCTTCTAACAGTTTTTTCTTAATTAATTCAAAATCTCTTTCCATATTATTATCCCATAACCATACTGCATTTTTCTTTAAGAGTTGACGAGAGGAATGTGTTATCTATACTTATAAAAGGCAATGTTTGTGTGCGTGCGTGTGTGTGTGTGTGTGTTTGTCTGCGATGTCCAGACGAATCTATCGCACTTACAGCCATGAAATTTGGCACACAGGTAGTCGTAATGGTGACTGAATGCACCTCGAAGCCGAAATTTTAAATTTTAATCTAGAAATTTTTTTATTTAATGTTTTGTGTTGTTTTGGTTGATTTTTCGCACTAATTTCTCGATAGAATGGTTACGAATAAGTTTACGATAAAAATATATACACCATCGGAAAGAGCATGCGATTTCCGTTCTAATGAAGTTAGTTTTGAATTTCTAACACAATTTACTGAATTTTGAGAAATTTTTAAAAAATACCCAGTTTTGGCATGAAGATGTTACTTTTGATTTTAAATTTGTTGCATCCGACTTCCTAATAATACTATTATTTTCAATTTTTTTCAGCTGATAACTAGAACGGTTGTGTCGGATTTAAAACAACAACGGTTAAAATATCTTTTCAAGTTTTTTTTAAATTAATTTTTTTCTGGGTGGTTGAGAGTTATTTTTATGGAGAGAGTCCCTCGCGCGGCACGGCACTTCGGAACTCAGATGGCTATGTGATTGGCTGAAGGGGAGGTGACGACATAACCTTGAATTGAATGACTGATTATTATTTTCGGCAGTATCTTAATGTATTTATTCGTCTCGCATACTTAGCTTGCAGTATAATAATTTTCACGCTACAATATTTTATTATTGTTTATCGTGAAAAAAAAATAAGCGGGAAAATCAATGATGTGTATCTTTTGTTTTGATTTTGTTTTCAAAACTTTTTCATGTCATTGTGGGCGTTTTTTTTTCATTTTGTTGAAGTCCTGATTCCACGGGCAACGCCGTGCGCGTACTGCTAGTGTTTGATAAATTAGGAGCAAATTTTCCCAAATAAGTAACCATACCCAAAAAATCTTTGCAGTTCTTGTTTATTTTAGGGGTTGGAAATTTTTCAATAGATTCAAGTTTTTTAGAATCTGGCTCAATTCCTTTCCCTAATATTTTATGACCTAAATAAGCTATACTTGACTTAGCTAACTGGGTTTTCAAAGGGTTAAATTTCAAATTATTTTTTCTAGCAATATTTAACACATTTCTTAATGTTTGACAATGTTCTTCCATTGTTTTAGAACCAATACAGATGTCATCAAAATAAGGTATAGCATTAGGTTCATTTTGAAACATTTCTTCCATAGCCTTCTGAAATTCTTCAGGGCTATTATTTAAATCAAAAGGTAAAACTAAAAATCAATATCTTCCCCAAGGGGTGGAAAAAGTAGTTAAATAGGAAGATTCTTCATCTAATGCTAATTGCCAAAACCCATTTGTTGCATCAAAAAGTGAGAAAACAGTACTTCCTTGCAAATTAGTCATTAGGCTATCTGCAGATGGAATAGGATAATGGGGTATTTTAATAGCCTCATTCAAAGGTCTGGGATCTATACAAATTCTTAATTTATTAGGATTATCAATAACAACAATATTATTAACCCATTCAACGGGTTGTTCAACTTTTGTAATAACACCCATATTTTCCATTCTGTTTCATTCTGCTTTCACTTTATCACACAATGCTAGAGGAATTTTTCTAGCAGCAGCCACACTTGGTGTATAATTATCTTTTAAATGAATTTTAACAACTTTGTTTGGTTTACCTATACCAGAAAACACATCATGAAATTCATTAATAATAGAATCAGGTGTTTCAGCAACTATAGAATTATCAACTTTACAAACTTTTACATAATTATCATTTTGAACTGGAATACTTTCATTTAAAACACAATTGTTTTGATTTTCAAGACACTTACCTTCTAATTGGTAAATCCTTTTAATTAATTTTAACTTTAAACAAGAATTTAATCCTAAAATTGGAGAAGATTTTAAACTCGTTATGAGAAATTTACATTTCGAAGAACTATTTTTAATTTTAACAGTCAAAATGAGTTCACCTATGATTGGGACTTGATTATTACTATAATCTAAAATGGGTCGTGGATTAGTCTTAATTCCAGGAATATTTTCCCAGTTCTGTAATATTTCAAATGGCAAAACATTCACTTGAGCACCACTATCCAACTTGAAATTCACCAAATTTCCATTCACGGAAAGTTCTTGAAACCAAGTAGAGTCATTAGTTTCAGATTGGCTTTCACTTCGGTTGTTTATTGCTAGGAAGACGGGCGAGGCAGGCTATGATATATTTTCTTCTTTAAGCGATGATACTTTTTTCCCTTCAGTGTTCTTTTTTTATTGGAAATCGCTGTTTCTTCTTATTTCTGCACGTAATTTTCCAGTGATGTTTCAGACCACAATTCTTACATGTTGTTCCGTAAGCAGGACACTTTCCATGACTGTGACTTAAATTAAATTTCTTGCAAAGATTGATATGATTTTTTGCCTTAAATCTTCGGAATTTAGGAGTTTCTTTTTCTTTTTTCATGGCATTGACTTCTGGATGTCGATCAAGGGAGTTCATCGTTTTTGACTGATCTTTGCTGAGCTCGGCAGATTTGCACTCGCTTACGATTTCTTGAAGCGTTTTCGGTTTTCTTGATGTCTCCAGCAATAATCTTTCTTGAATGGGCTTGTCGTTGATTCCTTGCACCATTTTATCCCGTAGCATTCTTCCTGGTTTATCATAACTGCAATCTTCTCCCAGATAGCATAGAAGGTCGCGGAAAGGTTGCCATTTCACTTTCCATAGGCTGTCCGCGAAAGCATTTCCGCGCAAATCGTTTCGGAAACCATTGCCGCAAGGTTTACGTAGGAAAGGTATTTATGAACTACCTCACCAACAAGGTTTGAACGACAAGTCTGCGAAAGCATTTCCGCACAAACCGTTTCGGAAACCATTCCCGCAAAATTGACGTAAGAAAGCTTTTTATTAACCACCTCTCCTATCGTATGTAGCCCCGTCCGGTATAGTGGTTATTGCGTTTGCCTTCCAACTATAGGAACGCGGGTTCAATCCCCGGCTGGAAGGAATTTGTTGTCACAACCTACAATCGAATTACAAGTAAGTTCAATTAAAAATTAGGTTATTGAAATTAAGATTTGATTAATTAAGATTTCTAATTAATTGACATTCCTGATAATTCTAAGATGACGTCAGAAGAAGGGGGATAAAAAAGGGTTGGACTCTTCTGTAGGAGTACGGCTTTGAAGAGGGGGTGAAAAAAGGGGGGTTGGACCCTTCTGTAAGAATACGGCTTCGAAGGGGTGTTCTATTTTGTTCGCCGAATGAAGGCTCTTAACAACCTTTTGAAAGGCCTGAAACGAGCTTGAGGAAAGCCTGAAACAAGCTTGTAATAAAAGCTTGGGGAAATTTTACTGAAAACTTTGTTTCTTGTTGACTAGCGAACCTTTCCGCTTACCTTGCCGAAAGGTTCAACCCTTGTCACGGAAACCTTTGTGATAACCCTTTACCCTTGCCGACGACAAGGTTTCCTAAACCTTTTAGGCAAGCTATCTGGGCTGCTCCTAATTTCAGACGAGTATAGAATTCTTGAAATTTCTCGTGCGGTTTTTGTTTTATTTCCAAAAAAACAAAAGAGGCTAAAATTTCGTTTTTATAGTCCCCGAAAAATTTATCGAATCCATCAAGAATTTGTTCTAATTTCAGTTCAGCTTCACCTGCTTTCGGTTTGATTATTTCATCACCGCATACATGTCGGAACACTGCTGTTTTAGTTTTTTCGGACTGTGTTGCATATCCGGCAGTTTCCAAAAAATTAACAAAGTTCTGTTTCCAGAATTTCCAAGCTTCAGCAGTATTTCTTCCAGATTCAAATTGTCGTATCGTTTGAATATTCATCTGCATCATCTTCAGATGATTCCAGCAGCAGCGTTGGGAGTTTCAGTTTCGATTCGACAGACACACGGTAGTGCGTTTTTCAGTTCAGAATTTAGAATTTATTATTCCGACGATCGAGCACATTTCTTCTGACACCATATTAGATTTTGGTATTTATGCGTGATGATAATGAAGACGTCATTCAGTGCAGACAGCAATTTAATAGACAATCACATTTAAACATAGAAATGCTAGGCATAACAGTAACAACGACATTCTTCAAGTTAGTCAGAATCAGCTCCGGTTTGGGCTGGTTTTCTGTGTGTAGGCGTTCGCACCAACGCCATCTATTGTAAATATCTTACAGTTACCAACTCTGTTTGACTTAGAAATCCAGATTTGTGTTTCTTCAGATTACTTAGGACTACAAAAACACCTTAACTTGCCTCGCAAACACAGCTTTATAAATTATTTATAATGTTCCGTTTCTCTGTGACTTTTGCCTAATAGAAAAAATTATGTTTCTAAAGGCAAAATAATACTTTTCTTGTTCATCCTGAGTTATTCCCTTTGAGCCATAGTAACATGACAAAATGCGAGTCCTGGTGATGAAATTTTATAGCCGCGAAGTGCGTCTGATTCACCACATTCAACTTTTTCAGATATAACCCAGATAGCAAAGAAGATTGCGGAAAGGTTGCCATTTCACTTTCCATAGGCTGTCCGTGAAAGCATTTCCGCTCAAACCGTTTCGGTAACCATTTCCGCAAGGTTTACGTAGGAAAGCTTTTTATGAACTACCTCACCGACAAGGTTTGAACGACAAGTCCGCGAAAGCATTTCCGCGCAAACCGTTTCGGATACCATTCCCACAAAATTGACATAGAGAAGCTTTTTATGTACCACCTGTTGCATCGTGTGTAGCCCTGTACGGTTTAAGGGTTAGTGTGCATGCATTCCAACTCTATGACCGCGGGTTCGATCCCCGGATGGTCAGGTTTAACGGGTCTATTCTGGTACCCCTGGTTGGGTTGTGAGACGTCACTTTTTCCGCACGTTAACAATTAACGGGAAAAGTGACGCCCCCCAACCCACCCAGGGGTACCAGAATAGCCCCTTTAAACCTGACTTCTTAACCACTCGGCCAGATAGAGTCGGAGAAGATAAGATAGATTGAGTTACTAGATGGTGCATCTGCGATTTGTTTTAAACTGTTTTCTTGATTTCATTAATTTTTTAAATTTTGAGTTGAGAATATGATTTGAAGTCAAAGAGAGAGCGATTTTCGCTAATAACTACGTTTTGCTAGTCGAATAAATTATGAAATTAGGGTTCAAAAGTAATTACTTTTAAAAAATATGGGACAAAATGTAAGTTATTATTTTTCAACAAACATTGACTGTTTTTAGGTTTAATTTTGTTTATGAACGTTAAAATTTCAACATTAAGAAAAAGGCGATACCCAGATAGCACGTAAGTTTGCAGCAAGTTTGATTTTGACTTGATATTACCTTGTCATGGCAAATTTGACGCGTCAAGCTTGAAGCAAACTTGTGGCAAACTAACAATGCAGAATCGCCACCCCTCTTTGCAATGCAAGCTTGCTGTAAGTTTGCAAAACAAGCTTGATGCAAAGATGATATTACAAAGAGATAATTATCTTTGTCTCTGTTTTAAAAAAACATCCGATTTTTAATAGCATCTCCTAGACCTTCCTTCTTTTTGTTAATTCAGTAAATCAATGATAATTTGTGAAAAAACTTTTTTTATAAAAAAAATTTTGAAACTTTTTTATTAAAAAAAATTTTGAAACTTTTTCCATCTTTTTACTAAATATAGAACTCGCACTTTAAAGAAAACTATATCGCCTTTTTCTTAATGTTCAAATTTTAACGTTTATAAACAAAATTAAACCTAAAAAACAGTCAATGTTTGTTGAAAAATAATAACTTACATTTTGTCCCATTTTAAAAGTAATTACTTTTGAAACCTAATTTCATAATTTATTCTACTAGCAAAGCGTAGATATTAGCGAAAATCGCTCTCTCTCTTTTATTTCAAATCATGTTCTCAACACAAAATTTTAAAAATTAATGAAATCAAGAAAAGAGCTTAAAATAAATCGTATGCGCGATGTATTAGCGAAATCTATCTTGTCCTTTTCGAGTTTATCTGGCCGAGTGGTTAAAGCGTCCGCTTTGGAAGCGGTAGGGCGCGAGTTCTAATCCGAGGTTTTTTTCGTACTCTGTTTTTGCTGTGTTTGCAATGAGTTTGACGTGGCAAGCTTGCTGCAAGTTCGTCGCTTCTGCAAGCTTGTTTCAAACTTGTTTCAAGCGTGCACTCTTGTAGTGTCAACCTTGCAGATTTGCAGCGCAAGCTTGCTGCAAGTTTGATGCAAACTAAAATTGCTATCTGGGTATAGTTTTCTTTAAAGTTCGAGTTCTACATTTAGTAAAAAGATAGAAATTTTTTTAAATAAAAAAGTTAGCTTTTTTTTTACAAATTATCATTGATTTATTGAATTAATAAAAAGAAGGACGGTCTAGGAGACGCTATTAAAAATCGGACGTTTTTTAAAACAGAGGCAAAGATGATCTGTAAACGTGCTGTATCATCTTTGCAGCAAATTTATTTTGCAATCGTGATGTGCAGCTTGTCATAGCAACTTCACAGCAAACTTGCTTTGCAAGTGGGTTGGTCGATTATGTTTTTGTTACTTTGCAGGAAGTTGGCTGCAAAGTTGACACATCAAGTTTGTCATGACAAGCTAATATCAAGAAAAATCAAACTTGCTGCAAGTGTACATGCTATCTGGGAAATATCTTTAGAATAGAAATTTAAATTTTTAATACTTCTCTAATTTTGCAAAAGATTGCTATTGTTTTCATGAAACAACCTCGTCATTGCATTTACCAACTACTGAATCAACTTCTTCAGCACAATGCTCACCAGTTACCTTAGAAAGTTCTTAAACTTGATTTATTTATCATAAGTTATTTAAGGAGTATAGCGTTATTTTTAACAACTGAAAATAATCTTAAAATACGGATAGATCGAAACATAAAAAGTTACTCGAAAACTGCAATAGTCATGCACCAATCTTATTGTCATATATTTCATGAAATCCCCTATCCCCTTTAGAATGGATATATTGAAAAGACCATCTGTTTAGACGGCAATGAAAGAATAATTGATAATGTGTGAAGGGTGAATGGAATGTTAGAGAAAGACCAAATGGTGGGCATGAATTGGTTTAATTCTCCTCGCCACCATTCCAGGTTATGAGCTGCGTAAGCCCTTTCTTGCTTTCTGTTTGTTGAATATGGTCAGCAGTGTACGGAGTTCACATTTATATCTTGTTTCTTCAAGGATTAAAATAAAGAAAATTCAATAAATTTCAGGTTTGGCTTCTGAAGTTTTCACACATTGTATTTTAAAAGCGCTTACAAAAGATAATTTGTCTGTTTCATGTTTACTGTTACTATGGACGAGTTTTCTGTTTTGTTTATTTAAATTAAAATGCGCTGACTACGTAATTCCGGTGTAAATGCTAAGTTAAAGGAATTTTCGAAGCGGAAGTCCAAAAGTCATGCAAATAAAGTCAAGGTTTTTAATGTAAGTGAACAAAAAAGAAAACGAGTCCATGCAACAAGTTCACTGTTGATAATTTTTAAAAAAATAAGTCATGCTAGACAATACATAAGGCTTATGTGAGATGGTAAAGCGTGAACTTCGCTTTCAAGAGAGTCCTCGAGTTCGAGAATCGATACAATTAAGAACTGTTGTGTATTTATATTAATTAACACTGTATGGTTATCAGCAGAAGTCTCAAATTTACTCCGATAGAAAATCCGAAGATGTTACTGTACCAATATAGGCTACTGTAATTCAACCGGATTTCTCTCAACTATCTTGTAAACGAAGTATTGATCCATATTGCTAACTAGGCGGCCAATTTCATTCGACAGAATGCGTCTTTATTATGTTGTTAATATTTGGAGTCTAATTATTTCTCTCGGAAATATGCAGAAAAAAATTATTTAAACATTTTTTTATTTCTGTATTTTTATACAATTAGTTTTGCATTTCTTGATTTGTTTCGGTTTCGATTTTTATTCTTCAAATATTTCTCATTGGTAGGGAATTCCCTAAGTGAAGAGAATTTCTTAGGGATTCAGATCTTATTTACTATGTGATAGTGATATCGGAGCGGGAGGGATTGTCTACTTGGCATTTACAAAAACAAGAAAATGAGGATAGATGTAGTATCACGGAACCAAAACAATAAACATATTTCTCATTAGACTAGGTATGGTATGTCAGATTATTTGTTAAGTTGAAAAATCTCACAATATACTAAGTATTAATTTTTTACAATTTTATTAAGTCTGTGTATTTGCAGAAATATGGGCTTGAATTTTCTTATTTCAGAAAATATTGAAAGATATAATTCTTTTCCCAAAGTGCTATATAACGAAAATCTTTTCTACAAAAAATTTAATTCATTTGCTTTCAAAGTTGTTTTACTTTTTCTGGATTTTGGTAGTATTTACTTCCTGCAAAACTTCACACAAAAATACGCATTAAACGACATAAGGTATACGATTACTTCATTTGGGTAAACCAGTACGAATCAGAATCGGATAGCTTTGCTTTTTTATCTTTCTACTTAATAAAATGATTCATTTCTTTCGTATTAAGATTTGGTTGTATTTAAAATCTGACGAATACGTTTTAGTATATAGTCACTTGCGCATTTAAAAAGTTTTTTTTGAAAACGAACAGAACATGTTAAATTATTTGCATTCTTTATATATCATCGGAACTAATTTATTCGATTGTTCAGACCAAAATCGTACCTATGTGTGCATTAAGTTTTTTATGGAAACTATTAAAATGCCTAGCATATTTTTTAAAACATTACACCCAAGTATTGTTTCTAACATAAATAGAATCTGAAATATTTTTGATTATGCCAATATTCTTATCTTTAGATTTAGAAATTAAAAATATATTATTATAAACTGCAATATCATTCAATTATCAAAAATGACTTTTAATATCTGATATCTATGATTTTTTTTTGTCCTTAATGAGGCTACATATTTATTTATTTTTAGGAAACATATGCTGTAGTTTCATGGAGGAGGAGATTAAAATGAAATGGTAAAGTATTATGAATTAGAAAAGTATTATGAATGCAGTGAAAAGAAGTATTAACAAAAATTGTGATATTTTACTCTAATCTTATGTTTGAAATTATGATTATTTCTTAGTATTTTTCCCCCCATTGTTTTGTAAATTATGGCTCAAAGTATTACTGACTTTACTATAAGTGATTCCAATGAAAAAAATCCTCTTCATCCTCAGTCAACTAGTAATTATGAATCAATTGATTCTGCTCCTCCAAATTTTACTGAGCAGAAAGTAGACACTGAAAATAATGTTGAATTGGAAGAGCCAAAACAATCCCCGGAGCACAGTACCAAAGCTTCATTGTCAGAGGATCTCAGTCATATAACCATTTCATCTTCTGAATCAAATTCTGTTTCCATCAATATTTGTTCCACAGAAACCGAAAGCTCTTCAAATGAACAGGATTGTACTTCCGATTCTCAAGAAGTAGATAGTGTGTTAATTGAAAATATTCAGGATTCTTCCAAAAAAAATGTTGTTAATAATACTGAAAATGACATTTTAAATGAAAATTCCGCAACATGTGAAACATCTGAAGAAAATTCTAGTAGTGAAGATCTTTCTGTAACGCCCGAAGGAAATTCCAGTAGTGAACCCGTAACACCTGATCATCAAAAGAATTGGGATGAAGAAAGACAAAAGTAAGAGAATAACTTATATTTAGAAATTAATTTGCTTTTTTTTAAAAAGATATCTTGTTGAATAAAATGGATTAAAATATTTTGTATCTTTGATGTAGTAACAAATCTATAATTTTCTAAAAATTGATGTATTATTTATCAACCCTTTGCGGTCAATGCTGCCACTGTGGCGGCATCAACTGCAAAGGGTTAAATCGGATGGTTGAATAGCATTTGATTTTTTATTTAATTTTAAATGTATATACTGTTAAGAATGATGGCATGACTTTTAGTTACAAATTTTCTTTTATTTACGATAGATTTTTGAAGTATTTTTCGTAGTACAGTTTTACAATTTGTTTTCTTTAGCTTTATAATTTCTGCTCTATTGTATATAGCTGTTGAATTGATTTGTTTATTTCTCAGATGATTTTGCAATTTATGTGGCATTAATATCTAAAGGCAAAAATTATCTTCATTGGTTTCCAGTGTGATGAATTATATGTTAAATTACCAGTTTTTGCAAGTGAAATTAGGTTTGGCTTACATGATGATAGTTAATGTTAAATAAGAAAAGAATTTCAAAATGTATTTCTTTATTTTGCACTGATTTTAAGTATGTATTGAAGTACTGTTTTAATGATTTCATATTGACAAAAATAGTTAATTAAACCTCATTTATTATAAAATTAGAGAACTAAGTTATATTAATTAGGAACCTATATTATAACCTTTATTAAAAAAGTTACTTTTTCATTCAACTGATGTGTGCATATTTATATCAATTTTAAAAATGAATCAAGATTATTCCAAATGTTTGATATCTTAGTTTTTTTTTTAAAAAAAATTGTTTATTCCGTTTTGTAATTTTTCTTCCTGAAATGGTTATTTATGCATCACAATAGTGTATTTTCGATCTTGTGGTCTGCTTATTTGCAAGCGTTCAAACTACCAAAACTTTTAATCATACTTGTTTTTCTGTTTGCATTAAAATAAAGCACTATATTTTTTTGTCAAATTTTTGTCAGGCTAATCAGAAGAAGCCTATAATATATATTCATCTTAGTTTGTACAGGGTGTTTGAGAATTATTGGACACATTACAAAATTATATAAAATAAAAACTAGAACATACTGAAACAAAGTATCTTTATTAACTTATTACAGAACTGCAAAAGTTAATAAATATCGGTGAGATCCTTTGGTTACGTGTTGTATGTCCAAGTGATACTTGATTTCACACCTGTGTTTGCAAGCATCTACAGGGATATCGTATCATAGCCGCTATTGAGTGAATAGCGGCTATGATACATTGCTTCAATTCTTGCATATTAGCTTAAGGCACCTGATACAGACAATCTTTCACAAGATCTCACATGAAAAATCCAAGGGACCTAATTTTGGAGTTCGGATGGCGTGGCTATTGATTGAACTTTTCTCGTACAATACACATCAGGCCACACCTAGCTCTATCGTATCGAATTCTGGGAATAAAAAATGCTGTGAAACAAAATTTTAGTAGCCATGTTAGTAATATGAGACATCGGGAGAAGGCTACTTTTCCTAGTTTTTTTTTCGCATACTTTTGTAATATGTCCAATAATTCTAGGACATCCTGTATTTCTACATGTAAAATACTATGATATTTGTGTCGTGTAGCTGCAAAAATGGCCATCTATCTTCTTTTTCCAAAAATACATTTTTTGAAAAATTATAAGTTTGTTTGACCCTCTAAATATCTCACCGTCATGAATTGCATACTAGAATACATTACCTAAACTCTTCGAATGCCATACAGTTTATTTTTTAAATTTCATTTTGAATATATGTGACAGAAAATCCATTTTTCTCAAAACATTTCTTATTTGGAGACAGACACTTTTGTAGCTACACAACACATTTTACATTTAGGAAATAAATGAAGTAAAGCTTAATTTTTATAGGCCCGACTAATTTCATATTTTAGCTATTATCAGATTGGCAAAACTTTGTATTGGGGGGTGGAATTAATGATAAATAGTAAACTTGAATAATTTATTTCTAAAATTCCTTGGTGGAATTGATATGTATTAAAGTGTTCTTTCTGCTTAACTTCAAAGGTAAAAGTGATAGTTTAGTGCATGATGGTGACTTTAAGATCATTTCTCAGTTGAAAAAGCCGAGTCCATAATTTCAAATATCTTGATTTATTTACCATTTGGTAATCTCTTTAATCAAGATGTGTGCATATTTCTTTTATGTTTGTTAAATTAATTTTCAAAGTCCACCTATGGATTATGTAATGTTTTAATGTTTCTTTACTTAAAGAAATAAAAGGAAAATGCTTATTAAGCAGTATTTTCTTGTCTTAAAATTTAAATCATCTAAATGGCAGTCATTTTACTTGTTGTTCTTGTTGGTAGTGAACTTCTGAATAACTTTTTGGACCAAATGCTGATGTTCGTTTCATGGCAAATTAGTGTACATTAAATTGAGATTTTGTTTTGTGGATTATCACTGTAAATTTTGCCTTAAATATATTTCTAAAAAAAAATCCTCAATATGCTGTACTGTCAAGGGGGATGGGGGTAAATTTTTTAAAAAATTTTGGTAATGCGGTTTCACAACGTGTTAAATTCTGTATAGTGAAGTCGGTCAGTAACAAATATTTAAGATGTTATAAGAATGATGAGATATTTCTTATTATCCACAGTTATTGGACTTCTCTGTTTTCAATTTCTGTTAGTGAGATTATCTCGCTAACAAAATATTCTGTGTTGCACTATAAGAAATAATAACCTAAGGAATGGTGCATCATCAAATTAACACAATCTGCAATGACTTAATAAAGTATATAAAGCTACTTGACGAATTCTGCACTATTATTTGGATAATGCCATTCTAAAAATCTCGGTATTGCTGACATTTGACTTGTGTTATCTTAAAAATAACATAAATGTTTTTATTCAAGTTAACAATCAAAACCATTTAGCTTGCCATATGATTAGAGAGAATTTTCATATCTTTTTCCTGGATCCTAATTGTCATATCTATGTAAATAAAACTGAAATACCAATTTTTTGTATCTTATAAAAATCTAAATTACTGAATAGATTTTCTTCAAATATTGCTGACAAATACTGTGAAGCATAAGGAAGGTTTTAAAAGGTTTCATGATACTTAAAAAGTTCATATTTTATTTATTTACTACACAGTTCAAGCTCTTCTGGATGTATGTAAAAGACTAAACAATAATGTAATAAAAGTGAAATGCATAAATAGTTTGTATGTTATAGAAATCTTGAATAGGTTTTCTTCAAATTTTGCTCGCAGATACTATGACACATCCATATAAATAAAGGTGAAATGCAAAAATAATTTGTACGATGTAGAAACCTGAACTTGGTGTTGAATAAAAAGTAGAAATTTCCTACCCAGTATGCGTTCCTCCAGCTCAGTCAACAGGGCAACCAAAACCAAGTCTGTAGGTCTGATACTCCTATGATACTTTTCTTTTTCATGAAAGAGAAATCTCTAGTTTTATATATAACTGGTGCATTTAAATCCAAACTATTAAATACGTTTTCTTCAAATTTTGATCACAAATACTATGAAGCAGAAGGAAGGTTTTAGTGAAAATTTTGTGAAAATTATTTGCATAGTTAATTTTTTATTGATTTTTAGAAGTTATAAGTCATTGTTGCATGGCCATCATTTATAGACTGTTAATTTGTACCGGGTGTCCCAAAAATGACTGATGGATTTTGAAAATCAATAAAAGAAAAACGAAACACAATAGAAATGTATCATTTGCAGCCTTGCGTTTGGGAAACCAGGGAATTTTATCCCATCAATTTGTATATTTAGTTACCATTTCCGGCAACAGGTGGCACTGCAGGTACTCGAGAACTGCAGAGAAATTGAATCCATGACATCTTCATTCAGTATTTTGTTACGCAATCTGTTTGTGAGTGCTTGTGAAAGAGTATAACTATTGAAAATAGTTTTATCCTTGGAACAGCGGATATTTCTTGTTCTGGAGTATCGCCGCCTGGAACACAGTTGTGTTCATATGAGGCGCAGTTTCCAAAGGAGATTTGATGTGAGAAGAGGCCTGTCAGACAATGCAATAAAGGCTCTATTCGAAAAATTCGAATGAACGGGGAACATCAATGATGACCATATTAGAAATGTCGGCCGGCCACGCAGTGCCGTTACAGAGTCGAATGCCGATGCCGTACAGCAGGTCGTCCTACTGCAACACCGGACATTCGTTCGCCTTGTTGCATCTCGTGCTGGACTTCGAAGAATGACCACGTACTCAATCATGCGCCACAACCTTCACATGTTCCTCTACAAGATCCAGATGCTCCAACTCCTGAGTGTGAATGCCATTGATGCATACTACAATTTCACGAATGCTGTGCTGCAGTTTGTGGATGAGGGTGATATTGATGTTGGAAACATATGGTTCTCGGACGAGGCATATTTTAATCTCGATGGCTTTGTCAACAAGCAGAACTGGTGCATTTGGGGAACTGAAAACTCACTTGTTGCTGTACCTTCATCCCTGTATTCCCCAAAAGTAATGGTATGGGCCACGATTTCCTCCAGAGGAATAATTGGGCCATTTTTTCCGAGAGCAAACGATAAATTCTGCAAAATATCTTGGGATTCTAGATGAATTTATGACGATTCATTATGCTTTGGATGATCATTGGAACGCCTCCTGGTTCTTGCAAGATGGTGCTCGTCCACATCGAACGCCTGCAGTATTTGATTTCTTAAGCAAACATTTCAATGATCTTGTTATTGCCTTGGATTACGGCAAGCATAAAGGAAGTGGCATGGCATGGCCTCCTTATTTGCCAGACTTGACGCCATGTAACTTTTTTCTTTGGGGGGTACCCGAAAGACCAGGTATACCGCCAAACTCCACAAACAATTGCGGAACTCAAACAACACATCAGTACAGCATGTGAGACAATTCCAAGTGACATGTTTGTACGGGTGTCTGGACAGTTTTGTCCCAGACTGTGCCACGTTGTTGCTGCCAATGGCGGTTATTTTGAAAACATCGTTGTTTAATTTTTTGCAACATTTTCAAACCGGTTTTTATTTTAGTTATTATGCTGCGCCATCTGTTGCCGGAAATGGTAACTAAATAAGCAAATTGGTGGGATAAAATTCCCTGGTTTCCCAAGCGTAAGGCCGCAAACGATATATTTCTATCGCGTTTTGTTTTTCTTTTATTGACTTTCAAAATTCATCAGTCATTTTTGGGATACCCAGTATTTCTGTTAGTGAGTTCTTTACTGATTTTAATTTTTTAAAATGTTGTCGGACTGTGAGAGGATTTTTTGTATTATAATAGTCAGGGTTGTACTGGAGCCTGAACACTGTTCTTGCACTGCTTTTTTTTTACGAGAAATAAATAACAAAAAATTGTGAAAACGTCCTTAAACAGCATGATTTTTCTCACCCAGGTTAGAGTGTTCCAGTACTGCTTTTAGAGCGTCTCGACACTGCTTATTTTGTGACTAAACTACTGATATTAATTTATATAAAAGTAATTTTTACATTAAAGGTATTAGACATGGAAGTATTTTCATCTCAAGCAATGTTAGGTATTTCAGCTAGTGTATTCATATTGTTATAGCTTATGACTTTAAAGAAACAACAGATAGAAATAAATTTTAAAAATATTTCTTTGATTTAATTGATAGATTGTTATAACTATTAATAGAATAGAATTAAACGTTTTCGTGTATGTTTATATCTTGAGTTAAAATAATTGTTACAAATTAATCTAAATATATCATTAACCAAATCTTCTGTTGAAATAGCTCCTTAAACTTTTTCTGCTTTTGACCTCTTTTTGATTATACTACTCCAGTTTTGCAAAAAAATTTGTAATAGCCCCGAAAGTGGATATGAATAGCATTAATTAATGATAAATAGGTAGGAATGTAGTTTAAATAGTTATTCAAATTATGATTTATTTATATTATAGAGTTAAAAATTTATTGGATGTATTCTTTACCTTAAATTATCTTTTGTTTCGTTAGTTCAGAATAATTTTAAATCTTATATTTTTGATATTGTAAAAAGGAGTCTTACATGATCCTATTTCTTTGTAATGTTTCTGTTTTAATGTATTTCTTTTGTGTGTATTTTTTGCTTAAGCCAGATTTTTCACATACTTCATTTTTTTTCAAATGCTAATTTATTTATTTAAACAGTTTGATATGACATATATTCCTCCCTCATGACAATGAATGTAAGTATTAAGCCCCTAATTATTTTGATCTGGTAAATTAGTTTTAAAGAGGATGAGCCAGAATTTTTTTGTATTTAATTGAATCATTAAAATGTTTAAAATATTTTATCCATAGAATTTTAACAAAACATGCATGTCAATGTGAATTATCTGTTTTTGAGCTGTTCTTGAACAAGGGAAAAAGCAGGTTCGATTGCTTAGAGAGGTTAAATATGGTTTTATAGCGAAATAATCGTTTTTCTCAGAGGGTTGTTCATTATTGATTTTAGGGGTTATAAAATATTAGTGATTAATTCATTTCGAAGAGATGCATCAGGATTTAAATCTTAATAACTTTATTCACTCGCACACCATTCAGATCGCCATGCCGCTCAGGGAGAAAAGTCCAAGGTCGTGATGTGTCGTTCACTCCGGAACGAATTCGCGGATCTGGCTCCTCAAAAGGAACGACCGGATCCGATTCCGACCAAAAGGAACGAATCCACGGATTTAGATTCATGTTTCCGCAGAATCGGATTCATGAATCGGATTTACTGATTCTGATTCAGAATCACTGATTCGGATACAGAATGTTAGAAGAGGATTTGTTTCGTTCTGGAATGAACGATACTTCATTTGGGGTAATGCAGATAAGTTTCTTCTCGTAGAACAGGAGATGCCAAGATTCGGTTGATGTGAATGAAAGCAATCGGTTACGCTGTGCATACAGATCGATTTCTGAGGTTGTTTACAAAGGAACCAGTAGAATAGTTGGTTTGATCAATAATTCTTTTGATATTGCTTGAGAAGTAAAAGATTTGCTAGTAAAAAGAAGATGCAAGTAAAAATAATTCATAATAATTATAATTTTTTCTTAACTCAAGATTTCAATATCAAAAGTAATTTCATTAGTTGAATCTCGGAAAATTGAAATTAATAGATTTGATAAAAACTATTTAAGAGAAAAATTTGAGTCTGTACTTTTTTTCAAACAGTCAGGTATATTTGGTATAAAAATTCAAGATAAGTCAACAAATAGGCACGGATTTTAGAAATAATATTTTTCTGTGTGAGTAATTTAAAGGTCATCGAATTTTTTTTATATACCTTTTGGTTTTGAACACTTCATTTAAGTATGCCATCCTCAGTACATGCTTCTGTGGCAAGGTCGGTAGGCCATGTTTCCTACCATACTGACACGGGTTCAAATCTCATCAGACATAGTCGTTGCAAGACAATGTTTTGAAATTTTAATTTCGGATATTCTCTTTAAAAAGTTATTTTATAATATATATTCAGCATTTTATTTTATTTTACTCTATTTCCAAACCTGATATATTATTCGATAAATTTTAATAATTTAGAAGTTAGAATAGGAATTTAAATAATTCCTATTCTAACTTAGTTCCCCCATACTTATATATAAGTTTAAGGAATTATTTAAAATTTATCTAATAATAAATTAGCTTTGGAAATAAAGAGTAAAATAAAATAAAATGCTGAATATATATTATAAAAATGCCTTTTAAAGACAATATCGGAAATTAAAATTCATAAAACATTAACCTTGCAGAGACTATGCTTACTGAGGTTCGAACTCGTGTCAATAGGGTTCGTAACAGTTCGTTCGTTAATTAGTTGGAATTTTTCTTCATAGATGGAGATAGTTGCTAGCTTCAAGTACTTTTTATTCCCTTTGTCTTATCGCGTCTGGCGTCTCCTGTTTACATCATAATTTCGGCAGAGAGGGTAAATTATTTTAAACTCTAGTTTATTTTGGATTTTATTTAGGATTTGGCCTCTTGATTTTTCAGAATATTTCTCGTTTTGCGGTTGGACAGAATTCAGGCCACAAAGGGTATACTTTTGATTTATAATCTTACCCTTGACAGAAAATTTTGTCCATTTTAGAACTCCTATGGCGAGTGGTCTTCGAAAAAGTTCGTCATTTGTGTTCTTATCTATTCCTTCCATTTTGAATAATCTCTTTTACATTCTAAATTCTATTTTATGTGTTTTAAATATTAATTGTTGTAATTTTTTGTTGATGCAATCACTTGATGCTGTTGCGTTGAGCACGCAAAAAGGTGTATTGTTATCGTTCTTTGTTTAAATCTTCTGTTTCTTATTTATAATTTTTTTTTACGTTTTAATTTATATTTCTATTATTTGTTCGTAACACGACGTTCTTCCGACCAAGCCACGTATGCACGTCACTTGTCCGGTATATTTAAATGACATCTATAGCTTGCTCAAAATTTAAAAGCAATTAATTCAACTGACAGGAATTTGCTAAAAAATTAGATTTTGTTAATATAGTTAATAACAGATTTTAACAGCAGTGGATCTTTGATAACTGCAAATAGTTGTTTTATATTCCTTGATGATGATGATTAAAAGATTTTTTACTGTATGGAGCTCATTAGGATTGGGTGACTTTATATTTAATTAGAAAAAAATCTGAGCTGAAATTTCATTACTGAACGCTTCAGTAGATATAGTGTTTCCAACAAATTAAATGACATTCATGGGAAGTCCTAACCAGATAATAGAAATCAAAAGCGTCTCAAAATACTGAGGATTCTTGCAAAGTTTCATTAAATTCACTAACGAAATTTTAAATAATTAACAGAAATGTTAATTTAAAAAATGTAATTAGTAATTAAAATTAATTATTAAAATTATCATCAATATAATTAATTAAAATTATCATCAATATATTTATCTAATTAAAACTATAATTTTATTAATTATGATTCATAATTATATTAAAATACAAGTTCAATAATAAAGATTATTACAATAATTATGGGCAATAAATCTATTTACGTTTGGACTCCGAACGAATCCGCAGCCGGACTCGGATTAGTCCACGAAAGGAAAGAATCTGACCCATCATTAGTCCAAGGTTACTTGAGAATAGTAAGGTTAGCCTCACAGAGAGCGGATGAATTGATGACGTCGCATTGGGAGCACGCTTCTTCGTCCCCATGTTATGCAACGGAATAAATAAATTGTTTGGGAGCTCCATGTCAGTTCAACCACACCGATTTTTATGAAACTTGACATGTTTGTTCTTTTTATGTATTTAAGTAAGCATACAAAATATTTTTGTTCTATCTCAAATAGTTAAGGTTTTACAGCCTGTTAAAAATTTTCAAGATTTCGCGTTTTTTATCGATTAGGCCTCGCAAACGCCATAGAAAATAAGTTATCTTCCTTATTTACCAACCAGTGTTGATGAAAATATTTATGAATATACTTTAATATATAAGGAGTCCAAAAAAAAATAAATAATAATAAACTAGCAAGTATTTATACATGGCCAGGAAAAATCCTGAAAAATTATTTTGGATTTGAAATATGGAGTTTCACGCGGAAAGGATTATCATCAAAAGAGAAAAGGATAACCAAAAAAATTGTTTTCATTTATTATTCTAAAATATATACTCTATCATATGAAAAAATAAAATTAATGGGTTTTTAAGTCCCTCATTATTTTTACTGACTTCAAAATTATAAATCACTTATCATTCATCAGAATTGGAAAAGAGCCTTAATATTAAACAAAAAAATTGGATAAATTTGGTGGTGCATAATTAAAGTAATAGAGTAGATTTATTAATTCTAAGACCTGTTCAAAAAAATACTAAATGTTATAATATAATTAGATTTGGTAGATTTAGTCTTAAAAACTATTTATAAACTCTAGTCAACTCACTAGTAAACTGCTATTACATGGAATCTTATTATGGGCAATCAAAGCATTAAAGCTGTAACAGGACCAAGTTTAACAACTAAGTGGGCGCACTTTTGCTTAATACAATTTGCAAATAATCTATTGCTAATGAGTTTTTTTTCATGTTTTGGGAAAATGGAGAAGTGCAGTGTGGAGAAAGTTACTTAGTGATTATCATTTGTTGAATTATGTTGATGCCATACAAACTATTAAAAACTACCTGAAACTGATTTGTCTCTTTTAAAATTGAGAACAGAATCAAGTTATGAGTTAAAAACTATTTGTCTTCATCATCAAAGTGTGTTTTTAAGAATGTATGAATTTTTACAAAGGTACTTGTGACCCTTTTAAAAAACATGAAACTTCAATTTAAAGAAAACAGTGTAAGTTGTAACTGTAAATCATAGTAGGAAAACTATCCAAGGGCTTCTAAGTGAAACCAGGGTAAAAACTTTGTGCATCTTGTAGGAATAAGATATTTAAAATCGAATAAATTGATTAGAGTAATGCTGAAAATAGCTTAAATACCCAAGATAGTGAAGTTCATGATGTGGGATTTATTCCTGATTATCTGTTACAAAAAAAAAGAAATGCGATTGATGAACTATAATTCTTCATTTCATGAAATTCGATGTTCTCCTATGAAATTACATGCACTTGGTGAACATACCAGATCATCTTACGGTAAAGAAAATCTAAAAGAGTACCTAAAAATGTGAAAGGAAAAATTCAAACTGTTCTTGAAGTTGCTTTGACAGAGGAAAAAACTGACTTGGGATAAAAGTGTAATGAAAAAAAACTGAAGATCTGGACAAGCTTGTATATATAATTAAAAATGAATTAAGAAAAAAACAGATTCAAATGCTGACAATTCCGACTTCACTAATGTGGTCTAGACGAAAAATAAGAGACTTTCAACATATCTGATTGTTCTGTTTGTAAGGCTCAAAAATTGATTAAAGACAAGTGGTGTTTATTTTAACGCAACCAGCTTGTAGACATAGGAAACAGTCGAGTCCTGAAACTATTGAATTGGTAGAGTTTTATCAGATTTATGAACAGTCTAGAATTTTGTCAGGGATGAAGGATATGGTGGGCATAGAAAAAAAATTATATGAGAGAAAACATTTGATTTTATGTAATCTTATTGAGCTATAATGAAATTTTAAATTGGAATACCCAATTTAACTTGAAAAAAGGTCTTTCAAAATTTTGTTCTTTGAGACCTAAGTTGTGTGTTTTGGCTAGTGCCAGTGGTACACACTTGGTTTGTATAGGCACAGTACATGAAAATATTATTTTATTGATTTCGGGAGCATATACTGAAGAGGATTCCAAAGAATTTATATCATAAACTGTTTATGAAGGAGTAGGAAGAGAATGTATGCTGAAACATTGTGAGAAGTGCCCATCAAAAGATAACCTTGTCCAATTTTTTCAGTCAAAATTAAGATGACTATGATGATAAAGACGTTGTTGAGTACAGGTTTCGACTGATGAACTGAAATGATGCGGTGCTCAAGCTCAATTGGCGAGTTCATTGATAAATTAGTATAAAAGCTGAACAAGTTAAACACTCATACAATGGATTTGAGTGAAAATATGCTTTCACGATACAAGATGAGGCTCAAGGTTACCACTGAACCTCAGATTCATGCACTATTCATCCTGCCACGTTTCACTGCAAGGATGCAATCAAAGAAAAACTTATTTTACTTCTTTTTATCATATCTGGTACTTTTAAGCTCATAACTTGATTCTGTTCTCAATTTTAAAAGAATCAGATCAGTTTCAGGCAGTTTTTAATAGTTTGTATGCTATCGACATAATTCAACAAATGATAATCACTAAGTAATTTTCCCCACAATGCACTTTTCCATTTTCCCAAAACATTAAAAAAATTTATTAACAATATATTCTTTGCAAAATAATATTATGTACTAAGTAAAACTGCACACAGTTGTTAAACTTGGTCTTGTTACAGCTTGAATACTTTGATTGCCTATAATAAGATTCCATGAAATAGCAGTTTACTAGTGAGTTGACTAGAGCTTAGAAATAGTTTTTAAGACTAAATCTAATTATATTATAACATTTATGTATTTTTCTGAACAGGTCTTAGAATTAATAAATCTACTCTATTACTTTAATTATGCATCACCAAATTTATCCAATTTTTTGTTTAATATTAAGGCTCTTTTTCAATTCTGATGAATGAGTCAAGTGATTTCTAATTTTGAAACCCATTAATTTTATTTTTTTCATGTGATAGAGTATATCTTTTAGAATAATAAATGAAAAAAAAGAACGCGTTTCAGAATTTTCCATGGTCATTTATAAATACTTGCTGGTTTAATTAATTTTTTCTAGATTCCTTATATATTAAAGTACTAGCTGTTACCAACGACTTCGTGCGCGAAGAATTTAATTTATTATTTTTTTTAATTCACGAATGCAAATGTTTCTTTACATGTTGAAAAGGGAAATTAAAATTTTGAAAGTTGATAATACATAATTGGACGACTAACAGGAGTGTACTGTAAATGTGTCCGCTGTTATAGTTAGGTAATTTGTTTATCTATGCTAACACAATTTTCTATACTACGTTATCTGCACGGATGTATAGGTTTTGTGGGTTGGACACACGTGAAGACGCCCATGGGGAAAATATGGTTTTTCCAAATGTACGCCTGCCCCTTTGAGAATCTGGCCTTGAGCCTGGCAAATGCTAATTTTAAAGGGAATTGTTACCTTTAGAACTGGGATGGTAAATCCTTTGGTATTATCGGAATGCGTGGAATTAAAACACTCTCCTCTCGCTATGCCTATCATAACAGTAGCTCGCACGACGTTTGGACCTAAGTGTGTAATTTGTAACCGTGTGGCATTGTGCAGTCTCGGCGCATGGAGGTTACGTATCAATAGTACTAGCACACCGACTTTTAATCTCAGCTTGTCGGAAGGTACCCCTGACAATTCTAAGGAGTTGAAGAACTCTACAGGATATGATGTTACTTGTTATTGCCCATTACCGTATCTACAGATAGTTATTCTGTAATTCCTTTCTACATTTGTGACATATTTTTTTCATTTATCTGACCTAAACTTTCATTAATCAGTGCCAAAATTACCAATTCAACAACCATTCTCTATTCCTCATATTAGCTTGTAGTGCAGGATAAACCTTGCTTATCAGTTCCTCTGTGCTATGAACAATTTTGAAAAATTACCCTTTGAATTTAATACACTGTTTGAATCGCTTTTAAACCGACCTTCACCAATTTTCAAAAGATTAGTCCTGATTCACTGTCATTCAGTTGAACTCTCGTATTCGTAGTGAGTTTAATTTTTTTGACATGCTCCCATAATGGAGACTTCTTTAAACACGCATTTAATTCATCTACAGGTGTCTCTTACTTATTAAAGGTTCTATCTTTCTAAAATTGCCTGACATCCCTCCCATGATTCTTTGGTTGTTATTAATATCTTTCATAGATCTATTTAATGCTTTAACTGCTCTTTATTGGGATATTGTACATTCGCCCCAAACGGACAGCTTATAATGATATAACATTCTACAACTCTCACTACTGCGTCAGCAGATTTTTCGTCTTTACGAATTTGAGTTAATTGAGAAGGAAATACTTCCAAGTACCGCCATATGCATTCTGAAAAAATAACCACTTTCAATCTGTTGCAAAACAGTATCCAAAACGTTTTTTTTTTTGTCCTAAGTTTAACCGTGGAACGAATTGAGTTAGTTGCTGTTGCAACTCTTCTGTATCGTAGGGCAGTTTCTGCATTAAGTAATTAATAATTTCTTCTATCGTACGCGATCTACTCATCCCAAAGCTCGATATGTCTTTAACAGTTATCGCAATATCACTTAAGTCTTCTACCTAATTTAATTATCCGTTACTGAAAATTATATCATTGTACTCAATGGTATCATCAGGCCCTTACAATCTGTGGAATTTATCATCCACCATGCTATATGTCATCCGTTTCTACCATTCAAAAGAATGTATAAAACAAAATATCTCTTCGTATATTTTCCTTTAGTTATAATTAACGTTAGATTTTAAATTTTAATAAAAAAAACTCTTGAAACTATATCATAACTATCAATAGATTTCGGGCCCGGCGTCAATTTATCGAAAATTTCTTAAATAAAATCTGGTAAGGAAAAGATACAAATATAAATAACTAAGGATTCAAGGATGAAGGGTGTATCTCCGGCGTATGCTCCAGAACTGAGTTCCTAGCTTGTGCCGGGTTCAAAAATTATTAGAACAAGAGTATCACAAAAATAAATAACTAAAATTAAATAGACTGCAAACTCAAAATATTAAAATTCGGCGTCGAGTTGAGTAATTTCAGTTATTATTCCACAAATTATTTATTTCTTTTCCCAGCAAGATCACATAATCTTTATGATCACGTGATGTTTGACTTTAAAAATAAGTTATTCCACGTGTTTACGCTTTTCTTAAGGATCACGTGACAGTTGATTTTAAAAATAAGTTATTCCACATGTTTACGCATTCCTTAAAGATCACGTGACAGTTAATCCGTATCCTTATAATATAATAAATGCGAAAGTGTGTCTCTCGGTCGGTCGGAATGTCTGTTACGCTTTCACATAATAAATGCGAAAGTGAGTCTGTCTGTCGGTCTGTCTGTTTGGTACGCTTTCACGGCCAAACTATCAAACCGATTTGGATGAAAATTGACAGAGTTGTAGCTTGAAAACCAGGAACAGACATAGGGTAGGTGACATCATGTTAAATTCAATATTTTTGACTGCAGATAACAATTAAATAATTAACAAAGAAAGACAAATTGACTCAGCGATTGGTGATGAAGATTACTACTTTATTTTTTAATCAACTGTCACGTGATCCTTAAGGAATGCGTAAACATGTGGAATAACTTATTTTTAAAATCAACTGTCACGTGATCTTGTTGGGAAAAGAAATAAATAAAATAATTAATTTGTGGAATAATAATTGAAATTAGTGAACTCGACGCTTGATTTTGATTTTTTTGAATTTACAGTATATTTAATTTTAGTTATTCATATTTGTATCTTTTCCTTATCACATTTTATTCAAGAAATTGTTGATAAATTGACGCCGGGGCAGAAATCTGTTGATAAATATGATATAGTTGCAAGAGTTTTTAGATTAAAATTTAAAAAATCCTTAATAATATAATAAATGCGAAAGTGTGTCTGTCTCGCTTTTACGGCAAACTACCAAACCGATTAATAATATAATAAATGCGAAAGTGTGTCGGTCTGTTACGCTTTCACGGCCAAACTACCAAACCGATTTGGATCAAAATTGGCAGAGTTGTAGCTTGAAACCCCGGAATGGACATAGGATATGTGATTTTATCATAAATTCAATATTTTTGACTACAGACAACAATTAAATAATTAACGAAGAAAGGCCGAGAAAATGAAGATTACTACTGTATTTTTTAAATCAATTGTCACGAGATCCTACAGAAAACCGTAAGCAAGTGGAACAACTTATTTTTAAATTCAAAACATCACGTAATCTTGCTGAGAAAAGAAATGAATATTTAATTTAATAATAACTGAAAAATTGACTCCGGTACAGAAATTTATTGATAGATATGATATAGTTTCAAGAGTTCTCAGATTAAAATTTAAAGACTGATGTTAATTATAACTAAAGAAAAATATACGAAAATATATTTTGTTTTATGTATTCTTTTGAATGCTAGAAGCGGATGACAAATAGCATGGTGGTTGATATATTCCACAGATTATAAGGACCTGATGATACTATTGAGTACAATGATGTAATTTAGAGTAACGGAGAATATGTGAGGAATAGAGTATGGTTATTGAATTGGTAATTTTGGTACTGATTAATGAAAGTTAATGTCAGATAAAGGGAAAAAAAATTCACAAATGGAGGGAGCTATTACAGAATATCTACCTGTAGATACGGTAATGGGCAATAACAAGTATCATATCCTGTAGAGTTCTTCAGCTCCTTAGAATCATGGGTACCTTCCGACAAGCTGAGATTAAAAGTCGGTGTGCCAGTACTATTGATAAGTAACCTCAATGTACCGAGACTGCGCAATGCCACACGGTTACAAATTACACACTTAGGTCCAAACGTCGTGCGAGATACTCTTATGATAGGCATAGCGAGAGGAGAGAGTGTTTTAATTCCACGCATTCCGATAATACCGAAGGATTTACCATCCCAGTTCAAAAGGTGACAATTTCCTTTAAAATTATCATTTGTCGGGCTAAGGGCCAGACACTCAAAGGGGCACGCGTACATTTGGAAAAACCATATTTCCCCCATGGGCAACTATATGTGGCGTGTTCACGTGTGTCCAACCCACAACACCTATACATCCGTGCAAAAAACGTAGTATAAAGAAGTGTGCTAGCATAGATAAACAAATTACTTAACTATAACAGCCGACACATGTACAGTACACTCCTGTTAGTCGTCCAATTATGTATTATCAACCCTCAAAACTTTTAATTTCCCTTTTTAACATGTAACGAAACATTTGCTTTCGTGAATTAAAAAAAACAAAAGGGATGAAGGCGAAATGAGTTGACATATCTGTTCTGACAGACTAAGACGCGATGTTCTCATCACTTGGTTATGTTTATGCATAATTAAGATTTTCGTAAACAGCCAAATATTCGTGGAAAACTTAAAATTCCCAAATTTTCCCGTTTGTATTTTTCTTATAAAATGCAGAGTTTTCCCTGTGTTATATTTACAGAAAAGTTGACATATGTAAAATTTCCGGGATAAATAATTTGAATATGAAAGAAAATAGTATTTTATTAAATAATTTTTACTGCGCGATTGAATATTATGTTTCTTTCAGACAATGGTAGCAGATATGTGGACCATTTTCAGTCGAATACATATAAGATTTAGAAGTATCAGCATTGCAGACAACAGCTCTTCTTTCTAGAAAGAAACAAAATGATGAGATTATAACAAACAAACTAATATTTTTAATTTTCCGAATAATTTTATAGATAAAGATTGAATATGCTGAATACTCAGGAATACTTATAAAAAATTCATAATTTAAATTGCAGTTCGACGATTTTATCTGAAGATTCAAGTTTTAAATATTAGTTTGTGGATAAACGCTCATCCTTCTTTGAAAGAATCAGAAATTCTGTTCACTCCACACGCCAATATCTTTCTAACTCTACTGAGTATTCGACTGGAATTTTCATATGTTGTTCTACATATCTGGCTTTGAAGTTGTGAGAAAGAAAAAGACCTTCGCATGCGCAGTAAAAATGTATTTACTACAAATGCTCATATTTTCTGTATATTAAAGAGTATTTATTCCAATTTTACCACAATGCTTCTCTAACATATTATCTTTTTCTAATTTTCAAATTTGGTGGAAAACTCTATGTATAAGCGAAGAAACGGAATATTCGGAATTTTTTAAAGAAAACTTTATATCTTTTCCGAATATTTGTGCTATGTATTACGAAAATGCATGTAAATATTATCAAACATATCATTCATGAAAGTTACATCGTTTATCCCATCTGCGAAACAGAGATCGGTCAAACATTTTCGTCATCCCCTTTTCGTTGACCGTCTCTCGTGACATGAATCTTCACTGAAAATGTGAATTAAAGTCTATTCTTTACATAGAAGTTCAAGGACGTCAGTTTAGCCGGAGAAATTATAAAAATGTAACCGAAAGGTCCAGTCTTTTCATCACTCAAGTATATTCTTTGTAAAATGAGGAGAAAATAAATGTTAGAAATCAGGAAATAACAATACAAGAATTAGTTTCACGAATGACGAAGAAAATATAATACCTAGAATTAAGATAAGCTAAGCGTTATTTTGTTACACATTTGTATCATCAATAGAGGATTTTTTAGAGGAGGCTCAAAAATAGTTTTGCTTCCTCGGGTCCATGAGTATTAAAATGGCCACTGTGATACTAAAATGATATATTATTTACTAAATTTTTTTAAAATTAATTTAAATATTGCTAGAGCTGTTTACAATTATCATTTGAAGTTAGATATAGCAAAAAAATATTTGACTGTATTTGCTTAAATAAGAAATAATGGAAATGAATTGGAGAGTCTTCCAAATGTCTCGCAGATCGCGTCCTCTGGTTAAGCTTTCATTCTCTACGTGATATGCGCAGTGAGGAACTCGGAATGTTGCTTAGTTAAGTTTTATAGACACTTGAGTGGTGTGACTCTGTTTCCTGCTTGACTTTTCCCTGAGCGGCGTGGCGATTCAATGATGTGGAGAGTGGGCGGGATTGTTATGT
>BGPR01000116.1:180072-211539 GCA_013235015.1 Araneus ventricosus
TTGGCAATAATTGGTATTTATTTATCTTCTGTAGAGTTCTTCAACTCCTTTAGAATCAGACCTTCCGACAAGCTGAGATTAAAGTGTGCCAGTACTACTGAATGACGTACCTGATGTACCGAAGACTGCGCAGCACACGATGAACATAGTCGCAAGAGTCAAGTAAGCTACGTTGATTGGCATAAAGAAAGGGGAGAGCTCTGTTTTACCACGATTCGATAATACCGAGCTTCACTAATCTTCAAAAGGTGACATTACCCCTTTAAAATTAGTATATCAGCCACACTCAACAGGCAGTACATTTGAAGAAATAACCGTATTTTCCCCATGGCCAACCTACAGCTGGTTCACGCGTGTCCAACTTAAAAACCGCTGATACATCCGTGCAAATCGTAGTATAAAAGTGTGTTGGCATAGATAAACAAATACATAACTATAAACAAGCAGACACCCTGTTATCGTCCACTATGATTATCAACCCTAAAAAACTTTAAATTCTCCCCTTTTCAGTCATGTAACGAAACAATTGCATTCGTGAATTAAAAATAATAACAAATTCTTCGTGACGAAGTCGCGTAACAGCGAGTTGAAAAATAAAGTAGTAATCTTCATCGCGAATCGCTGAGTCATGGACAATTGTTCAATCAAGGACAGCTGATTGAAAAATAAAGTAGTAATCTTCATCACGAATCGCTGAGTCAATGGCCTTTCTTTTTTAATTATTTAATTATTGTCTGTAGTCAAAATTTTGAATTCATGATAAAATCACATATCGTAGAACATCCATTCCTGGTTTCAAGACACCCTGCCACTTTCATCCAAATCGGTTTGGTAGTTTGCGAGCGTAACAACAAAAACAGACACACATTCGCATTTAATATATATTTATTGTTATCTCGCGGACTTCGTACGCGAAGAATTGAATAATTAATGCCCCCCCCCCCCCAATTGCTCTCGTGGCAGAATCTTTACTGTAAAATGTGAGTTAGAGTCTATTCTTTACATGGTAGAAGTTACAGGGCAGTCGGTTTAGCCTTGCGGTTCCGGAGAAATTCTAAAAAATATGAAATCCTAAAGTGCCCGGATACTTTTGATCAGATAGTGTACTTTAGCCTTGTTAAAGTCTATATGCTATGTCATTTTTCATAACATTATATGTATACTATATCAAATAGATAAAGAAATTAAAGTTCCTTTGCTTCTCTTTATCTTTTTCAATTTACACCAAACAGAGATATTTTTCGATTGATAATATAAAATAATTGAATAGTAATGATTTCTTTCGGTTTTTGCATCTATCTAGATGAGTTGGACATAACAGTGTCTAAGCATTCAAATTTTATATTAAATAGGAAAAACATTTCAAAATTGTTTTTAATAAATATTTTTTCTTTACTTACGTTTAATAAAGGAAACTTATTCAGTTAAAAAGGAGAAATGAGCTCATAAATCACCAACTTATATTTATAAACTATTGTGAATTTTATCATAAACTGAGAACAATTTTACATTTCTTCTATTTCTTACATTTCTCTTATCAACTCTGTCGTAAAAGACAGAATGGTATATTCTAATAACAATACAGGCAGAAAAGGAGGGAAATAATAAAAGTATCCTCCCGAATTTTTTTTAAACAGCACTTTGAAATGAATTAAGATAATTTTTTAAAAATTTTATCTAGTTTAAGCTCTACAAAGTAAATCATTAAAACCATTTTCATCGTTCCTTTCTTCTAAAAAGTTCTCTTGTTAAAAAAATGAAAATGTGAATCGTAAAATAAAGCAATGACTTTCAAATCTCCTGAAAGGATTTTCCTAGAACTTCGATCATGTAAAGAAGAGGCTTCAACTCTTAGTTTACAGGGAAGATTCGGTCACGACGGCATTTAGAGGACTGACTAGAAATTGATGAAGAAGAAAAAAATCTCTGCTACCCCGTTCCACAGAAAGCTGATAATGATTTACAAATTTCATCAATGGTTTAGTTTAATAAGTACATTGCTTACATGCATTTTCGTAAAAGTAACAAGTATATTTTGGAAGTTATAAAGGTTTTCTTAAAAAATCTTAAATTTTCCAGCATGTTTTTTTGCTTATAACATGCAGAGTTTTCCATCAAATAATACAAAGCTTACAGAATACTTGAAAATGTGTTACAGAAGTGTTCCATTAAAATTTGAAGTTCATACTATGAAAATTAGAGTAAATATGATTATTTGCATTAAATAAATTTTACTGCGCATGTGCAGGGCATAGCGTAAATTTTCTTTCAAAACTTCAAAGCCAGATACATAGGGCAATTTATAAGAAAATTCCAGTTGAATACCATTAAAATTCAGAAAGATATCTGCATTGCAGTGGTGTGAATTTTACTTGCACTCTAAGAGAAGCTACATTATGAAGGTTTTACCACAAATAATACTTAAAAAAAATTGAATCTTCCAATAGTTATCGACGAACTGCAATCTAAGTAATGTATTTAATTTATTTATTAAGTGTCTTATGTCCCCCAATGTTTCGTTTGGCTGTTTTCGTTACCTCATTAATTTTTTAAAGCAAAGAGGGAGAAACTTTTCAGTGAGGAGAGGATTATACTAGAAACAAGACTGCAACATCGTAAGTTCGCCGTCGGCTTAGCACAGCGATGTTTCTAGCATAGATTTTGAGGCCCCCCTATCGTCTCGAGGCACGAGGCGGCCGCCTCTAACGCCTGTGCGGAAATCCGCCACTGATTATTCAGAGGATCTCGAACACATAGGAAAAGTATATTTCTTACATTCATGTTTTAAACATATTTTATAGCATGTTTGAAACATATTTTATGTACATAAACACATATTATATCATCAACGTAATCATCGTTATACTATGTGGATAGCAAAATACAGCTTCTCATTTTCTTAGGTACACAGGAAACTTTTCTTAGAAATCCAAATAAAGAATTTTGCGGGCTTTTATCTTGAGTTCTAATAAATTTTGGGCATAATTCACATTTATTTTTCAGGCTATTTTCTAAAATTTTATGCTTTTTCTCCAATAGTTTTTGTGTAAGACACGTACCAGCTGACTACAGTTACATTACGTCCATAATAATATAGCATTTGAATCAATTTCGTGATATTTTCAATTGGACTATTATCCAGTTTAAAAGTCTTGTACCTGCAAAATTCTCCATTTCAGAAATATGGAATATTCTTGAATCCACTTGTTTCGTCACTAAAACTTAAATAGCAAGAAGTCATTATTCTCCTATTCCTAACACATTCACTCAATTGAATTAAGAAACCTACGCAAGGACACGCAACGGACTGTTCTAGGTACACTCCCTTTTGCTGAATTCCAATAAAATAATAAAAGAATTTTTCTTGAAACACGTACCGTACCGTCTGTTGAATTTGAACTTAAAGGCAGCTAGCATGAATTTGACTCATGGCAACTAAATAGAGATAAGTATTTTTCACATTTTACATGGCGTAGGGTATCGGGTTAGTTATCAGAATGTAAAGCTTCTTTCAGGTATTTTATCACGTATCTGGTATTTAATCTTCATTTGTTTATTATTTTTAATGATTTTACAGAAGCGCTGCCCTTATAAAATTAGAAAAATCACTTATTGTTTCAGAATAATCTAAAATTTGCATTTTCTGATAATTGATGTCAAGTATTACTAGTTACCTAGTTGAGGCCAATGATATTGAAAGGCCAGGAGTTGCAGCCCCTCTTGAATTAAATTTATTTGCAGAATAAAATAATTTAATAAAGAAAATTGAATTCAAACACTTTATGGCAAACCAGAAATCAAATTGCTCATCATCAATTTATTCAAAACATATTTCCAATTATTACATCATAAAATAAAAATAGGTAAATCAAATTTTCTCAATATTAATGCACATAAAAAGGAAATTATAATAGTAAAACCCTAATCATTATCAAGTAAAGTATAAACTGTAAATATAGTACAAAATGGGTTAGGGTCAGGTGGGGTAAATGTATAGCTTTCAAAACAATAGATATTTAATTGTATGTGCGGATTTTTAAGTTGGGTATTCTAGTTGACTGTTCTGACTTTCATTCCTCAATAAATATTTTTTCATAGTTTCTTTAAAAGTGAGAGGCGACACATTAAACAAAAATGTACAAATTTATGCCAAAAATTATGTTTTTAAATTTTCATTGCCATGTACAGATTTTTGGAGAATTCCTATTATATTGACATAATATCTTATTTTGGACATTTCTGCTGCTGCTTCAACTTATATTCAAGAAGAAAAAAAAGTCTTTTTTTTTAAAGTCATATTTTAGAAATGGGGTAAAATGTGTATGTGGTTAGACTTAATATTCTGCACCTTGTGAAGGATAGATACAGCATAATTTTTTTAAATCAATTATTCATTTATAGTAAATTAAAAATTATTTAAACATAGTTTTACCATAATTTTTTTCATTGAAATCCGGACACGGCAGGGGACGGGGGTTGAAAGGTATTAACTAATTATTATATGATATATTTATTAATATATAATTAATATGTTATTTATTATATATTAATAACTAATAAATATTTATATAATTAATTAGAAGGTCAAAATACAGCAAGAGATTATATTAACTGCCTACAAACGACACTTTTTCATGATGCTAACACAGAGTTTGAGGAAATGAAAAAAGTTAAGACTTCAGAATGCAAAAAAAGATACAATTTTTACTTATGCTTGGTAAATCAAAATTACCGTAATTAAAAGTAGAATAAACTGCATTTTTTAGTTTTTTTACTTAGTTTGATCTTTAATTATTTTTAAGTATTTTAAATGAAAAAAATTATATTTAAATAAGGAAATGCCTTTCCTTGTTTGAATTTTTATAAGACCAATATATATATTATAATAATATATATTATAGAGATCAATTATATATGCAATCACAGAAGTTATGGTCTAGGCCAGGGGTAGACAATCTTTCAAGACTCGTGGGTTACACTGAAATCCTATACGAAATTTTAGTTTGAAAATGGTTTAGAAATAATTCCACCATATTAATATACTTTAAAGAAATTAAGATTATATTTAGTTTATCATTTAGGTGTACATTGTGTTTAATATTTTAAAAATCACGATAAGCGTTTTTTCAACACAACTAATTGAAATAAGTTTATGCTTATATTTGAAGAAAAAAATCCTGGTTTGTTCAGACTATTGAAATAAATTAATTAAAAAGGACTTTGAGGCCCCAGATTTTTTTCAGTAGCTTTAAAATTTAGTTATTATTTTAAATAAGCTCAGCCGAGATAATATTAAAGTAAATACATTACGCTATGAATAAATGATGAGGAAAACAACGAAGTTTTAAAGTGCTCATTTGTACTCACCCCCAAAAAAGTGGTTAAAATAACAGTTGGTCATTCTTGACTTCTTGCTCAATTGCACTGCAAAGAATGGAATGAACACAAAATGTGTGGGGCCCAAAAGAATATATTCCTACGAAAAGAAGTGGGAATAGTTTCCTTAAATATCTTTTCTTGTTTTTAACCTCGTCCAATTAGATTCTTTTACATTTACGGATTGTAGCTGAGAAAGAGATCAGATTTTCTTTTTCTGTTATCGGGTGTGCAATTAGAAGCATGTCTACTTCCTCCCCGATGGGGTCATCTCATCTGTAAGAATGTTTAATATTTATGCCTGACAAAAGCATAAGTTCAACTTATTTAATGTTATAACAGTGTATGATACCAGATAAGTGGCAACAGTCTGATGTTGAGCTACTTTGAATTTGATTTAGAGACGTGACGAGTACGAGTACGGTTGTACGATGTACGCAGATTACGAAGTGTAATAGTTGTGTTTTAATGTTCTAATAAATGTTTGTTTAGTCTTAGAAGATGTCTTAGCCAACAGAAGTGGGATTAATTAGAAACCTGTGAATGAAAATATCATCGACAGTTAAGTAAGACGGAAGGAGTTTAAATCTCAAAGTACGTTGCGAGATTGTTTTTTGTCGTTATTTATAAATAAAAGTGTAGTAACGTGCGAAAATGTCTATCTTCGCTGGAGCAAGGAAGTGCGACTTAAAGATATTGGCCGAGGAGCTTGGAGAAACGGTCAATGACAATCATAAATTAAAAGATTTGAAAAAGATGATTTTGACGAGCAAAGAGTACGATGAAGAAAGCGCCAAGGAATGGTTGAATACGATAATCAATGAAAGAAAAGAAAGAGAAGAAAATGAAATTAGAAAAGAAGAAATTGCTGAACAGAAACGGCAAGAAGAAATTTCAGAACGGAAGCGAAAGGAAGAACAAGAAAACGAGGAACGGAAGCGAAAGGAAGAACAAGAATACGAGGAACGGAAGCGAAAGGAGGAACAAGAATACGAGGAACGGAAGCGAAAGGATGAAATGGAATTTGAACTGCAAAAAATACGCATTGGAGCAGAAGGTAGGTCTTCAAATTCAAATTCCGTCGCCAATCAAAATGTAAACAATACACAAATTAAGCCAAAGTTAGAGATTCATCATTTGATGCAAACATTTAATTCCGACGAAAACGATATAAGTTTATATTTAATTATGTTTGAACGTCTGGTCAAACAAGCTGAAATATTAGAAAACACTTGGGTAACTCATTTGCTTGGCTTATTGCCGTATGGCGTTGCGCAGTTAATCGCTAGAGAACCAGATGAGATTGCAAACAATTATAACGAAGTTAAAAAGATATTGTTGAAACGGTATAAGTTAACGCCAGAAAAATTTCGCCAAAAGTTTTTTATGCATAATAAGAATTTAGGAAGTAACTGGAAAAACTTTACCTATGAATTAAGAATTTTTTTTTAATGAATGGGTGAATGGAGTTAAAGCAGACAGTTTTGAAAAGTTGAGCGATCTTATCATAACGGATCAGATTAAACGTAAAGTGTCTCAAGAAGTAAAAGATCATTTTATAGATGACTGGTCTAAGCTGAATTCGCCAGATGATTTAGTTGAAAAACTGGACGACTATCAAACCTTGAGGTCAACTTTCAGGAGTAAACAACCGCGTAAGGAAGGGCATTACGACAAACGGAACTCCTTTAAAGATGATCCCGCTATTGCAACCAACGAAAAGAAAAAGCTGCACGGTATTACACATAATGAAAGGGGTGAGCCAAAATGCTTCAACTGTTCTAATTTTGGGCACATTGCAAAGAACTGTTCGCTTCTAAAATCAATTTTAACGTGCTGAGAATATGATGAAACGGACCATAAATCCATAAACTGTGTCGCCAAGGAAACGAATCATTCAAGTGATGAAAGCTTATCTGTTAGACGAGTTGGCGAGAATTCAGAAGAGAGTAATTCATTTTTGAAGAAAGCGAAAATTCATAATTGTGATAACGTGCAAGCTTCAATTGATACAGGATGTTCGTGTTGTCTCTTAAAGATTTCAGTTGCTCAGAAACTTAAACTGAAACTTGAACGTGCTGTCAATAAAATATATGGTTTTGGAAATCAAAAGATGCCTGCATTAACGTCTATTGGAAGAATTAAAGCCGATATTGAAGTAGATAATGTAAAGGCCAAAAACATAAGCATATACGTTGTTCCTGACGATGCGCAATCATTTGATCTTATCATCGGACGGATATGGCTTGATCTTCCTCATATTGCTTATACAAAAATGGGAAAAAGAGTTCACATTGGATACCGGGAAGATGAACTATTCAGAAACTTTCCGATTGATGAAAAAGTAAATGGAGTCTGTCTTAAACGTCTTGAAACATCTCAGTTAGAGAATGAAAGTTTGCAGATTAAAGATTCTTCCCAGCAAAAGATGGTATGCAATTTGGCGAATGATCTTAAAACGGTAAAGAATGAACTACGACTTCTACAAGGAGATATTAAGGACTTTAAGAAAGAGCATCACTCGTTGTTTCTTCAAATCCAAGAAAATAAAAAGCATGTTGAGAACTTGAAAAGCATCAACGATTCTTTAGTGAAAACGAATGCATATTACGACATAAAGAAATCAGGTAAAGTATCGCTTCGTAAAGGAGATATCGTGGCAGTTAGAAGAAATTCTAACACGACAGGTGAATCAACAAAGACGCAACCACGATACCGAGGTCCCATGGTTGTCACAGAAATACTCCCTAGTGACACATATAGAATATCACAACTAGAACCTAGTAATGGCCATCCTTATGTCACAATAGCTCATGTCAGTCAGTTAAAGGCCTGGAGAAGCTGGAATGAAGACGATGATGACTCTAGTGAAAATTCCGATGATGAACCTGAAATGCAAAGACCCAAACGAACTGTACGTAAACCAAAGCGTTATGGAGCTTATATGCCGGACAATTAGAACTTTTGTAAATTTTTTATTTCACTTTATTTTATCATTTATTAATGTATTTTTTTGTTTTTTTGTTGATATTATTGAATGTAAACAAAATTTGGTCCAATTGAGGTCAATTGAAAAGTCAGGATGGCCGAATGTAAGCATGTTTAATATTTATGCCTGACAAAAGCATGAGTTCAACTTATTTAATGTTATAACAGTGTATGATACCAGATAAGTGGCAACAGTCTGATGTTGAGCTACTTTGAATTTGATTTAGAGACGAGTACGAGTACGGTTGAACGAGGTTACGATGTACGCAGATTACAAAGTGTAATAGTTGTGTTTTAATGTTCTAATAAATGTTTGTTTAGTCTTAGAAGATGTCTTATGAATGTCAATCGAGAAGCCAACACATCCACGATATTTTTTTCATGCTGGACGACATCTTTAAGACAGGACGTATTACTTTTAAAGTAATACGTCCTGTAATGCGTAGCATCATAATTAGGAATATTTAACAATTTGTTACTTCTAAAGCTGATGAACGCCAGGCCCCAGTGGGAAAGAGCCTGCTTTTAGACATGCCTCCATTTTTTTCTGCTGTATGACCCCAAAACTTTTCCCTACGCCCACGATGGGGTGATAAATTCAGCAGGGTCTTCCTAAGTGTGTGAGTGAAGTGTCATTGTAGGTTACCAATTAACAGCATAACGGGACATCAAGACTGACCATCTGTGAAGGTCATGGGGGTTTTACGACTAGGCTTTTGAACCATCCCCTAGGAATGACATTATCTTCCCTCCGTTCCTCTTTCTGAAAATCGACACGACAAACGGATTGTAGAAGGGAGGTTATTAGGGTGGGCCGAAAAGAACTTTTTTTTTTCTTTTCGAAATGCTATAGTGCGGAAAACTTGCCTCTAGGGTACATAAGTAAAATGCAAAAAAAAAGAAAAACTTTTTCTTTAGCTTGCATCTGGCGGTAGCGCATCGACCACCAGACACTGTTGATCTTCTCTTAAAATTTTCCGTTTAATTTTCGGAATCTCGCATTCAACACTTTTAAAATTTACCACTGGGAGTTTCTCACATTTACTGAGCTATGTGCCAATCGGACCACTAAATAATTTTGGCCCAGTCTTTTCACCATCTAAATTTATGACGAGATGCAGGGATGGCAATTCATTAAAGTGTAATAGGCACACACCCCACTGTTGTTGATTTTTTAACCTGTTTTCCACCCCGTATTGGTAAGGGTTCCATCACATCCGATTACGTCCAGTTCATGTAATAAAAATCCAGTTTCAGTCAAATGAGAAAGAGTACTATAGGCAATGATTTGAGCAGACACAGAAGAGGGTGCAACGTGATGAAAACAATATCTTAGTTTCTTTTATCCTAAAGTCATATATGCCTGTATGGTTTCATGTTAAGAAAAGTAGGTACTTCACAAATGGGCCAGAGCATGTATTTGAATTTATAGAATCGTCAAGATTCCTGCCAGAAAACTTGTTAGAAGTAATTGGCCCATAAATTCAGAGAAATGCAATTTTTGCCCATCCAGAAAACTTGCCTTTGAATATGATAGTAGATAGAAGTGATCATATATGAGAGTTAGGTTTCAGAAGAATTATAAATGCTAGAAACTTAGCTTCTAGAAGAAAGTCAATCAGGAGTTTCCAACCTCCAAAAACCAAAGATTCCTTGCTACAGACTGCATTGAAATGATTCACTGTAACACTACTTCACTTTCGCCACCACCTTTGCTGTGAAGATTCACGAATCAAGAGATTTGGTCTTAGGTTTAGTCAGGTGGAACAGCGGCTGAGTGGAGCTTTGACAAGTTCCCCTGTCACACCCAAGCAGTGGAACGAGGTGTGAACCGAGGCATCACAAAAAGTCGTCGGTTCCAATTCCAGAGATGGTTTCATAAGAACTACACTTCTTTCAAGCTCTTCAATGTCAGGTTTTTCAAGCAAATTTTATTTCAAAGTGCTAAAAGAAACTGAAGGCAAGTAAAGGACTATATTTGATTACAAATTGAAATTTTACACAATCAGAAACAACTTTTTGTTTCAATGGAAATTTGTCAATTTTTTGTAAACAAATGTGTTTTTTTAGTGTAATGCGCTATTAGCAAATTATAAAATACATTATTTTTTTCATTAATTTATCTTTTCTTCACGTTTTTCTACTAAACTATACCTATAACTACTTATTATAGAAATTATTTGATTTTTTTCCAGTTATTAGAAAAATTATGAAAATCGTATATTTTCGAAAAGTTTACGGTCAATGCGTTACCGCCAGGTGTAAGCAAAAGAAAAAGTTTTTTTTGCATTTTACTTATCTACCCTAGAGGCAAGTTTTCCGCACTATAGCGTTTCGAAAAGGAATAAAAAGTTTTTTTTCGGCCCACCCTAGAGGTTATACCTGTTGGAATGGCATCACTTCACCAACCAGAACTGACCTCAGCTGTTGTTATCCTGTTTTCATTTTTGCAGCTTTACTTGTAACTTCTCAATGTAACGTTGTGTTTGTCTGTGATTAAATGTCATTTATGTGTCACATCCTTGCTTTTTCAATATTTAGCTATTTATTCTTTCACAACCCGACATCGGATAGATGTCAGCCCTGCATTAGTATTAGAATTGTTGCGTAGCAGAGAGTTAAGCTACAACACCAATTGCTTAAATTATTGGGTTTTTTTCGTCGGCGGAATGCTTTTTCGAATATAATAGATTTTCCCTTTAAAAAAAAAATTCTCTCTCGCCGCATTCGCTGGCTTAAATCCGGACATTTTGAAGATCCGGAAGCGAGCGTGAAATCCGGACGTATGGTAACCCTTATTCCAAGCCAACAAGTTGCGTCATTTTTTTTGTTTTATTCAAAATGAATTGTAGAGAGCAAATTATATGCTTTGTCGAGGATTCATTAGTTTTGTTTCTGTATTGTAGTCATTTTTGTTCTTGCATATTACACAGGGTTGAACCTAAGTCCTTGACATATTTTAAAATAGATATAAAATCAAATAATTTAAGAGTGTGGTTTACATAAACATCTTCTGATGGTGTAAAACTTTTGAAATGGAAAATATCGCGAAAAGTTTCAAATTTTACAATTGCATGCATGAATAATTCAAAGCATAAACATACATGGGAGGAAGTGCTGGAAAAATTTTAACAAGTAAAAATATTCTAGAAAGCCTAAAAATGGAAGGCAAAACTCGCCATGTACAAAATGTCGTGAAAATAAAAATATTATTAAAGCTTTAAAAAGATTTCCATGCAAAAGAAGTATATGGCCTTTATCTGAATATAACAATGAGATAAAAGTATTATATTTGGGGGGAAAGTAGAAAAGCAAGAATTCATTGGCAAATTTATGGCTATTGAAGGTGATACTTATAAGGTGAAACATTTGAAAAATGATAATTTTTTTATAAAAAAGATTACATTGAAGATGATTGAATAATTTTGAATGAACCACAATTTAATAATAGATGTCATTATTGTTTAAGAAAAATTACAAACATATTCATACAATGTTGGGGAAAAATAGTTTATTTTTGGTCAAATTGACTGTATAATGATCTTTTTCAATCCAAAAATAATTTTTTAGCCTAATTTTCAATGTTATTACTAAACCACTATATTGCAACATTTTTTTTTTTTTTTTTTGTCATTTCCTACTGTATTCGATTTGCATTCTCATTTTCACCTGCATGGAGTAAAATGGGTATACAAAACATACAATTTAAAACTACCTCCATACCAACAAATATAGATTAGAGAGTAACATTATTATATTATATATACAATAATGTTACTCTTAACATGTGCAATTTATTGATAAAAACAAAAAAAGTTTCACTGAATATTTTGATAAAAAAAAAACCCTTTTAAGTAAAACTCTAAATTTAGGGTATTTTAAACCCATTTTACCTTACCAGACCCTGTTAATCCCTATAGTTCTGATAATTAATAATGTTGTGGTGTCTTGGCCTATGAGCGACCGAGGTAAACAAATAAGTGGAATGCTTAGGTTGACCTAAGTACTTTTATTTACATTTACACAGCTATAATTTAAATAACAATTTCTTTCATAAGAAATCTGGAATAAATGATTATATACAAAGTTCGTTCATTTGAGTTCAAAGTTCAATGGAGTCGGAGTTCCACAAGAGATGGAGATCATTATAGGATGGATAGATTTAATCTCTCAAGGTGATAGCCTAAGCACGAGACTGCAAGGAGTGCTCGAAATTCGACGAACTGAGATTTCAAAATAATGCTGATTCTCAGTTATCGTTGCCAAGTCCGAATCAATTCGGGACTTTAAATCAGAGCTGATCACATAGATCTTTTCTGCGCTCCAGAGTCTGAAACCACGTTCTAGACTTCCTTATCGGTTCTTCCCCGCTGTCCTCCTGTTCAACTCCAACACCCCCGTTTTGTTCCTACCTCAAGGGGTGGACCTCCGCCTCCCTTTCTTTCCACTGGACAACCGGACTGCCGTGCGACCAATGACTAAACGTCTAACTCCCCAATGGTCAATTCCGACCGTGGGAAGGTTCCTAGGTTTCATAACCACAAGAGCTATGCAGGTGTGACATGAAAGAACACCGCTAATCTCCTGATAGCCGACCATATATGCTCTTTGACAGTTATTTATTCCTGTGTATTGTGGTCATCCTCTGTTTGTAGATGCTACCTTCGCGAATGTCCTTTCAATGACCACCAGGTGTGGCTGGCTTACAGTTTGCGGTCTAGTTGAAAAGTGCTCGACTCGCTTCTCGTGTTAAAATGTCCTTGCGGGAAGGAAAAACATCACAATGTTAATATTCATATAAAATGACGGATACTGTATAAAGCGGCTATTATATAGAAAGAAATCTATCACAGAAAAGTTATTCCATAGATAAAGTATAAGATTGCACTGTATGGATGTTTTGCTTCTATCACCAAGAAATGTGGTGTGGCTTCTATTGGATAAACGATAATAATTTTCGTTTGAACTTTCTATTTTCTCTACGAGATGGCGCGAGAGAGGAAACTTCCGGAATGTTGATTAATTAGAGGGCAGGGTCTAGATGCTTGTGACAGAGCTTGTTCTCTCCTTAGCAGTTGAGTAGCTAGTGCATGCGCAGAGATTGTTCCCAGTACGTATGTGTGTGGAGAGATCGGCTTCGCCACAGTTTTAACTCTGCGTGATAAAATATAATTAGATAAATGAACTGGATAATTTGTTCTGAGAATGAGTTTTAAGTTTACCTATACAAGTTGTGCAGAACACTTTCTTTTATTTGAAATAAAAATTATAAAATGAGTTTTAAGTGACATATAGCCATATTCTTTTTACCGTAACTTCATGTATTAAATTTAAGACTTAGAACTAGAAGTTAAGTTGTTTGATCTTGTGGTATGAGCATTATGTATTGGAATGAAGATGGTTTGAGTCTTGTGTGCTCAATTATCTGAAGTGTAGAAAGTTCATATAAGCTATTGTTACATTTCGCCACACTCTCCTTTATTTTCAATGAGGTTAATTTACTCCTATTCAATGGATTTTTGCTTTATCAATAGTTTGGATTTTTTTATTTTGTTCCTCTCTCCTCCATTATTTAAAAAAAACCATCATAATTTTTCCTTTACTTTTGAAAAATAAAAGAAGTTTTAAGTCTTCATTAAATAAATGATTTGTTAATTTAAAATTTTTTCCCCAATTTTCACATGAAATTTAAAAGTAATCCCTTGGAAAAGGTGTAAATTCAGTTTGTGAAATTTATTATTTGTAGTATATCAAATTTTTTTATATCATAACCAGATGTTTTAAACAAATATCAGTTGGCATAATCATTGAAAAATATGGTGATCTGAAGATGCGCTTTGCAGGAATTTTTTCGATAAATGCGTCACTCTTATTGTTATTGTCATGCTAATTTGGAAAAAATTTCCACATAATATGCTTCCAAAACCTCTCCATATGGTTTTTGCAAGTGGGATTCAGATTGAGTCGTTTGTCGTCAGATTGAGATCATTAGCTGCTGTTTATACAAACTTTTACTTTAATATTTTGAACTCTTGTCAATGTTGTTTCACCTAGAGAGTATTTTCAATAAATGTTATTATAAGTCTTTATTTTTAAGTACCATTTCTTTTTCTTAATTGTGTGAAATAAATTTTCGATACATATTCTAGAAAAATTGTATTTCTCATATTTTTTCTATTTTTTAAATATATGTATCAGTTCCTTAAAAATCATTGGTAAATATTTTATTATATTTAATATATCAAAATTCTGCAGTTTTATTAGGATAACTGAATATGTGAAAGAATTAGAAACCAGAAATGCTGGCTCAGAGAATGAAATATCAGAAATGAAACTGAGGCTCAGTCATCAAGAACTTTCTTTCAAAGAAGCAGAACTTAAGATGCGAGCTGAATTTTTAAATAATATTGAAAAGGTAATATTGTTTGTTCACCTTTTGGATTACTTTGTTTTTATAAATCAAATATTTTTTAGTAATAAAGTATAAGGGAAAAAAAAAATTGACGTATTATTTTGAAACTTTTTCAAACTGTTCTTAGAAATAGTTGCATTGTATTTGTAATATATTTAGTTCTAATATTCTCATGTAATCAAAAACTGGAATATATTGCATATTAATCAGTACCAAAAGAAAAAAGTCCAAAACCATTATGTGTAACATTTCATTATGTTTGCTACAATTTTAAACTTTCTTTACTATAATATTTTAAGATAAAATGTCTGCATATTTTGTCTTATGTTCTAAATATTTTAATTTACATGGACATATTTTAGCTTTCAAAGGAATGCAATACTCTTCGCAAAGAAAAAGAAGCCATTGTAATTCGCTATGCAAACAGTGAAAAAGAAGTGATAAAGGAAAAGAAAGTTCAACAAGAATTGGAGAAAAAAATTAAAGATTTGAATAAGGAACGTGATAATCTTCTGTCAAAAATTAAAGGACTTAGCTCCGAAAATAATCGTCTTTCATCTTGTTATGAAAGTAAGGTATGTATTGAATTAATAATATTTAATATCCATTCATTGTGAAATTTCTGGTTCAGAAATTGTATGAGTTTTAAATATTGTACATTTTAATCTTTCTTAACAAGTAATTTTATTTAATATTGTACTGGCGTATTAAAGAATTGATTGTATTTGCAAAATTAAATCTCGTGTTATTTAAGGAATTATGTGTTTAAAGGATAATCAGGTTAAGTAACTTCAAAGAAATATTTAAATAATCATTTTTGTACTGCTTTTTATGAAGTATTGAATGGTTGGATTGATTCATTTTACTATAAGTATCTGATGGTAAAATATTTTTTTCATTAGCAGTCACTTTCTTTTCCAGATGGTTGAAATAGCAAAACTGCAGAAAAACTTTGATAAATTAAATGCTGACTTCAATTCTAGAGAAATTCGAATCAAATGGTTGCAGAATAAATTAAAGACAGAAACGGGTTCCCACCAGGTATGCTTGTGCTTCTGTTAAATTGTGTTACCAAATGTTATACACGTAAAAACAATTCTGTCTTTAGTTGAAAATACATAGAATACCCTATTTTAAGTTAAAGCCATCACTTCTGTATTTTTTAAAATAGTCATACTATTTTTATTATAATGTTTTTTTTTTATTATTATGTTTTACACACATCATTGTCTGAAGTTCCTCACTTTTAAGTCTTCTTTTGAAATTTTTTTTCTAACATTTAAAAAATACTTCATTAGGCTTAATGTCAGTTAATATAATATATGTAGGGTGTCTCCGAACTCCGTATAAAACTTTAAGACAGTTGTCATCATTGACAATTGTCTGCCTGTCATTGATGCTGTGTTGATCTCCAAATGTTTTCAGGATATCTGGAATTATGGACAGTTAGGTATATATCACTGTGAATGGTTAGAATTTTTAGTATTTCTTGTGAAACCCTATTTCTGTATCTACTAGTTGTTGTATTATCAGTCATAAATCGTGCCACTACATTTTTTGAATTGTGTTTTTGTTATGTCTTTGTTGCTTCTATTTCCTACCAATGGTGTTTTCAGTCATGAATTTGTATGCAAATATGATTCATATAAAAGTTCTCTACCTTTCCTTAAAGCTTTTGTGTTGAGTTTTGAGACACATGTTATATGTATTATAACAGTTGTTGCTGTAACTCTTGTATAATCAGTGTTTTAATAGTATTTCTGATGCTCCTTTTTTAAATCTTATTTATTCATATATGACATTTCATAGGAAACTCAGACAAAGCTGGAGCATACATTGCATCGGCTAAATGAAATGAAAGAGGAAGCTGAGCAAGTTCGTAAAGATTGCCAAGAAATGATTAAATGTTACCAAGAAGCAGAGGAGATAAAATCTGTGAAACTAGATAGCCAGCTAAAGCAAAAACTCTCAGAGCTTGAAGTACAAAAGCAGGAAAAATCTGACCAAGATCAGGTAAGTTGGATATAGCATGTATTCATTTTCACTCTGGATCACAGTTAGATGATTCCTGAAATCTGAAAGAATATCTGTCAGTGAGAGCATCAATTTTTATTAAAATGGTGTGCTGTGATTAGTTTTTGCCAAGATTTGTACTGTTACCTTCTTTAAATACTTTTAAACTGAATTTTTTAAATCATTCTAAGTTATGTAAACTTTTTAATACTTATTTAGGTAGGTATTTAGGTAATACTTATTTAAGTTTTTATACCATAATATTGTTTCTATTGAAATCATTACAAAATTAAAAAATAATAGGGATAATTACAAATTTAGGATTTTAAATCTTGGCAGAGTTTTATTATAATATTTTTTACAGAGTTTGGTTATTCTTAACCTTTTAGTTAAGCTTTGAATAATTAATTAGTACTATAAGATGTTAGTCTGATTACTATGCTAGATTGTTTTATATTAGTTCATATTAGTGTGTTTTAGAATTTATGGATTGCAAGTGATATAATAATGGATGACACTAAAACTTAAGACATTATTAATGAAAACTACTTGTTTTTATGGCATGTAAAATTATTTGTCATTTGCATTGAGAAAAATGTTACAGTCAATACTTTTTGTATATTATCTCGACTTCATCTAGATCAGAGCTTTTCAAACTTTTTTTCTCTTTAGTCCTTCCTTTTTCCCATAGAATTTTTCATAATTCCTGAAAAAATGTATTTCTAAAATAGTGCATAACTGAAACATTAATTCATTAGCAATTTTATTAAAACTTCCTTATTTGTTTATAACTAACTAGCAATTATTGCAATTCTACTAACGACACATGCACACTATAATTTGTGGTGACTTTGTTTATTTTTCTGTAAAAAGTTTGCAATAGTGGCCAAATGATAGAAAAACTGCCATTTTTTAGCAATGTCAATAAATCGATTTTTTTAAAAAAAATTGATATAAAAAAATCGATTATTTAGAAATATCAAATATTTTTTGATAAATCAGAAATCCGCACAGTTCTAATTACCTCCTTTTTTAGTGATTGCACTATGCTACTTTTCATATTTGAAACTGAGGGAAGAAAATTAAGAATATCATCTTAGTTTTTAAGAGGTGTTCTGTGCTTGCACTTAATTTTCATCTGTGAAGAAAAAGTTGCTTCACACATATAGGTTTCACAAAATGGAAAATACACACTCACGGCTAATTCAGATTTTGAATGACTGTTTTTAGATTTTGAATCAAAACTTATCTTTGAAATTTTTAGTAAAACTCATCCTGCAAAAGCATGTTGTATGAGGCAAAGCAATAAATTCATGTATTTCTGTGGGCACACTTGATTTTTATTTTATTAATTTGATTAAAGATATCGCATCTTGAAATGGCATTTTTTTCTTCATTTGGGGCCTTGACCCACAATTTAAGAAGCCATGATCTAGATGAATCATTTTACATTTTCCTTTAACTGTAGCTTCTAATATTAATTGATATGAACTGATTTTTAAGAAAATGCTGCCTTTTTTAAATTTTGAGGTAACATTTTATTATTTTGGAGCATGTGCATTTTTGTGGCTACTTGCTTTCCCAGGGCTGCCAAGAGCTGAGTCGGGCCCCAGGGCAAAGTACTGGCATACCCCACACACACACTTGGGGGTCCCTCCCACTCATAAAAAATATCTATAAATGGTAAATAAAAAAGACTCAATTAACAACAACTATACAACGGTGGCATTTGACTTTTGATTGAGAAGTGATAGGTAAGGGCATCCCTGTGTGTCACATTTTAAAATCTGGCCTTTCCCTTGTGAATTATTTCCCTGTGATGACTAAACAACACATGGAACTCTTTCTTCCTGTTGCCTAGTCTTGTCAACAATATAATAAGAATGTGCGAGTTTTATATTCAGAGTAATACATGTAAAAATATAGTTCAACTCGTACAAGGCCCATTTCCCATGGATATAATTGAAACACTCCTGAAAATATATTTATATATGTATTTCCTTATCCTGGGCTCCAAGGATTTTGCCTCTCTCTTGGCAGGCCTGTGCTTTCCTTGGATGGTCATATGTCGTATGTTGTGAATAGTCTAGACTTATAAAAGGAAGTGTTTGTGTGCATGTGTCTGGGTGATGTCCAGACGAATCCATCGCACTTACAGCCATGAAATTTGGCACATAGGTAGTCGTAATGGTGACTCAATGCACCTCGAAGCTGGCATTTTAAAATTTTATCTAGAAATTTTTTTATTTAATGTTTTGTGTTGTTTTGGATGATTTTTCGCATGGTTTCGGATAATTATACGAAAACAATATATACACCGTCAGAAAGAGCAAACGATTTCTGTTCTAATGAAATTTGTTTCGAACGTCTAACGTAATTTACTGAATTTTGGGAATTTTTTAAAAAAGTAGTCACTTTTCAAAAAATTTTTTATTCGGAATTCTTAAAACTCTTGCATCTGACATTCTAATAAAGATATCATGTTCAATTATTTTTAAGTAGTAAATCATTTATTTTTCTCTGATTTAAAACAAGAACGGTTAAAATATTTTATTTCTCCGATTTTAAATTAATTTATTTCTTGATGGGATCAGAGAATTTTTCTCAAATGCCGACATTGAAGAACCACGCCGTTTCGCTGTGACCTACAAGCTAAACCTTCTTATACTGAAGGTCACGGTTTCGCCTTGGATACGCCATCTAGTGGAAGCCGTGATTTATTCCTTGTTTACGTTTTGCACGGAATACAGTATACTCTCTGTTATCCGTGCGCATATTATCTGGTTTGCGGATTATTTGTGTTCATTCCGAACTCACAAAAAAAATTTAAAGAGGAACATTTTCACGCTTATCATGCATGTAAAATCGATGTTGATGTTCGATCGAGAGATTCATTCCGTGAAACTAGTGATCCGTGATGGCGGAGGCTAAGGAATAGATTTTTTTTTCTTCCTCCATGTGTAATCTCTACCGGTTCAACCCCTAATTTTCTGAGAAATGAATCATCCACTTCCTGCTAGCTCATTCTCGTACGAACACGCTTCTACCTGACACGTCATTCTTTAACTTCTTCACCTTCTCTCACTTTCGCGCGTGTTCCTTTAGTTTTTGCGTCTTATTTATCGTTAGTTAGTAGCGTGAAATTTTTTACTGGTAAAAATGAGTGGTGTGAAACGAAAACGAAACTTATTAAATGTTAAATCAAAATTAGAAATCCTTCAAAAACTTGATAAGGGAGAATCGGCTAGTACTGATGCAGAAGATATACTAAATAAGGGAAATACAATTTCTCATTCTGCTACTCTACAATTTGTGGAAACTTTGTTAGATTATATGGAACAAAGAGGATTTGATTACGGTGACATTACTGCAGTTCGTAAAAGATGTGTCGATATATGACAAGAGATGAACAAACAGCAGAAGCAAAGACGCATAACAGATTTTTTAAAGCATTAAATGTTGAAAGGAAAATTCCTAGTTTGATGTTATACAGCATGCAAATGTAAGTAATTTTTATATTTTTGTACTGATGTTGATTTTTTTTCCTTTAATAAAAAAGGAGTTTTTGGATTATCTGTGTTTTTCAATTGTCCGTGCAATCCCTTCCAGTGATTAACCCGGATAATTGGGAGTGCACTGTAATTAGAAATCATTTCGCTGGACGCAGTCATAAAGCAATCAATACCGGAACGTTCTGACTTGAAATTTTGAAGTTATGAAATGCCAATGCAAAAGATATATATTTTACAGATATATAGTTTTGATTAAACATAAACATTATGCATACTGTACCTCAAAGCATGATTATAATAAAGATGTGAAAGTACGTTTTTTCTATAACGAAATGAACTTAATTTTTTATAAAAAAACCTGAAGTAATATCAAAGTAAATTCATGAAAATGATAAATATAAACTTATAAAAGGAAAAGTTTGTGTGTGTCATTCTGGGCTTTTTTTTATAATGATTTTCACGTTGAAATTTTTTAATATTGTATTGGATTAACGTACTCTATACTGCTTTCCTACCATTCAAATGCCATTATCGCGAAGAAAAATAAGCTGGAAAATTATTGATTATCATTGTTCATTGTGTGTATCATTTGTTTTGATTTTGTTTTCAAAACTTTTTCGTGTCATTATGGGTATTTTTTCCCCCCTTCATTTTGTTGAAGTCCTGATCCCACGGCACCGCCGTGCGTGTACTGCTAGTATTTTATAAACAATTCTGTACCAAAAACTGATAAGACTACGTTATCTGAACCATATAAAAATACTAACATTTTTAACAAAATCATACAAAATTCTTAACATATTATACTTGTATTTTGCATAATATCTATTTAAAAAATGGTTAATGTTGTCCAAGATTTGCTGAAATACAAAATGAAATTGTTTCTTTGTAGAAATATACTTTGTTTTATATCATTTATATTACCTTAGCTTAAATTGGTCTTGACTCTTCTTTGTCACCATTAAACTCAAAATAATCAGTGTGTGACAACACTTTACGTGGTTGGAATATAGTACATGAGAGGAAATTAAAAAGATGTTTGCTAATGTATTAAATTCACAATACTATGACAGGACTCCCAAGTTGCAGCAATTCTAATGTTAATGTGGATTGACTCAACCTTCTTTTTAAAATTGTATATGTAGTTTTACAGGTACAATTAAAAATTTGAGAACTCCTATATGTTACTGTCCAGGTCGTAATACTTTTAAATTTTTTTTCTTTCTTCTGAACTCTGATATATATATTATATTAGGGTGCCCCAGGAGAGCCCCCACCCATTTTTTTTTTTTTTTTGAAAATGCCAGGGTCACCCTCTAAAAATGTTCTTTCTGTGAATATAAAACACCTTGAATTTTTTCAGAGTTAAAAAAAAATATTTAGAGGTCCCCCAAGATCACTGAATTTACATAGCAATGGCCAAAATAGTGTGAAATGCGGTATTTTTTAATTAGCAACATTAAAAACTTTTAATATTCAAATGTCATTTTTTTTCTTTTATCAAAGCTACTTATATGCTGTTTCAACCAAATTCTGTATTAATTTTGTATTTGCTCTGGGTAGGGAGAAATATAAAATATTACTAAAATCAAGGAAAAGGTGATTTAATCGACATTTCTACCTTCTATATGCACACAAAGTGAATTAAAGTAAACAATTAATTATTTTACAATTGGTAAATAAAACCAATGAAGAAGAATGTTTTCAAACAATCACATATTTACACATTTACATATTTTTTATCAACTACATTTCAAGGACAGTTTGGCGATTGCACTGCTTGAAGTTCTTTCTGTGCATCCCTACAGCTTGTAAGCATAGGAATGCCCCGTCCTGGCTGAAGCCGTCCAGTTGATTAGATGAGGGCCACGTGATGCAGCCCCACCCAATGTGGGGGCATAAGTCCCTATTATCGGTAAAACCTCAACCAACTCGGCTACATTAACCCTGATTATTATCTTATTTCAAGTCATGATATATGCAATATCATTCAATTTTTAAGTGCATTCAACTCGTACACACATTTTTTTTTTTCCTACAGCTTGTAACAAGAACTGTTTTTGCTCTGTGTTCTTTGTTGCACAATTGAACTCCTTGATCAATGCAACATATTGTTCAGCAACATCATTTACACAAACCAAGTTTTTAGCAAATATTGCAGCTTTTTTATAGGATGACGTTTCAGGCCGATCTTTAACTGGTACAGTATGGAAACTATCTTCAATTTTAGCTGTTTCAAAGAAACTATGAGAAATACACAAATCATCCAACTTGAGAAGAAGTTTTTCTAATAGATGTGAAGAACTCCTTTCTTTTTTCATGCTCAAAACTAGCTTTGATTTTTGCTCATCAGAAACAAGATCTGAAAACAAGCTAAGTGTTGCAAGTTCTCCACTTAAATACCAGGAATTATGTAAAATCATTTTTAATTCTTTATCGCTTAATTGTTTGTCATCATAATCTTTGAATCAGTAAAACAGTCAGCAAGTAAACCAAGACTACATATATACACACACAACAAACCGATTAAATCGTTTCATACCTTGAAACTCTCTAGCTGTTAATGCCATTCTGGGTTCATTATCATTAAACAATAACTCCATTTTCAAGGAATAAATGACCATTCTGTGAGCTCGATGAAGTGCAGCTGGTTTCCGAATGGTAAATTGAATGTGTAGTCCGATCATTAATGACACAATATTTAAAAGCTCTCTGTAATCATACCTATGCAGTTTTGTAACAATTTTTAGCTGCTGAGAAATAAAAGTTTTTAAACTGTCTGATGCTGTTATTATAGGTAGTGATTGCTTTTTTGGTTCACTGTGGTTGAGCTTGGACAAATTTTCTGAGACTCTCTTAAGTAAAAGGATTTCAGGCTCAGTAGATTTTCCAAAACACACTGAATGCAGTGGAAAGTAGAACCTCAAACATGTGATGCTGACATGCTATCCACAAAAGGTTTCCGCCTATTTTTTGCTCAAGAAAAGTACATGCTCCATTGAATCTTCCATTATTTGTTGCAGTTGTATCAAAACACATACCAATTACTTGGGATTCACAGTTCCACAATTGCTCTTAAACAACATCAGCTGCTGCTTTGCCACTTCCAGACAATAACTTAGGAACGCCAAGAAGCTTAGTACTTCCATCTTGCAAAGAAGAAACTAGTACCGCTAAACGATAACGATCAATCTTTTCTGTGCTTTTTGCTGACAAATCGGATAACAATTTATCATGCCAATGAACAACTGACCTTGATGCTATAAACTGTGTTTTTAATTGTTCAGCATTTTCACGCCAAAGACGTTTCCGATGAATAGTACTTTTTGAAAGTACTAAGGATTTTACAGATGGGTCAGATGTCATAGAGGAAGAGCAGCCTTCCTCATTTATTATAGATACTATTATCATTGTGAATGCTATCTTCATTGGTTTTATTTATCAATTGTAAAATAATTAATTGTTTACTTTAATTCACTTTGTGTGCATACAGAAGGTAGAAATATCGACTAAATCATATTTTCCTTTATTTTGGTAATATTTTATGTTTCTCCCTACCCAGAGCAAATACAAAGTTAATACAGAATTTGGCTGAAACAATATACAAGTAGCTTTGATAAATGAAAACAAATGCCATTTGAATATTAATAGTTTTTAATATAGCTAATAAAAAAATAATTGCATTTCACACTATTTCGGCCATTGCTATGTAAATTCAGTGACCTTGGGGAACATCTAAATAATTTTTTTTAATTCTGAAAAAATTCAAGGTGTTTTATATTCACAGAAAGAACATTTTTGGAGGGTGAGAATTGAAATTTTTGAAAGTTGATTGTTTTGGCGACACCCTAATGTATATATGATTGTATATGTATGAATGTATTGTCTTCAATGTATGATTATGAATGGGATAATTTAATCCTAATAATTATGTTTATTGCAAATATAGTGCAATTTGTGTAGATTGCTGAATTGATATTTGATGCTTTTATTTATTATATACAGTCGAACGTCACAAATCCGGAATCGTCGAGACTTCGGCAATTCCGGAGTTGGGATAATTCCGGATCTTAGATCATTTCAATATTAAGAAGTGAATTTAACATCATAAAACACAGAATTCAATTTAAATTTTTAAAAAACCTTATTTATTACTTGTTTTTGATTTATAAACATAATTAATATTATTTCTTATTAATTTTAACATTTTTACAAAACATTTAATTTAAAGTGAGTTGCTTCATTAGTTTCGGTTTTTGATTAAGTAACTTCTCTTTTATTTTATGTATCGCCATTATGTCCGACTCCGAAATAAAGTCCCTTTGCTCAAGTCCTTTTATTGCGGTGTTCAACACTTCCACTAAGCTGTCAATTGGTATTTTATCTTCCACTTGCGTTTCTTCTTTGCTCTCCTTGCTATCGGATACTGAAGTTAGGGAGTTCATTAACACCATACTGCATATTTCGGCATTGGTGAGCTGACACTCTGTCAGGGCTTTATCGTCTCAATGCAGTACTTCAAAGGCGTCATCTTCGGCAATTTCTTGTTCTATTGACTTGATGTACTCAAGTAGTTCAAAAATTGCAGCTTTTCTTTTGAGATCCTAATATTAGGATTAAAAAAACCCCCCCCCCCCCGCAACACCTTCGTCGCACATCATTGTACATGTGGTTAAATCCCTTCCCTCCCCAGATGGTTATGACCAGTTAAAACTTAGGATATATATATATATATATATATATATATTTTTTGGGGGGGGGGAGTTACGGAATGAAAAAGGTAAGGATTTTGGACGTCCGGATTTGCAACATTTGACTTGAATATATATTTGTATCCTTTAAAAAACTTACAATCTTAAGCTCTCTGACTTTTATCAAATTGTGTTAACTTTTTATAAGAAAGTACTTAGCTTATTTGCTTTGAATTGAATGACTTATTACTTTTGTTACTATAAAGGTTATGTATTGTTTTTTTATATTTTTCATTCCATAAAATGATGGATACATTTTTCATATAATTTCTGCATATTCTCATTTTTAAAATAAAAAATCAGACACTGTTGACTTGGTTTGTAAAGATATAGCTCTCTATAGTATCATTCATTCATGTATTTATCCATCTAAAGTATTATTGCTGTCTGGTTGTGATTTGACTACTCCTTAAATTGTCTTATGTCAGTTAATTGATGTGTTCTTAATTAGTGTTGGACACACTGTAGAACTTTTCATATATTGCTGAAAATAGCTTACAGTTGCATCATTCAAAAGTATTCAAAATACCCATTTCTTTTTATTAAAGGTGTATCAACTCCTCAGGCAAGAGTTAGAGGCTTTAAAGAGAAAACAAAGGATGACCATGGAAGAAAACAATACACTTACTTTGAAGGTTAACTTTTATCTTAAGCTTTTTATAATAAGTGTCACTTTTATGGTGTATTTATAGTTTTCCATTATTATTGCTCTTGAATTGTTTTAGTAATAATAAAGTAGAGTCTCAGTTATCCAATATAAATAAGGAAAGCTGATATTGGATAATTAGGAAAGAGCACTTTTTATGTAAAATGCCTTGTATTAAACTAAATCTTTCGTGATATACAGTATATAAAGATAGAGACTAAAAAGCAAAATAAAAACCATAAAAAATTGTATAAAACAACAAAAAATTCTCAGTTTTTAGTGAGTGTATCCCTCACTAGATGGAGATAGGTGTGCACACCTATAAACAAAGTTTACTTTGTTAAGCGTCATTTCATTCCACAACCAAGAGAGGCAAGATATTTAAGCCTTTTTTTTCAAACTATGTTTAAAAGACTGTTTTGAATTTCTTCTTTGTGGATAATTTTTTTTTCTCCTTATTTTGTTTCCAATTTTTTCCGGAAATAGGTTCAGGCCTCAGAGGAAAATTTTAATTTCCACCTTAAAGTCGTTTTCCTGGACAGAAAACGTATTCTAATTTTGAATCTGCATGGATGGAGGCTTCTGATAAAATCATCCATTGGATTCTTCTTCCTCCTCATTCTTTCTAATTCGTTTTTTGTTAATATTATTTTATTTTTACCTCTATCACAGTTAAACCTTTCCTTTTTTATTTTAATATCTTTAAAGATAGTGAGAATATAGATAATTAGGAAACTAACAATCTAGGTGTGTTTTATAATTACAAAAAGAACAGCATTAAAGCAATCCGTAAATACAAAATTGAAGATTTTAGGTTGCTTCTCCACAGATCGATGTTTTTTAACTGCTGTATCACCTTTTGTGAAAAGCATCATATCCTTACTTGAGGCTTCCTCTTGCTGTTCTGTGTATTTCAATACAATTTCGATAACTTTTACATTAGACTATTCGTATATGTCATTTTAATATTGTTGATCAATTTGGCTGTTCTTCAAGCTCATCTGTGCCTTTGTTTACAAGCTGGACTATTTCATCATCCTTCACTCATTCATTTACTAACAAAAACTAATGAAAGATTAACAGTGGCATTCACTACTGCGACAGTCTAACCCACTTTAGGTTACTAACAACACTCACTGTATGGCAACCTTGATGCCTTATGGGTAGCGAAACAAAAACCTATCTAATGAAACCACTGAGTGAGTTTCTACATTTATGATTTTTAATTAATTCAGAGTCGATGTTGGTTAAACATAATGTTATATAGCTTTCTGCTGTTGTAACTATAAAATTTTACATATGTTCATGTGCCGTAGAAGATATTTTAAATCATATTTATTCACATTGGTTCATATTTGCTTTGCAGGAAGTCCAGAGATAATCTGCAATTCATAAGCTCTGTGAGAATAATTTCTTTTAAAAATTTTTCAGTGATGCAGAATTGTTTGTGGTATATATATTATATGTGGTACATGTATGTATGAAGTGTGGTTAATTTATTGTTTATGGTATATTTTTTTAGATTCACAGCTTAGAAAAGGAAAGATTGGAATATGAGCAAAATCTAAGCAAACTGAAAGATAGTCAAAATATGTCAAAACAAGAGATAAGTGATCTTACTGCTCGCCTAGCTGAGATGGAAACCTTACGTTTGCAGCTGGAGAGGTAATTAGTCGCTTAATTTTTCCTTTAGTGATCCCTTTCTTCTAGTGAAAAAAAAGTATTTCACAATCCTCTTTTCTCCCAAAGCATTTCTTTTGGCAATCCCAAGTAATAGGAAAAGCAAATATACGTAAAAGTCAAACGAAGTTCTTAAGACAAGCAATAAATAATCTGTTTGTTTTAACAAGTACATTAAAACCGCGGTTAATGTAACTCGGGTTAACCCAAACCAGGGTTATCCAAAATGCCTCTGAAATCGCAAATACAAAAAATATGTACTGTACCGCATGGGAATAATTGTGAATGCATGCTTGGCTATGGCTAGAGGAGAGGTGAATGCTCAACCTAAAAATATAATTTTAACTTTATGAAGGAACATAAGTGTAGCTACCAAAGAGAGTTTTGAATTCGTTTTGCACTCAAAACATTTCAGAATTACATACTATAAAAAGTAATAGATGAATACTTACAAAATAGTAATAGATGTTCATGGATTAACCAAAAAAATCGTTATCTGAAACGGCTTCCCTTGCTCTAAGTTCGGTTAACTGAGCTTGCACTGTACTTACTGTTTCCAACGACATATGGAGTATTTTGGTGTTTTATGTGCTTGATTGTAAAAGCTTGACTTATGAAGCATCTATATATATGTAATAATCTCACTAAATTTTCCTTTAAATTCTAAAATTATATATTTTAAAGTCTTAATGTATTTCAAAATCACTTTTCTTAAACTCCAGTTTCATTCTATTTCCTGTGCTGGAGATTTATTAAATCTCTCGTTTTGGCATATTTATTACTAAAAGGATATTTGAATCGTTTCCATGCGCACACAACTTATTGCCGCCGTGCATTTTCCCTAAAACACTTGCGCAATATAGTAAAAATAGCTGTTATTCCCTTCACTTTGATCACGTGTCTATTTGTTAAATCCCTACCTGAGAAAAAGCAGGGATTTTCTATTCTCTTTTGGCTTTAAAACTTCAACTAAGATGTACGTACATTCCGTCACTCTCCCATAATAAAAAAAAATTAGTTAATAACTCGGCCTGTTTTTTATTTAACGACTACAGCAACAAAGACATTTCTTATATATATATAAAAGTTTAGGGTATGTGGCACAAAAAAGAGGGTAATTTCTCATCTGCAGATGGCAGTGATTAGTTTATTTTCAAAAAAAAACCCTGTAACCTCCTCCTATTAGGCATAACTTCATATGAATAGCCTGCTTCTCTTTTCTTTCTGGTGTAAAACAACTGTTTCTTGCAAAAAAAAAAGTTTATAAAATAGAGTTTGCAATATACAGAGGAAAGAACAGCATGCGAATGAATCTTGAATGAAATGACTCAAAGGAGATCAATTAGAATTGAAGCAGATAGGCATAGGTGAGTCAGAGAAGGTGCAGATTGACATTAAAAGTGACCAGGGCAGCGAAGGATGAATCGTGGTAATTCACAAATTGTGGTGAATGTCATGGAACATAGTTGTAACAGAAGTCTTCATGTTTTGTCATGCACTTTATTGGAAAGGTGAAATGAACTTGAGTAAAAATCTGACAGAAACGTCTGTTCTGTTGAAAGAATTACTTTGTGACAATTCACTGGAGGTTTAAAACTATCAATAGCATAATCGCAAACACAATTATGCTTTAGCCTTTGCATATGTGAGAGCGCAGATGCTCCGAGTGAGATCAGCTAGTATTTAGTAATTAACTCTATCGATACGGACTGTCCCTTCAAGCAAAATACGATATCTGTCCGAAATGTCCCTCTAAAATTTCCACCCCTTTCGTTAAGTGTTATTGATTTCACACCCGCGGTGCGTGCTTTCTTCGCTAGAGTGGCTCACCCAGATGTGTTTGGGGAAGAGGAGAGTTTTCTTACAATTCGGACAATGCCAGCTGTCATTGTGGTTTTTTAGGGGGGAGTGAATTTCCCTTATGTTTGATAGAGGAGCTTGGATGTTCCCGTATTTTGAGGTCCCTTTATTTCAATGGCCTTGGGAATCGGAGGGTTAACTTTTTCATTTACAGTATGGAACTGTGTTAGCTTGCTAGATGCCACTCTCAATCTACATTTTAATTTGCTTTTGAAGCATTTTGATTAATTAATTAATAAAATTAATTTTTTTGCTGAAAATTTTAATGTTTCACTGAGGGAATAACTTCAAATACTGTAGGTTTGCTATTATTCAGTTAGCTGAAACAAAATGACATTAAAAACTTAGTGTTTTAATTCTTGAAAATTTATTAAACTACCATTAATTGATTCAAAATACCTTTAACATGCAAATTTTCAGAATAAATGAATAAAAATAATCTATATATATATGTATAATGCCAATGTACATGGCGGAAAAAGGGGATTAATTTCCCTTTTGCCGATGGTAACGATCGTCTTGTTTACAAAACAAAACTAGTAGCCTCCGCCATGTTAGGCATAACTTCATAAGAATAGCCTGCTACTATATTCGTTCTGGTGTAAAAGAACTTTTTCTCGAAAAAAATTAGTTTAAGACGTAGAATTCACAATATTTCCTGCAATATAATGAAACTTTGAATAAAATTATTCAAAAGAGATAGAAATAGTTTAAGTCAGTGAACAGGAAATCATGTTTATTCACACACTGAGATGACCATAATTGAACTTACTATTGTGAACACAGTATTTTCGGTACTTTTCCATTATACGCACTGTAATATAAATGACAGCCGAAATCACAAAAGGCTCTGTTTCTCAGAACCTGCAAGTCCCGAGAGCTTAGTTGTCAATGCATCAAACTTCTAATCGAGCGACTTGGGTTCGATTCTTGAATGATAGACTTTTTCCCTGGGTGTTTTCACTTGCTGTCATTGCCTTTTTCTTTCTCTCATCATTTTAGTATCATCTTAATAGTTTAATTGATTTATTTTTAATCCTTGAAAATTAAAAACTTTTTTAAAAAATCTTCAAACATTTTTCTTCCTAAGACTCTTCATTAATAAATTATCTTCATTTGGTATATGCATTAACTAAAAGGTATAATTTTCATTTTAATAAAGTCATATATGTCCGATTTATGGGTGATGAGGCCTGAAGCCCCAATGATCCATCAACTACTGGGTTAGAATGTGTAAATTTGGCTGAAAATGCATGTTATGAGTATAATGGAGTGCAGATGCTCTGCGTGGGATCAGCTAGTATTTTATAACATTTGAATTATGTTGAAAATATTATATAATTTAATGTTTTTGAGTTCTGTGTTTACAATCTTTATCCCTGAATTTCATATTCTGAAATATGTTAAGCAAATGTTACACACTACTAGTATTCATTTGCTTCTTAAAAAATATGTTGACAAAGTGTAAATAATATATAGAAGCAGCTGGTTTATACAAAAAATTTATTTTGTATTCAACATTGTTGTTTGTTTGCAGAATTGCCATCCTATAATCTGGGGTTTTCAAAGTGTCAAAAGTTAAGTTTGTTATGTTGGTGAATTATACTCCAACAAATGTTATTTAAATTTGAGAAACTTTCTGAATCATAGCTTGATTATACCATGACATAAGCATGACTTTTATTTATTGTGGACAGCAATTCCTAAAAAAGTTAAAGTAATGAATAATTTATTTTAAATTTGTTAGTGTATGAATAACTACATAGAATGGTGATTAAGTGAGTAAGATTCATTTTATTTTAATATCTCGATATATTTATTACATTCTATGTATTTTGACAGAGAGAAAGAGAAATCTGCTGCTAGTTTACGTGAAATTGAAAGGCTTCGTTTGACTAATGCTGAACTACAAGCTGATATGAATGCATGTCATATAAAGGAAGGAGAATTGTTAAAGTTTACCGAAGGTGTTACTGATACAAATGTAAAATTACAATCTGCTCACTCCTTATTAGAAGTAAAGGTATGTGAACTTTAAAAAATAATTTATTAAATTAAGTGTGGAATTAAACGAATGTATGAATTGTGATATTCTTGTATTTACTCAATAAAATTGCACGTTCTAGATGTTTTTCAATTATTTATTGAAAGTTTCATCAGAAGAGTTTATTCTACAACATAAAAAGCCACATCAAGGTTCTCTTTAACTATTTCAGTTAAATTTTAAAT
>BGPR01000116.1:211549-258678 GCA_013235015.1 Araneus ventricosus
AAAGCCACATCAAGGTTCTCTTTAACTATTTCAGTTAAATTTTAAATATTTGATAAACTTGTGCTTTAGAAATAAAAAGGGAATAATTATATTTTGATTAAAAACTATTGATTTCCCATTGCTTAGGGAGAACTCAGAATTTAGCTGTAGTAAATGACATTTGAAACTTGAAAAGAATAATATATAAACCACTGTTCAAGGTTTTGTTTCCTTTGTGGTTTAAAATGTTCAATTTGCTATGTAACTCGTTTATTGATTTCTGGTTTATACTGTCTATTTTAGGCACAGGCATTAGAAGATGAATTGGCTGAAACTAAAAAGATTCTTGCTGATCTGCAGCAAAAGCATGCACATTTGGTATGTTTTTATTATGCTAAAATTGTATTTAGAAAAATTAGATATCTTGTGTATATGTGGATGAAATACATATTGTGGTTATAGTTGAATTTCTCTTTGAAATAATTGTATTTTGTTTTCATAATGAACTGACCTGAAATTTGGTTGCTTACATATTGTCATCATTCAAACTAAAGTCATTCACTCCACAAAAAACTGCAATCGATTAGAATTTCCAAGTAATTATGTCATGTTATCTAAACATCAGCAAACCAACTGTAGGAGCTAGAAAGCTGTAAACTAATTGTTACTATTTTACTAATTATTACGATTGCCACAGTAATAACTCCAAATTAATTATCGTGAAATCGACTATGTCTCAAAAAATATAGTTTTGGACTTGGTGACTTTTGTTTAAATGACGGCAATATATAGTTAGAGATTTGAAATCTATATTGGAAATTTATGTAGCAATTGCTTTTTTACATAGAATAAACCCACGAGTACACGGATATGAGTGGCCTCCGGATAAGTAAGCGGGCACTCACTTCCCTTGGGGGTGTAGTAAAGGGGGGGACTTTGACCCTCCCTCCAGTGATAGTACGTACCTCCTTCGGGAAGGGTTAGGCTATGGTACCTGAGCTACTGTCAGTTAGAGGACCCAGATGCTACGGCAGGGCAGGGGTGATACAGTCTTCTGGTTATTCTCTCAAAAGAAGATTGTTACTTAAGATTTTGGAATGTAGATTTGTGTATTTTGCTTAATTGATTTATCCAATGAAGAGCAATATATGAATTGTTTATCTCTGCAATGGTATAAATTGAATTAAGAAATAGGGAAATCTGTCACTATTTTTTTTTACAATTATGGAAGATATGGCATTATTATAAGAGTTTATTTATTCATTTTTTTCTGGACTTCTTTTTACTTACTGATTGACTTTTTTACCCTTTTTGCTAACATATTAATTATAAGGTTTATAATAAAAGCTATAATTTTTACTTATTAGTTAAATAAAATATTCGTTTGAAAGAGAAGCAACTAGAGTTCTAGTTTATGAATATTGTTAAGGCTGATGTTAACTTTTCTCAGTTGTATATACTTACTCTAAAATCTCTTTAAGAATATTTCTGACTAATAGACAGAGTTTCTTTTTCTCATATGATACCTTTTTGTAAGTCTGAAATGAGCTCAGATTAATTCCTTTTCTATTCTTAAAATTAACATCGTTTTAGAGGGGCATCCAAATTTATTTTTAGGTTACTTTAATGTACAGTAAATTCTTGATTATCCGGCATTCAAGTATCCGGAAAGCTCAACTAATCGGAAAAATTAGAAAATGAGTTTTCTAAAAATTTTACATCCACGTTCCAAAATTTAGCATGCGCCGTTCCATTCACGCAGACAATTTATTTCTGGAATGCAACGTCCATTCGGCACGGAGGGACGTAGAAGAAAGAAAAAAAAAGCAATAATACAAGTACACTGTGACTTACACAGATTTGTTTTATGGGGGGTTGAAAAGCAAAAGTGAGAGCCAAAAAAAAAAAGTAAAGGGACAGAATCGTTAAAAAAAAAGCTCATTTTTATGCCAGATTGGTAAGTCTCTTTCTTTTCCTTTATTTATTTACTCTCCGAATACCGGCAGATGTTGATTCTGAATATGTAATATCACGTGCGGGAGAATTGGAGGTGGGCGTATTGCGCAATAACCCTTGCGATTTTTAAAAAGATAATTAGTTTTGATAATCTGGGATTTGTTTATGAACACTTAAAAGAGTTTTTATTATACTTTCCGAGTAGAATATTTTTCAGTTTCGTCGGGTATTTTTATATGTTTATATTTTTACAATCTATGTATTTACGGTAAAAATTCGGCTACAAATCATACTTTTTGTTATCATCAATGCTAAATTAAAATCTTCAAAATATGTTTTGTAAATACAGTGTTATGGAAGATACAGAAGTATTCTTAAAAATTATATTCAATGAACATTTCAAAATGACAGAAACAAATTATTTGGCCGAAAAAAACTAAAAAAAGGCTACCCCCCATTTTTCTCGTCACGCTCAACTATCCGGACTCTTCAAGTATCCGAAAATTGGCGTTTCCCGAGCATGCCGGTTAGTTAGGCTTTTACTGTACTGCTATTATGATTTTATTGTAGGATTTCTTATGTTTTGTTGATATTTTAGGTGTCTGAAATGGAGGCATTGAAAAAAGAACAGGAAGAGGAAGTGCAGTTGTTGGCAAGGAAACTAGCAGAGAAGACAAAAAATGGTAATCTCCTGCATTTGTATGAAAAGGGAAATATATCGTTTCTGAAATCTTGAAATCTGAATCATGATGCAGTCATGAAATGAAATGGTTTATTGCAAAGCAACTGTTTTTTTTGTTATTTTGTGTGGAATTTAGATAGTGTAGCTTGAAGGCAATCTCAGCTTTGGCGTCTCACTGGTTCAAGACTCGATTTCACCAACATCCTCTATCTTTGTGCACCTAGTGTACACTAACTCTGCTGTCGAAGGTTAATCATCCCCACATTGGTGTGGTATTGACATGTGAAGGGTGGGCTGAGGCATCATTCTCATTATTTTGCAATATTTCTAACTTAAGAAACTTATCTTGTACAGCACCTCATGTTGCTTCAAAATGGGATGGGTTTCTCACTTCTCTTACTAAATACAAATTCTTATTGTATTTCTTATTAAACAAATTACCAATTAGCAGAAAGAATGCATTATAGCCAGTTGAATGAATCTTGGTGTTATATATCATCATTTAATTCTTAAAACTAATCACTATTGATGTTATAAATGTAGTAGTTTCATAATTAAATTAAATAGATTTGAACTTTAATAGTTTTATTACTACAATTTTTTTGTATTTATTCTAGTGACATTATGTATTGCAGATTAATGTCAATCTCATTTACATCAATCTATGCTATAAGTAAATTTTGTTTCTATGAGGGCATTTTTATTTCTAATAAAATAATATCTGTGCTGTACAAGTATCTTGTAGAAATGAAAGTGCTTGGGTGTGATAAGAAACCAAACTATATGGGTGTAATAGTGAACATGTTAATAAATTAAATGGTGACTTTCTTTATATTTATTAAAAATTATTAACTAAATACTTTAAATTCAGTGTTCGTAATTATTTTCTCATCCTTTTGATTATTATGTTATTTTCATCCTCTACTCCATTGTAGATGATGAACATTTGATTGACATTTTTAGTGTAATGCACTTTAATTGGATTTTTTAGATTGCTACAAGTTTGAACTTAAACATTATAGTTGTTTATCAGTTTGAAGAGCTGATGATATTTTAATGTTGATTAGTTAAAAGTTAAAGAATTATTTTCATGAAAAATTAAAAATTGTTTTATTCAATGATGAATGGTGGATTAAAAAAAAAAATCTGTTTTCAGTTGAAAAGCTGAATACAAAGTTAGATGAAGCAGAAAATGAAAACAGGGTCTTAAAACGACGGCACATTGCAAGCATTAAAGTAAATACATTTTTTTTTCTGTCTCTCTGATATGTGATTTTATTTCGAGGTAGTTGAAAAGTATTAGTTGATAAATATATGGTGAAGTGATTTTGATAAAAATGTAACTTAAATATGTGTTTTTATTTACATGCAATAGTAAAAACACATATGTGCTAAATTTGTAAATGTTATGTAATCATTTAATATTTCATCTGTGTTCAATTAAATTTCTGTCATTGTCAATGTTTTGTTTGAATGTAAAAGGCGTGTCCGGAAAGTAAGTACTATTTTGGAAAAACACGCATTAAAAATGTTTTTTCAAAAAAAAAAATATTTTTACATGAAAGAACATTTCAGAAACTATTTTTTCTACGTAGTTACCACCATTGTTCAGACATTTGTCATAGCGGGAAACCAACTTGCCTATACTCTCTTCAAAGAAAGATGCTGCCAGTGAAGACAGCCACTGCTGAACACCGATTTTTGCATCGTCATCACTGCCAAAGTGCCTCCCTCCAAAATCATGCTTCATGTTCAAGAACAAGTGGTAATCTGAAGGTGCGAGGTTGGGGTTGTACAGTGGGTGATCGAACTGCTCCCAACCAAATTGTTGAATAAGGTTTTGAGTGACACCAGCAGTATGGGGACGTGCGTTGTCATGAAGCAACACAATGCCTTGACTGAGCATTCCTCCCCTTTTCTTTTGAATTGCACGCTGCAGTTTTCACAATGCTTCACAGTATCGTATTGCATTGATGGTTTCACCTCTGGGAAGGAACTCAACAAGCGGAATGCACTGTCTGCCCCAGAACACAGTGCACATGATATTGTGTGCTGACAACGTTGTTTTGAATTTTTTTTTGGGGGGGGTCGTAAGTGCCCCCACTCCATCAACTGTTGTTTTGATTCTGGAGTGACATGACAAACCCAAGTTTCATCACCGGTCACAATTTTGTTTAGGAATTCATTGCCTTCTTCACTGTATCGGGTAAGAAATGTCAAAGCACTGCCAAGTCGCTTCGTTTTGTGGACATCCGTAAGCATTTTCGAATCCAGTGGGAACACAATTTGCGATAATTTAAGCGATTTGCGACAATCTCATGAAAAACGGTTTTTGAAATTTGTGGAAACTCATCACAAAGCATTCTTATTGTGAACCGTCTGTTTTCATGAATTTTCTCATTCACTTTTGCAACCAAAACCATCATTGACAACAGAAGGTCGCCCACTCCGTGCTTTGTCATGAACATTGGTGCGTCCATCATTTAATTGTCGAACCCACTTTCTAACCATTCCATCAGTCATTACATTTTCACCATAAATCTCTACAAGTTGACGATGAATTTCAGTTGGCTTAACATTCTTTGCGTTCAAAAACCGTATTACAGAACGCACTTCACAGTCAGCGGGATCGGCAATAGTCTTAAACATTTTGAACACTCACTAACACATGTAAACACAACTCAATCCATCTGTAATGGCGTCGGTGGACAGACAATCAACCACAGACATGTGTGTACATGCGCGGAACTGCAACACTAGCGCTGCGGTGGCGATAGAACGAAACGGTACTTACTTTCCGGACACGCCTCGTACATCTGTCAAGTAGTCTAAATATTTCTTCATTGAACTTTTCTGCAAGTGACCTTGATTGTAATGAAAATATTAACTGTTAATGGTATCCTCATATTCCTTCAGTTACGTTCCCTAGTTTCCTCTATTCTAGAATAAGTTTGGAAATTGAACTAAATTTTAATGGTTTTTTTCAAAATCAAATTAGGAACTTTCTCGGGAGCTACATGAATGCAAAAGAAGATTGGATAAGTATGAGTCAACAAATGGCATTAGAACTGAATCTGCTAGTCTTGGATCTCGTAGTAGTTCTACAGCATCTCTTGATGTTGTTAACTCACATGATGGTAGAATAAATTCCATTTCACCATCACCTTCTGCTGCAAACCATTCTAATAAAGTAACATCCAATCCTGCACCTGAGGTAACTATGATTCTATTTGTTAACACATTTACTGCTTTCAGACATGGCACATTACCGCGGAAACGCGGATTTCCGCTTTTTCGGCATGGAATTTAATCATTCTTGGGATCGATGCGAATCTGCATTAAAATTTTTATTAATGTGTTGGAGGTGGGCTTGCTCATGCAAATAAATGAATGCATGTGAAAATTTTGTGTATGGTTCTAAAGCGAAAGAATTTCGAACTCATAAGATATTGCGTAATCCTGCCGAAAGTTATGTATCGGCGTTTTGCCGCGCTTTGGGGTCAAAGTTTAGCATTGGGAGGAATGCCTGAAGGTTGCATTATTTTCTTTCAAGTTTTGTCCAATCGTCTTTCGTTTCATCCAATCGGAATTCATTCCGAATACTGATTAGATGAAAGAAAATCATCCACAAATTTCTTCCGATCCGAATTTCGTGAGAAAAAGAGATCGTTAGCTCTCCGTGAAGGAAGCTATTTTATTTTCACGTTCTTTTTACTTTCTCGTATACGAAGTATACAAAGAGAAAGTATTGTAATCGTCAAAAAATTCGAACGCGAGATTTTGACGAATCTCCACGTTTTAGACCTCCCTGAGTCCGAAAAACACAATTTTGGAATCGTGTCTGTGAACACGATAACTCGAAAACTATGAGAGCTACAGGGATGAAATTTGGTATGTGGTCTTTAAACATAATTTGTAGGTTTTTATCAACTTTTGGACAAAATCCGTCCACGGGAAGTCTGTATGTCCGCGGTCATGCGAATTCTATAATCCAAAAACTTGAATAGCTAGATGGATAAAATTTCATCCACAGTTTTATCGACATGAATGTAGGTCCGTATAAAATTTTGGGCCAAATCCGGTCTGTATAAGCGCATCTCCAATGAGTCCGCTATCTCCACGGGCATGCGTATTGAACGCAATCTTCTGTGAAGGATATTTATTGACTCCTGCTTGGCACTTTTTTTCATCCGTTTCTCCATGCTCATGCGTACTTGGTAGCAATCTGTGCATGCAGAAGGATTGAACTTGAGCCAAGAAAGAGTAAAAATCGGTATTCATTTAATCGGAACGCATCTCTTCGAATTTGATTTTTTACCTAAATATTTTCTGTTAGTCATTGGATCCTGGGTTACAATAGGTTCGAATTTTTTTATCCACGCAGGGGGATGGGAAACAGCACCTTTTTCGAGAAGTATACGAGAAAGTTTAGGGGAGACCACTCCCGCTGGTTTCCTTTTGAAACTAACTCCATGTGCATGCGTATTGTAGCAGTCTCTGGTAGCAATGCCTGTGCATGCGGTAGGATTACACAACTTTGTCCTTGAGACGGTAACAGTAGAAATTTGGTTCGCGTTTAATCGCATGCATCTCTGAATTTGATTCTTTACGTAAATATTTTAGAATCACTTTAATCTACAATGAAAAACCTTCTGATAGTCATTGGATTCTGGATTAGAGTAGGTTCGAATTTTTTTATCCACGTGGGAGGAAGGGAAACAGCACCTTTTTGGGAAAGTATACGAGGAAGTTTAGGCGAGACCACTCCCGCTGGTTAACAATCTGTTCTTCGTTTTTGTTAGTTATTTCAATTTCCTTTTTGTTAGTTTTCGTTCCCTAATTTTTGTCTATCAACATAGGCATGATACATTTGTAGGGATTTCAGCGTTTCTGGCATCGAATTTTATCATTCTTGGGATCGATGTAAATCTGCATTAAAATTTTTGGTAATGTGTTGGAGGGAGGGGGGTGCACAAGACGTGAATAGCCCGCAAACAAAAACTGCGCACCGTGTGCACATTCAAAATAATGTCAGATTTGATAGATAAAAGGTCAGGAAGAATATATATTGAAACATATTCTTCAATTTAAAGCGTTAAATACAAAATGATGAGCAAAGAGCAGTCTGCTGTTGAATATTTTAGAAAAAAGATTTTTTGCATGATGCTATTGATAGTAACGTGCAAAAATTTAAGGTCATCAGGCAAATGGTACTAAGAGGAACTTAATATTAAGAAAATAGCAATGAGAAAAAATAAAAAACCCCGATCAAAGAAAGGGAGCAAAATTTGGAAAATGGAGGAAAATACCAGACTGTATCATAAAAGAAAGCTTGAACTGTTATCTCAAAAAATGAGAAACAAAAGTCTAAATAATTATGTATAATCAAAAAAGTTTTTAAGTGGCCATATTTTTTAGTGAGATAATTTTTACTATAGTTTTTATTTTAACAAAACTTTACACGTAATTCATTTTTCATCCATTAATTTTCTTTTAAATAATAATTCTGCAATATTTTTCATATCTCAAACACTTTTTGTATAAATTTATTCATTTATTCTTCAATTAATCATACTTATTTTACTTCTGAGTGTTTACGGTGGACTCGATTCCGTATTTATAAAGTTCAGCTTTTTTTGTTCCAAGCCTGTGTCATGTCTGTGCTTTGTTTGTTGAACATATTTTGTTTTTCGAAAATTCTATCATTTTCACCTCTCCAATAAATTAATCAATGATCATTATATAAGCATAGTTGAAGTTGGGCTTGTGTGGCTGATATATCACACATACCAGGTATGAATATGCTTGCACTTTGCAGTAAATTTATCATAACTCTCTATATACTTAATAATAAATTAAAGGTATTTTGATGTATAAATTTATGTATATTTAAGCGCTTTAAAAATGAAACAATTAATTTTAAAATTTCAGCTTATAGTGTTATAAACTTAACCTTGCTTCAGTGCCATTTCAATTTCATCAGTTATATAAACAGCTATTGAGTCAAGACTGACAGCAATTGTTTGTGACAATAAATGCTTCCTAGTATAGAAATAATTTTATCTTAAATTTTCGAGTATTTCCAAATGAACTCATAAATGTTTGTAAAATAGTTTTAAAAACTGCAGATTAAATCTCAGCAAATAAAAACTAGGAACCAAAAAATAGATTTTCCGAGCAATTCTTTAGGAATATTATGGGCGAAGAAAAGGCATAGCTCTAATTGGGAATTAAATCAGTGAACTCACAAAAACTCAAGTATCCCTTTCTTCCTCAATGTGAGAAAAGTAGGGCGATTTTTTTATTAGTCTTTGAGAACAGATATGTGGAAATGTAAAATAAAACTTATCATTATGCTGTGCTTACTGTTTAACAGCTATATTTTTAAAAAAATAATTATGGTACTTTTAAATTCTACACTCATTTTGACTTCAGATAAATCCTAGTTTTTAAACTTAGGCCAATTCATTAGCATTAATCATTACTCCATGTAGATATTTTCAGTAATATCTGCATTTTTTGGTACCTTTATATGTGATATATTTTATAAAAGTTTCATTTATATTTGTCTTTTTTTTCAGGCCACTTCATCTGATATTCCTGAAATCGACAAAGAAATGCTCATTGAAAGGATAATCAAGCTTCAAAAAACTTTAGCTCGAAAGAATGATAAAATTGATTTTTTAGAAGACCATATTGTACAACTTGTCAAAGAAATGCGAAAAAAATCCAAGTGTGTTGATTTCAAGACTGTGTAAAAGAATATTTATTATAAAATATTTCTGCCTTATGGAATTTTTTTATAAAATTCATTTGTGACTGATTTCTTTTGAAGTCATGTTACAGACCTTTGTATATGTTGTATTATATGTATGAAAAAATTTTATTTCAAAAATAATTTTAAATAAACGTATTATTTCTTTAAACTAGAATACTAGTATTAAAATACTTTTGTATAGTTGTATGTTTTGTATCATCAACACAATCACATTGATATGCATTTCTTATATTTATCAGCAAATCTTACTTTTTATTTCACTGGTCTTTTTCAATACATATACAGGAGTGTCACATGAAGACAGGCTTAGGGAAAGACATGAAGGCTGTTGGAATTTTGGGGCTAAATCTTGCAAAGCATATGTCCCCTGGACTGTAGTTTTTGTTTCTTCTAATAATGAAGTTAGAACTTTCTGAAATGAAATAAACAAAATTATAAACAGATTTTGTCTCAAAATGTTTTATTATAATTTTCTAATTAAGTAGTTTTTAATGCAGGGTGTGTAGCGAGATGAAAAGTGCTTAAATATGAAAACTATTTTTAGTCTCCTTAAAAGTGCTTAATTTTGAAAAAAGGTGCTTAATTTTCTCAAATGCAAAGAAAACATTCTTCTTTTCTGTTTCTTCAGATGTTGAATGCGATAAATCGAAAGCATAGTCATAAATCTTTGTTTACCGGATGCATCAAGAATAAAAACCGATAAAAAGGAAGAATTCGGGGAAGGAATCCAGGGTGAGATAGATCCAGGGGTGTAAACACATGTTAAGATAACGCTTATAGTCCAGTCAACAAAGGCCCAAGATGAGGGTGGAAAAAACATTAAATCATATAGTTTTGAAAATTGGTACACATTTTCGTGAGGGGCTCCTGATGAACATACTAAAAGTCCTGAGGGGGGGCTCGCACCACCATCTTGGATTTCATCCCCCTTTTTTATTTTTTTCTTGAAGATTTCGAAAACTATTCAGTTTTCAAATTACAACTGAATTAACAAATTAAGGAACGTGAAATTCCCTACAAAGAAATGCTTTTATTTTTCTTCTAGCTTTAATAGTTTCCGAGATATTTGAGAAAAACTAAAAAAGGGGGGGGGATAAAATCCTAGTTGGCGGCAAACTTTGAGACCCATTACCTCGGAAACTGTTAAAGATAGAAGAAGCATAAAGGCATGTATTCGTAGGGAATTTTATGCTCTTTAATTTCTTAAATCAATTGTACTTTGAAAACTGAGTAGTTTGAGATATTGAAGAAAAAATTAAAAGAGGGGGGGGGATGAAATCGAAGATGGTGGCGCAAGCTCTCCCCTCAGGACCAGGGAATTTTAGCATGTTCGTCAGGAGCCCCTCGCAAACATGTTTCCCAATTTTCAAAACTATATGATTTAATGTTTTTTTTCAAACCCTTCGTTGACTGGACTATTAATGACTTTTTTCCACTCCCTCTTTCTTCAACAATAGGCACCTCCGTATATTGATGTACTGGAATGGTTATCCTGAAGGGGCAAATTAACTGGTAATTTGTTAATTTTGAGAAATGTTGAAAAAGATCACAGATTTTTATTGTTAATCTTATAAAAGTTGTTTTAATTTTTGGTAATGACAGTTTGCATTATTATTATTTTTTGTCAAACCAAAAAGACATCTTTTATTTTACAATAGAAGACGTTGTGCAAATACTGAAATAAATATTAAAATTAAATATTACATATTTAAAATTAAAAAATATACATATTTTAAATGTTTCAATAAAAACTATGCAGTATTATAAAACAGAAAACATATGCTTAGTAAATATATGGACCTACGTATGCATGCCTGTACAAAGGTGCATTTTTTTTTTTTTTTTTTGGCTAAGGTGCTTAATTTTTGCAGCAATTTCTCACTACCCACCCTGTAATGGTTGTTTTAAGAATTAAAATAAAATTTAACTCATTAGAGCATGTGCCTTTGTTTCTTGAATCATACTTGCACTTAATATACTTAAATACATTTTATATTTGGATCAAGCCTTGTCAAAGTGTTAATTTTTTGTACTGACTATGCCTAGCTGATGCAATATGTTGATATTTTCTTGCTCTCAAGTATATTCCTTCTAGGACAGCACCTATTGCAATGGTTCTCATGACATGACTTCTGGGAAATTTCTGCATATCTTCTCCGATCATGGTTCTAGAACACAAAACCACACTTTTTTCAAAAACCATCAAAACCATAATATATATATATAATGCCTGCCTATGTTATCTTTGAGTATGATAACTCGAGTAGTTTTGTCTGGATTTGAACAGTCAAAGAATATATTATAGGGAGTGTGATCATCTCTGATGAGTTCATAAATGGGTCATCCAGCTCAAAGGGGAAGAAAATTGTGGTGGGGTGGAATTTTCCTTTCGCTTTAACTTCTTAACTATTGATATTGAAAAGATAATTGAAATTAGGTGAATTGTTGTCTAATCATAATGAACAACTTTTGTTTTGAAAGTTTTCCAATTGTTGCAATCTCTTGGAATTTAAGAGTCAAGAAGAGCATTGTTCGCTTCAAAAACCTGAGACTAGCACTTTTGAACGATTTTAATATGAAAAGGGGTGACAGGCAATGAGTAAGATGAGTGCTTTTCTCGAGTTCTCTGTTTGCTCATGACCTTCGTCCGGATTAAGTGTATATTTTTTGTTAGTCTTTACAGCAAATCAGTAGATAAAAATGTTTCTACACACTGCTAGGAAAAATTTAAGCATCTCCCCATTCATTTTTCACTTCATCCCTATTTTGGTGAAATCAAGTTCACCTGGGGCATGCGCAAAACTGCGTAATGTTTCCATATCTGAGAAAGATAAGCACTCGTAGACAGAGGCGGCCAGGGCAAATGCCGTGGTGCCAAAGTGGAAGTGCGAAGGAAAAAAAATGTTTTAATAGACTTGAGAAATAAAGTAATATATATTTAAAAATTTGTTCAATATGTTATTTTATTAACAATAAGACGACTATATAATCTTTAATATAGCTGAAGTTTAAAAATTCTCACCATTTATTAAGTCATATTTGCAGGTAAAACATGCATAGGAGAAAGTGGTGTAAAACTGGGTAGCTAAGGTTTGAAGGCCTGTTGGAGCTAAAATATTCGACATACAGCTTGTCAAATTTTATTAAAATATTCATTGTTTATCGGAGTACAATATATATTTCCAGAAAAGTCGCAGTTTCATTGCTTTTTTTATCGGTGATTTTTTTTATAAAAAAAGTCAAACTACTCGGTTTTACACACTAGTAGGGTAAAACCGGGTACACATGTTAAAGTTATAGGAAATTAGGAACACTCCATTTTCAGTGGAAAATGTGCAATCTTTTTTACTTCATATGACAATTTAAAAATATTGGTTGCAAAATTCACATGTAAAGCAGTTGTCTTCTTCCTCCATGTCACGTCAGCTTTTATGGGCACAGCTAAGACAGTTTTTTACAGTGGATTAACTCATCTTCTTTATTTAAATTAGAAAATAAATCATAAAAATCTAAACAATCAACGTTTGATGTGTTTTTATCGTCTCAATCGGAGGAATCATCAATACTGACTGTCCCGGCGTTATGCCACTTGGAGTACCCAGTTTTACCCCGAGTGCAGAGGTTATAAAAAACAAAATAGAACTGTGCTATTATTGGAGTAAACCCTTATTGTTTGATTGGGTATAAATCCTTAGTAAACGTATAATAAGCTGGCCTAAATATAGTTTTTATAACTGTAATGATTTTTAAGTAAGGATGGTTTAAAATCAGACGAACATTAGAGAGCTGACGTCTTAAAACAAATAAAACTTCACAGATGCGGTGAATTCAACAGCTACAACATGCTACTATGACTATTCCATTTTCTTGGCTAGTAGAGTGTAATTCAGTATCCGTCTGCTAGATAGGAAAAATAATAGCTCCAGAATCAAGAGTACCCGGTTTTACCCCACTCTCCCCTATTTCTAAGCAAACGTTTGTTCAATTATTAGAATGCAGATATAGAATTTTTAAAAAAAATTGTGTTGGTTAGGGGGGCGCCATATTGTTGCCTTGTCCGGTTGGTAAAGTTACTTTTGGATGCATCTGCTCATACTTGAGAACATCACAATATACATTCAAGTTTTGTTTGCCAAAGCTGAGGCATTTGTGCTCTCATGGTAGATTCTCAGTTTTGAGACTGGAGGGTTGTGGGTTCTATACTTGATTCCATGGAAGATCCATCATGCATAGGAGCCTGATACATCTAAAATCTGTCACGTGTCCTTCCGTTGGTGGAGAGGGGGTGCTGGTTCATTTGTCGTCCTCGTCACCTGTCCATTTCCTAAATTACGAGGTCCGTTCCAAAATAGACGTGGTGTTGCTTCCAAAACAGTACGTTTATCTGTCTCACTCGAGCTACTCGCAATACTTAATTGCTTGCAGGCAACTTGCAAACTTTAAAAAAAAAAATGAGTCTACTTTTGCATTCCAGTTAATCGACAGGAATTTTTAAATTTTTTATGAATAATAGTCGAGTTTAACTGCAGCAACTAAATAAAGACTTAATCAATATTCATGGGTAAAATTTCCATTCAGTATGGTGTTTTAAATCAAGTGTTGCCGTTCTTGAAAAGTTGCCCGATTACAAATTTATAATCAGTGGAATAGTAACAAATTAAGGAGTGCCGGAACGCTCTAACCTGGGTGACAGAAGTCGCACTGTTTTTAAGAAGGGTTTTTACAATTTTTTCTTATTTATTTTTCTTTACAAAAAAAAAACGCAGTGCCGGAACGGCATTCTGGCTCCACCATACTCTTGTTTATAATGCATATCTTAAAAGTGAACGGTTGTGGTCGTAATTTCAACGGGTAAAATTAAGGCTCCTAAACAGCAGTGTAGCAATGGTTCTTGGTGCCATGGAAATACTAATTTTTCTCCCTCTTCCTAATATGTTGCTTCAAAAGTATGAAATCAATGCGAACGTGTTGTCTTCGATGCATTCAGGGCATTGATATCTCCTTTGTCTCCCCTCTTCTCGACACCACTGCTCATAAGCAGGATGCAGGAATTTGATCAGTTTAACATTTGTGAGACCATTGAATCAATGTAACATTGCACTGATTGGGAAAAAATATCAAACGTTTTCGAAATTTGCTTTTTAATTCGAGAGATTTAGCTTTTCTTGATTAGCTAGAGAGAGAAATAATTTATTTCGGATTGTCAATGTATTTTTGTAGTATTTTTATTACCATCTATTAAAAATTCTTCACAATCAGAATTTTCTGACAACATAAAGATTTTTCTTAAAAATGAATAAAATAAAATATCTTCTTTCATATTATGCTTTTAATTATTTAAAATTTAGATTTAATCATTCAGTAATTGCTTATTTGTTTCGTTTATTGTTTTCTGAATTCATATTTCACAATTCAGCAAATTTTCTTAAAATGAGATTTTAAAAAATTCCCGAAAGTTTTAATAAAGAGTGATAATTCAATACCAATTCTGGTTCTAGTTGGACTAGTTATCTGTCAAACTTCTTGAGTCAAACATTTAATATTTCTTAGATCAGGGGTTTCCAACCTTTTTTCTCTCACGTACCCCTTGATTAATTTTTTTTTTATTTTCGCGTACCCCCTACTGTCATATTCCCCCTCTGATCATCTGTCTATGCAAAGAAGTTTTTATCAATAATATTAAGGACTTAGGTAAGCTTAAGAGCCAAATAACTCGAATTGATAACATTTGCAGGACTTATTTTTGATTTCACATTTTATTCCATTTTTACAATAGTATTAGTTCAACTCCAAAACAAATGAAACTAGTATTGTAATAATTTATTAATCGTTATTCACTATGCATCCCATCAAGCCAATAATGACGCCTGCGTTTAATCGCGCTTTAAATAAAAACGTCAAAACAAGAAGCTTTGAGATTATCCTGGATCGTTCTCGATAAGCCTAAACTTGAAGAACAAAAATAAAAGACATACAACAGTGGCGCCTAGTGAAGCTACAGCTTTTGCGACGACATTGATGATTCACGCATAATCCTGGCTGGTGAAGACCACGTACATAACCCACGCCGACCGACTCACCCAAATGGTTTAGAGTCAGCAAGGATCGACGGGGAGGAGCCAGACCAGTCATGAAAGAAAAAAGTTACAATATTTGGAGGATATGGATTACAGAGCTACGTGCAAAAAAAAAAAGAAACACAGACAAAAACATACACAAACACATACAACACAAAAGCACCAACGGTGCTACAAAACAAAACCAACGTTGCAAAACACAAGAAACAAAAATGGATAATAATAATGATAAAAAATAGAAACTCAATCAAGGGATTACTTACATAATATATATATATATATATATATATACATACACACAATTCAGATCACAAACGCTGCAAATCGTCACAAATATTCCTAGAAATTTCAAAAATTGACTTCAACCTGTTTAAAAATAAATAGTTTTTACAAAGTTTTCTAGTCCAGTGAGTCCGAGCAGCACCTGTCGGTAGTACTAAATGATAGTCCTTGGTATACATACATGAAGTCAAGTAATGATCAACATCTCCATGCTCACCACACAAACAAACAGGATTGTTCAAAATCTTGAACCTGCACAGATATGCTGGAAAAGGTCCATGATTGGTAAACAGATAAATGACATATTTGTTGCTAATCAATAAGTCCAGATTTGCTGACGGAAGAATTTCTTTTGTACGTTTGCCAGTGGTGGAATTTTTCCAGTATGAGTGCCACTCGTTCATAAGGAATTCCTTACAAAATCTTTTTATATAAGAATAAGGAGCATGTATAGACATATCAGCCCCACAAGAAGAAGCAATTTTTGCAAAGTGATCAGCCAGCTCATTGCCCGGGTTACCGGCATGAGCTGGACAAGGACCCAGACAAGGCTGACTAGATCCTTAGCATTGTACAGATTATCCTTAACTGATAATACAAAATTAGATTTGAATTTGGGGCTTCTAATCGCTTCAATAGAGGATTTGCTATCAGAAAACACTTTGATCTAATTTCTTTCTAAGGCCCAACCAGCAGCAAAATTAATTGCTGCCAGCTCAGCCTGGAAAACAGAGTTAAAAGAATTCATTTTATAGCAAAAAACAGGTAATAGTGAATTTCTTTCAGAAAAGCACACCGAGAATCCAACATTCTCACCGATCCTGGACCCGTCGGTGTACACCTCATAATCATAATCAGTCAAGTCCTCACAAATTATGATTTTTCTATTCGAAGAAATAGAATTTATATCTCTATAAAAATCTAAGGAAATGGGATCGATCAGTTCCCTAAACTTATCCGATCTAAGTTTCCAAATGTTAAACCTAATAAATAGTGATTTGGTAACCAAATGAAGTGGGGGAATACCTAAAAGTATATTTAAAGAATTTGTTGGAGTAGTTTTATATGCTCGAGACAATTTCAATAAAAACATTCTTTGAATAGAGTGTAATTTAGCAATCTGGGATTTAGTCAAGGCACCACCCCAAACAGCAGCGCCGTAAAGAAGTGCCTTTTCAACTACTGTCAAATACCAAAATTGTAATAGAGAGGGAGACACACTCCAATTTGAGGCAATTAATCCATTAAAATTTGAACACAAATTGTAAGCTTTCCTATACAAACCAAAAATATGAGGATTCCAAGATAGTTTATTATCAAAAATTAAACCCAAATATTTTAGGGTTTTAGTAATTTTGACTGATCTGCCATTTAATTTAAAACTTGGGTTGCTATTAAAAACAGTAGTATTATGCTTAGACAATGAACGAGAACTAATTGATCTGAAAACCAATGCCTGGCACTTGTCGATAGAGATGTCTAATTTTAGAACATTTAATTCCTGAGAAATCAAGTATAATGCATTGTTAGTGTTAGTTTCTAAAATTTTCCTAGTTCGACCAAAAATGACAAGGGCCAGGTCGTCACCAAATGCCTGAAGATAATACAAGTCATTATTTAAATGTAAAATATGATCAAAATAAAAATTCCAAAGAAAGGGGACCAGGACAGAACCTTGGGGACACCCTTTAAAAATCTTATTCTTAACAAATAAATTACAATAATTGAAAACAACACTTCTATTAATCAGGTAATAAAAAATAAAATTTCTGTATGCAAAAGGAACATTAAATTTATCTAACAAGCCAAAGAGAACATTCCAATTCATATTATCAAAGGCGACCTTGATGTCAATTGACACCAATGCAGCATGTAAATTATTAGTAAGAGAACAAATCTTAGACAAAATTCTTGTAACTGCAAGTTCATAGCATCTATTTTCCCGGAACCCAGATTGATTAACATGAATTATGTTATTGGAGGAAAACCAACTCTGTAGTTTAATTAGGAACAATCGTTCCAAAATTTTCCCTAAACATGGCAACAAACTAATGGGTCTATAAGACCCGACCAAGCTTGGATCTCTCCTTGCCTTTTGCAGGAAGAAGACCTTTGCATTTTTTAAGTTTACAGGGAAATAAGAATATCTAAAAAACAAGTATTAAAAATATTTAACAATAAAGATTTATCCACATCGTAAATGGCGTTCCACATTTTGTACTCCAGACGATCCAAACCAGGGGCCTTTCCACTTTTTAAGCCATTAAATACAATTGTTAAATCTTCCTCGACCAACGGATCCAAGGAATCATTATTAGGAACATAAAAATTTGCCTCAAAATTATCATTATTTGGAAAAAAGTTATCAAGTAAGGTTTTAACTCTTAACTCAAGTGGAGGGTTAGAAACATTGTCGACTCTAACATCCAGATTATTTACCTTTCTAGATTTTTTGAATACAAACCTAAAAATAGCTCCAAATTTTTCGTTATGCTGAATACAGAAGTTCCTCCAAGGTAAAGTCCTAAAGTATAATAACCTACGTTTAAAAATAGCTCTTTCATTTCTATAAAAAGAGCCCGCAGCCTGGACCTCTAGACCATCTACAACAGTTTTCCTCAGAATATCATATTTTTTGTACAAAGCCGTTACTTTGTTCCTTAAGGCTCTAAGTTCAGGGTTCCAGAAAGAAAACTTCCTCGGAAGCCTACCTTTACCCTTCTTACGATATGATTTATACGCACATTCAGAAACACTATCAACAAAATATTTGAAAAACAAATCCAAAGAAACACGGTCTTTTACATTTTCAAGTTTACTGTACAAATCTGGCAGCAACTTTTGAAAATTTTTTAACAAATTTAGGTTTGTTATACGTGGTTTTAAAATGAAAATCATTGATGTTAGGAACATCAAAATCCATTTGCACACTGACATACCTGTGGTCGCTAAAAGACTAAATCCATAACTTCCCATTTTTTAATAAAATTGAAAATAATGCTATTAGCAAGGGTCAGATCAGGCCAACCCCGGCCACTATGTGACACAAAGGTTAGGGGAGAATTTTTGTTATTACAAATTAACAGATCATTCATAGTTGAAAAATCGATTATTGCCCTCCCACGAATATCTTCGAAACTGTAGTTCCAGATGAGTGACCACGCATTGAAGTCCCCCAAAATAAAAACATTTTTATTAATAGAGTTGAAATTAGTAAATTCTTCAATCAAAGAATTAATATTGTCATGAGGGGGGAAATATGCACTAATGATCTGCAATTCCAGGACACCAAGTTTGACAAATAATCCAACAATATGGTTCGTATTATGACCCAAGACGATATCAAGATCCTTGTTTAAACAATAAATAACGGACTTATTATTAAAAGAACAAAACATTCTGCACCCCTTACCACCGGTGAGGGGAACATTATCACTAATATAGGGGTCCTGAACACATAGGAAGTCAACAAAATTCTCCTCAGCAACCACAAAAGCATGACAGTGCGCAGCACTAGAATGATTAACATCGATTTGAAGCACTTTAAGATAACCCATAGTCAGTGTTTATGATTACTTTGTTGATAGCCTCTATATAGAAGGGACACTGCCTATCTTTAGACAAGTGGTCAATTTTTTCAAGCTTACCGATCCTAGCATTGTGAGCTTTACAGTTAATGCATTCAGCTTTATTACAATTATCAGGGGCGTGATTGTCCTCACATTTAAAGCACCTGGGAGTTTCTTCACATTTAGCTTTGGAATGCCCAAGGCGACCACATTTGCTACAGTATCTGACGGAGTGGAAGTCATCAAGATGATAGAAACCCCACTCAAAAAACAACCCCCTTCCTTTTTTGATGGCAGCATAAATGCTAGGCTCCACACTAATAATCCAATTAGCACCATACTTAGTATTAATTGAAAAGTTAACTATAAACATAGGGTTAGAACTATCATCATCTTTAAGTAAATCATTTTTAAACTTCAGACCCTCAGTTAATTGCTCTTTAGTTACATCTTTATTAATACCAAAGATGATAAATTGAAGTTTACGCTTCTTTGGTTTATTATAACTGAAATTTTTGTTGATAGTGTCTAGTTTTGAGAATTGGGCAATTAGTTTATCTATATCATCATCGGTATCAGCCTCTAACACAATACCACCATTCGATATATTTTTAAACTATTTAATCCTAACTGGTAAGTTTCGCAAAGTGACTACATTCTCAAGTTTTTTCCTAGTTTCATCATGAGTACTCTTACCTTTAGGTCTAATTACTAGAGCACAAGTTTTCTGAGGGTCAATAATACGGGTGCGACTGGCACTCCGTTCACGCTGGACAATATCAGCAAATGAAGGGGCAGATACTTTTGAGATTTCCTAAATTTTATTAAATAACTTTACATTTTCCTTGCATACTTCGGAAATAATTGCATTAACTTTATCGGCTTCTGCCAATTTACCCTCAGTGAAGGCAATTTGTTTCTCAAGATCTTTAACCTTAGAATTCAGTGTAGTAATATCTGATTCTGCAATAGTCGATTTAAGATCAACAATTTTAGATCCCAATTTAATAGTATCTTCTCTATCTTTAATGATAATATACAAAAAGAAATAAAAAAAAAGTGTGCAAAATCTGATTGCATAACATAGCTTAACTTTTCCTCCTTATTATTTTTACAAAATTTATCAATTTCTTTAAATTTGTCCATAACATTCGAATAATATTCATCATCGAGCCCCTTACATTTCGTGAGGAGATCAGCAATAGAAATCTTCTTCTTGACGTCTGAAGCCATTTGCTCCAAAGTCAAACTATCATTAGTAAGAACAAGAGGAAATACATAAGGAAAACATCACAAATTCAGTAAAAAGTGATAACAGAGTGAATATGCAAACAAAAAGCAGTGAAAGAGAAAAGCAGGTTCAAACTAACTTGTTATGCAAATCGCGAATTCAGTCGAGTCTATATAGTCCGCTCGATTCGAAGTTGAACTTGTAGTTTGACTTTTCCAAAAGTTGAGTTCAATGTTCCGCAGTAATCCAAAGCACCACGAAAATCTAGAAGGAAACAGCAGAATCACCAACCACTTGTGGTACACGGGGAAGCACAGATGTTGTTGTAGACAAAGGGTGAACAGCCGAAGTCAAGGTCAACCGAAGACCCGCGGGGGAGAGAACCACTGCGAAACACATATCAATAATTTACCAGGTTTCCTTTCGTTTTCTTATGTTGAGCGTAGGCTTTAGGACTTGCACAACTTGCGCTTTTATTTTTCGCCCGAACTTGGAGAAGCAAAATTCTGCAACATTTTTAATCCTTTATCTTTTTTTTTGTGTCCGCCATTACCGACTTTGAGTTCGCGTACCCCAGTTTTAGATGTTCCATCTGGGATAGTCGGTGCCAAAATAATATGCTTCCATCTTCCATTAAGTTCCTTACATCCGTTTCTTTCCTCTCAAACCAAAAATAAATACTTCATGTTAAAATAATACTAAAATAAACACTTAATATAGAACAATTTTAAAAAGTATCCAATACTTTTGAAAAGTGCGTCGTCCTTTTTTCATCCAACCCAAGCGTGTGAAACTCGAGGAGGGGGCAGACAGATGGGTCTTCTTTGAAATTGGATCTCGATTCTCCAGCTCTGAAGCCAAGGCGTTGATACCAATTGTCAATAATTCACAGAGGTTTTATATCCTTTCATAACTCAACAGAATTTATCGCATTGATAAGAACGTGGAAATAAATTTATAACTGAATTTCCGAGTGCTTTCAAATCAGGTTGGTAAATTCTTGAAAAATATTTTAAATTACAGATTATTGAATCTCGACAACAAAAATAAATGAAACCGGAAATCGAAGTATAGATTTTCTCGTTGTTTAAATTTGAACATCGCAGTAGGAAAAAGGGCTGAATACCAGCCTGGAATTAAATCAACAGTCTAAAAAGTGTCCGTTTCTCAATGAAGGTAAAGTGAGATCTAGTAATATCGCAGCAGCTAAAAAATGTAATTGTCTTCACTACATAAACTTTAGGTCAGAATTGATCTCCAAGCCTCGTGTTTCTAGTCAGACCGCTATCCTTTAGGAGTCATTGACGTGTTCATCTGAATTCCTTTAATGGTTAATACTAGAGTGCAAAGTGATAATGATCATTTGGCCCCATGTGAGCATTTCCCTTCTTTGACATACGGCTTGATTGTCATTAATGTCTTTGATCTGCCGCTGTTGTATTAGCACCCCTACCCAAGCTTTATAGAACTAGTAACTGGTTACTACTGAATATTGTAGTTCGCTTATATAATTAGGTGTAGTTGAAAATGTATTAAAAGTAATTTTACTTGAACTTAATTTTTATCGAAACTTTTGTTACAATGGCCGTGCGGCAAAATTTCTCGTTGCGGGCCGCGAATTGGGTACGCCTTGTCTAATTTTTCTTAACTCCTCTCCATTCTCGATTCCAAGTAAAATAACTATCGGAGTATAAATTTTTCACAAAAATATATATATTCATAAGCTCATGAAAGAATAAAATGTTAGTTAACAAAGCTCTCTCCCCCGAAAAAGCTGTATTTTACGGATGTTCATCATTTTGTATTTTATAATTAACATTATGTTTCCTATTACTCATAGCCTTATACTGAGAGTTTACGAGACGAGTTTTTATAAATTGGTTGCACACCGAAGGCTTGCCTACTCCAGTCGCAAAGCTTCTGTAGGAAGTCCAGGGGGACTACTTAGGGATAGTCCAGAACTTTTAAAATTGCGGAAATAATTAATGTAAATTTTTAGAGTAGGTTTTAATGAAAGAGAGTTTGAAATTAACGTACTAATGAAATCAAGACCTATTATGATTAGAATTAAATACTGTATGGGGAAGTAGTAGTTTTTATGACATAGGTGAAAATCTCAAGTTTTTCGACTGTGTTCGCATTTTTTAGAAGTTTCAGAATTTGGAAAACTCCAAATTCAAGGAAAGACTGTTTTTTTAAACTTTCTTTTAAGCTTGAACAGCATTCAGGTTAGATTGCCGCATGTTAGCTTTTAATTCATTTTTCTGACGTTTATGCGCATGGTTGAGATTGTTTGCTTTGCTTGATTTAGGAAAATTTCTGCGATTAATGCAGGTCTATGCTTCTATTTTTTTCTTTGATTGAACCCATGATGGATGTTGTGCTTTTCCCTGTTCTTTTGTCAAAATATAGTGCAAGTTAACCAATAGTTTCTATAAGCTTAAATGTGATGAATTTTATTCAGGAAAGTAAAGATGCAAGCTCCTGTAATACTAAAAACTTAAGGATTCTAAATGTGTTAATAGCAATCACTGACACACAGTCTTATAAAAAGTGGCCCCAACATGTCCTAGTATTAATAATCAGATGAGTAAATCAAACTTTCTTCAAGGATTTACACTCAAACAGGAAAACCATCCATTAATGATAAATAGATGGCGCCACTGTTCCAGAATGAAAATGATATCGATAAATTCAAAAATTATAAATTACTGAAATAAAGGATCTTCTAAACTCCCTCAAGGTATTTAAAAAAAAATTCTGGGTTCTCTGGAAGCCTGTAAAAGAATGAAAACGGAAATATTCTATAAACAGAATATAAAAATAATCTTCCTAATACTTGGACCAAAAGTCCCAATAAGTACCTGCAGTAAATTAATCTTTTTGTGCTTGTAATGTAAAAATTAGATGGTGTTCTGGTTTCAAGCTCATGGTAAAATTGGTGTTGGAACTTTTTTTTTTGGAACTAAATACAGTCATATTCCGAAGTTGCGCGATAGTGAGACCGACGAAAACCGCGTAAATCGGGGTACAATTTAGCATGTGTGCTAATTTTAATTAATTAGAGGTAAGGGCTAGGAAAACGTCTGTTTTGATGGAAAGTATGTAATAAAGAATGAAGTTTTTAAATATATTAATATAAAATAGTACTTATTTCGTTTCGAAAAAAATAGTTATTTTGATTTTGTTGAATTTTTAAAATCTAATAAACTCGTTTAACAACTCAACGACATTTTTTTCCCTTATGCAAAATTTCTTCATCGCAAATATATTTTTTTCTTGGCCTTGGAGCTAGCAGAATACGTTCCTCATTAGAGTTTATTGACTCCAAAATTTTTAACCTTTTCTTCAACTGAACCGAGGTCTTCGGTCAAACTTCAACTATCATTTGTTCTTCTGGCGCAGCTGGGTTGCTCACGCATCTCTTTAAGCTCAACGATTGTCAATGCTTAGATATGCGAGTCCAACAGTTCGAACAGTTAAATGCCCCGCAAGATTAAAAACTTATTCTTTTAATTACTTATTGCATTACGGCTTTGTTTTTCCCGGGTAACTTTTTTTTTCTGTTATTTGTTTTTATTTCAGAATATTGCATTTGTTTCATTTTCCAAAATGATAAATGTTCGAAACAGGAATTCTCAGCTTTGACTTTTAGCTCGACGATATTATCACGATATTGTGTAGCATTCAGAATATCGAACAACATCATGGAGATATGGTATAATATCTTATGCTAATGCTCACATTTCCTCAATTTCTCAGCAGCAGAGGAAAAAGGAAATTAAAGCCTTTAATCTAAATTCAACAGATGGCGCCACGACATTCAAAGAAGTTTATAATGGACTGTATCGTAGTGACATCTATTTTAAAAGTTAGAACTACTGCCTTCTTTGAAAATGGACTGTCTCGTAGTGACATCTGTTTTAAATTTTTTCCCTACTTTCTTACTTTCTCTTGATTAACTGTTTAAAAATTTTAAAATCTGCTGAAAAGATAAAAGAAAAATCAGTTTGTTAAACATTTAAATCTGAACATCTGATAGCAAGAATCTGGATTATATCAAAAATAATCTACTTCATCCCTTCTTCCCCTACAAAATTGAAATAAAATCAAATTATTTTTGCATACCATCATATTCTTTTGGCATAACTATTCCATTGTTATATAGCGTCATATTCTATTGGCATAACTATTCCATTATTATATAGCATCATATTCTTTTGGCATATCTGTTCCATTGTTATATAGCATATTCTTTTGGCATGCTTATGTGTGGTTTCATTATCTTCTCACATTTATTTGTTGTAGCTGGAATATTACTTTTTCTACAATCTTGACAATTATTTTTGCATCAAGGTGCTCATTTGGCATCAAAATTCCTAATAATTGATGGTGCTAAATGATTGTATTAATTCCATGCATTTAAATATTAGCATTGTAAAAAACAGCTCTTGCTAGTGTTTCATTCAATTTATTAAATAATCTTCTACTAAGGAAAGACTTTAGAGTTATCTGCTTTAGTTTTTGAAATATTTGGAAAAGATAGAAAGTAAAAATGAATAAATTTCGTTTGTTTGCATCCGTATTCTGTCCAAAAATTCTAAAATATATAAATTCCATTTCACAAAATATAATTACCTATAATTATTTGACATTGGTTGAATATAAAATATAAATTATTTTATAAATATTACCACTATAAAATCTATTATTATTACTCACAATCTTAATAAATTAGTGGGAATGGAACACCAAGACGGAATTTTATTTTGATTGCAACTGTAGAAATTCTGTAGAAATATTTGTACGCAAATTATGAGCTTCATGTTAAATAATTTATTAAGAATTTAAGCGACATACTATTTAAAAATTCTTTTAGTTTCTAGAAATATATTTTAACCGTGAAAATTTTAGGTCTTTTAAATAATTTTTATGCTTCTATGCTTTATAGGAAGTTATCCTAATTATTTTGTTTTATAGGTGGAAGCAAATAAAAATTCCGAAAGAAACTTTATCCCTTATTTTATCTAGAAGTCATTCATTTTTTTGGATTAATTTTTTGATTTTGAATCACAAACAAAGAAATTACTCAAGTACGAAAATTATTACTAGTCAATGAAAAGAGAAAATTTTAGAAGGATAAATGAACTAAAGATAAAGATAAAATATATATTTTTAATTCAATATCAAAACTTTCATTCAAAATAAAAGTTTTTTGGTATCTTTCAAATATTTTTATATGATTTTAAAAGGATAACCATAATAGGAAATCGAATCATTTACAATAATACATCTCCCCACGAGAGATTATCATTTTATTATGAACTGAATCTCAATTCTTCTGTTACAGCTATTGTTCGTCGATATTCGATAAATCAAACTGGCTTAGCATTTTTTTCTTTTTTAATTAACAGAAATTGTATGACCATTTACATCACACAGTACCTCACTCAGAAAGTTAACATCATTATTTTACCATTTGCAGTGAAGATAACTTTTGTGAAATCAGTTAGGAGATTTTCCAGAACGGGTAATCAATATTCATTCGAATCCTGAGCTCTTATTCCGTTGGTATCTTTCCTGCTTGGAACTTTTTGAAATTTCTAAAAGAAAACAGCCATTTTCCCAAAATATTGAATATACTCAAAAATGGGATTTTTTATGGTCTGATATAAACTGATTCAAGCAAAAACACCGAAGAAATCTCAAAAATAAAATATTTCTTGAAATACAGGAATATAAAATTAGCAGTTAAAATTTTATAACTGTTTTTTCCCATTTGTAAATGTGTGAAATTCCAATGAATCTGAAAGACCGCGAAATAATTTAATGTCTTACTTAGCTGTGAAGGAGTTTGTCAGATTTCCAACTGTTTCATTTGTAAAAGGAATTAGGTGAATCATTGAAATTCAAAATCATGTGGATCTGTTCATATTTAGAAAACCGAATATCTCAACTCTTAAGTCCTTGGGGTGCGTAGTAGGGAAGAGTCCCCGAATTCGTACCGGCTCCTAAATCGGACCGGTATCATAACTTCATTTCTATTAAATATTTGGGCCGTAAGATTCGCAAATTATGTTGTAATGATGTAAATGGGGTGTATGAAATCACTTTTAAGCGAAAGCGTTGCTTGCTTATAGAACAAATGTTTAGATTTGGGTATCGTACATCAATTATTTTAACAAAAGACAAAAAGCCCTTACGCTGTTTTAAATTAAGTAGGAAAATTTGTTATTGCATTCTCAGATAGGAGATTTCTTTGGCTACAATTTACTATAATCATTTTATTAAAATAGTTCAAAAATAAGGTTAGGGGATTTTTTTTATTATTGTCCAGAGGTTGCCTAGATTGAACCATAATTCGTTGCTTGAATTGAAACATTTAAATCAATGGTATTATTATCTTAAACCACAGGCATAACCCAAAAAGCAGTTATCACCACTGCTACATCATAAATTGAAAGTGAAAAAAAAATCAAAGCAAAAAAAAAAAAAAACTTAAAAGGACACTAAAACCATCAAATGTTGGATCAAAAAGAACAAAAACTAAGGTTATGCAGTTTTGTATCATATGTGTGGGAAACAAAGGGAGAAGAAGAAGTGATGCAGTGCACAAAATGTCATACTTGGGTTCAAGCATTGTTTGCTGGTGTGAATTTTGATTGTGCTTAAAGAAATAGGTGGTCCAATCTCCGAAACCTGTGGTCTAATATAGGAATTCGTTTTCCTTGATTGGACCAATAAATTTTCTTTAAAAGCTGCTTTGTTCCTTATTTAAAGTTTTTTTTCATAAAAAGTTAATTACATTTTTCTGAAGATAAATATGTTACAAAAAATTCTAGTGCTTGTTTTTCATTAAAATTCCTTCTCTATCACTGTGCATTAAAAAATGTCCATGAGGTCCAAATTCGTCGAATCTTCCCTATGAACCATAATATTTAAGGTGGTTGATCAGTGATATATTTTTGTGCCAACATTATCTTATATCTTGTACTTTTAAGGTCTGCTTTCAGCCATATGTACTGCATTTGAAAGAGTCTTATATCACTATAAATTAGTAATTATTCTATAAATCTAGAATACATTCGGCTATTTTTAGCCAAATTTACTGTAATTGAATTCTGTATAGAATAGAGATGCTTAACATTGGTTTACTTCCTTTAAATCTGAAATGTCTCAAATGATTTAATCTTTGTTTGTTTTGTTTCTATATTTCCCAAATTGTAACGAGAATTTTTCGAAAATTAAAATCTCAAATGAGCAAATCATTTTTGTCCATAAATCGAAAATACATCTATTACTTTTTGGTCCCTGTTTCAAAGGTGTTTATTTTTATAACTTCAGAAAAGCAGAAAATATCCAAATACGTATGTGTTTCGCTTTAATGAAATCTGTCAGATTTTTATCTTTTTTTAGTTGTATTACTTTGGCAATATGGTGAATTTCTAAAATTAAATGAAGTTAATCATTTTTACAAAAATTTGATTAGTCGTATTGAAAGTTACTTTTATTAGGAAGTGCTTATTCAACATGTATTTACTCTTGTTTGCCTTTAATGCATGAATTCAATTTTCACGACTTTATTTTAATCCAAATTTTTAGAAAGAAAAGTTCCAAAACAGCTTTAAGCTTGCGATTGTTTCTTTAATCATCCCAGGTTTTAATCACTCAAAATTCTTAATTGAATTATTTATTCTATCAGTTGATAGCATATTTTTTCCGACTGCGATTATAATTCTTTTGTTGAAAAAATTCAATTTTATTTTGGTATCTTGGAGCAAATCCTCCAAATGACGATTTTTATGAAACATATTTCAGTTCTTTTTCTTTTTTCTTCAGCACAAAGATAATATATTATTGCCTTTCCTTTCTATTCAGCATATAGTTTAATGTGAAAAATCCTTCGTTAGAGTTAAGATGCTTCATCAATTTTTTAAAACTTGTTGCATATGGTATATTTCAAACAAATTCTCTTATTATTTTCTTTAGATTTTCTCATTTTTAATTGCTAATATACTTTAAAGGCTGCTTTTAATGGAAATGTATCGTTTGGTTGTCTTGAAAAACTTGAAACAGCAAAAAAGGGCAACCTGTCAATATTTATCTATTGGAGAAAAAATAGTTTGCACGCCTCGATTGTTTAATTGGAGTTGAACGAATAAAACCTTGGAATTTAGGTGTCAGAGTGGGATCAAATTATAAATTCTCAAAAATGACCACAATTTTAACATTTTGTGCCTGGATCATATCGAAAATTAAGATCAGATTTATTTACGTAAATAAAATGCTGCAAAATAGTTTGCCTTAGTATGTACAAAAAGCCTTAGACTCTAGAGCACCTGATTTCTCACATATTTTCTTTCACTTACTTGTCTTAATGGAAGATAATAAACTTCCTTCATTTTTCCCTCACTTTTACTTTCGCGTCTTTTCCTTACTGTTGCTATCTGATGTGCTGTGGAATTTTGGAAAGGGAGATGCCTCATAGGATGGCGTCCTCATCATCTGATCTCGGTTCAAAATTAAGAGGTCCTTTCCAAAATATCCCTTAAGTCACTTCAAAATGGCACGTTAATCAAGCTAAAATAAGCTAAACATACTTCTTTTTTCTATAATATACATATTAGTTTGTTATGAAATAAATTCTAGCCCTTTTTCTTTTTTTAGTACGAGTCTTCTACAAGACCAAAAGAGACCTTATTCAGGCCGCCGTAATCAAGAATATTTCGCGGTACAACTCTAGTACAAGTTCCATCAACTCTTTTCCTAGATCTGGCAAAATTTTTATTATTACATATTTTTCCTTTTCATCTAATAATATATAAGTTTTAAGTGTTTGCTGAGAGCAAAAGATAAAGATAAAACGTCTTCTAATACCATACCATAAAAGAAATTCAGATAGCAATACAGCTTTTCATCTATAGAGCTTAAAATGATTTTAAGAATAATAAAAATTCTGACATTTGAATCATTTTTCCTATCCCATCGACAAGTCTAATCTTTCTGTAATAATAATTTTCGAATCTCTCTGTAAAACAATAGCACGTTAAGGAACCCCTTCAGTCGGAATTAAGAAATAATGAGGTGAGACTTTTTTTTATCTCAGAAATAAAATTTCAAGCCTGTAGGTGAGAAATTGAAAAAGTTATCCTTTGTCCCGCATCCGGACGATACCGGTTATTTCAACTGAAAAAGACAAACAATCACACAAATTTCAATGTTGAAGGGTTGCCAAAGGATGATAAAATATTGCACAAGCATTTTAAATGGTAAAAAATAAAGAATTAAATGCAAGAAATTGCTTGAAATTTAAAATTCACCATCGAACTCCATTTTGCGAAGAACGAAGATTTTTTGGAATTGTTTTGGAAAAACTCAATAAATGAAATGATTCCATCCCCGAAACGAAATATTTTTTGCTAGAATTATAATTATAAGAAAGTGGAGAATCAAATAAAAAAACAGCCTGTAGTTTCATCAATTATTGAATTAATAGAAGCAGTTCAAAGTTGATGTCCGGTATACAGGACACCAGGTCCGAAAGGATAGGAAATTTTCACTTTTCATTCACTAGAATTCTAAGAATACTTAAGATTAACAATACAGAATTTAAAATCTCGGATGGCAGAGTTTTTTTTTATATAAGAATTACTAACTGATAGAATTCATGAGATAACACAAAATTCATGAGTAACTAAAACTTTTGCAATTTCATGGTGATGAGTAATATATAGCGAATAAACAGCGACTATATTATAAAAATATATCACAGGTCTGCAACCAAAAAACTGCATAGGATTTTTCGACTGTTTCTTGTAGATTTTTACTCACTGAAACGGGGAAAATATTTAAAAAATTCCATCACGTCAGGTTTTCTTGCAAAACTCATGTTTTTAGTTTAATTAAGCGTAAAATTTCTGTTTTTAACCTGAAATCTGGTATCCTATTCGTGAGTCAAAAAACCTATATCCAGTAATGATTTCATATATCAATTTCGTATTTCTAAGAGTGGCGCTAAAGAGAAATACAAATAGAAATTGCGAGGAATTTGAGGAGGGAACAAAAACAGTTACACACAGCAAAACCATACTACTGATTGCTATTTCTGTTTGGTAGATTGTAAGATGCTTTAATACTAAAAATAAAAAGAGCATATTTTACACAAATCTTAGTTCAGCCATTCGTTCAGTGCCTCATATCTCAGAAATACCAGTTCCACACCCACCTTCAAGTTTGGATGATATCCGGAATGATTCTGAGGATGGAGACCCTTTACCTCACCAGGACGAATCTAGCTCAGATCTTTCTGTTGATGAAGGACCCCAACCATTTTCTCAGAGCGAGCTTAATGATCTAGTTAGAGATTTAGGCCTTTCTAAGTATGGAGCTGTGTTGTCAATGTGTTGACTGAAAAATAAAAATCTGCTGACACCTGGAACTTCATTCTCCTGGTACAGGCACCGAGAGAAGGAATTCACTCAGTTTTTCTCCAAAGAGGGAAATCTCGTTTTTCGTAATGATGTTCAAGGGTCATTGAAGTTGTTTGACATAGAATATGACCCATCTGAGTGGCGCTTATTCATAGATTCGTCTAAAACAAGCCTCAGAGCAGTCTTGCTGCATAATGGTAATTCATTTGCATCGCTTCCTTTAGGTCACTCGGTGCATTAGGAAGGAAACTAATGATTTCTCTATGATTCTTGAGAAAATCAACTATCAAGAACATCGTTGGATGGTTTGTGGAGATTTCAAAATTCTAACCATGTTGTTGGGTCAGCAGGCAGGTTACACAAAATACCTTTGCTTCCTATGATTGTGGTACAGTCGAGCCAGAAACTTCCATTGGACCAAAACTGACTCGCCACTTCGAGGTGCCTTAACATCCGGCGAAAAATATGTCATAAATACAACCTTGGTTCCACCTGAAAAGGTTTTATTACCACCTCTTCATATAAAATTAGGGCTTATAAAGAAGTTTATTAAATCACTGCCTAAAGATGGGGAATGCTTCAGATATCTGCGTTCCAAGTTCCCAAAACTGTCTAAAGCCAAGTTGAAAGATGGGGTTTTTACTGGCCCCGACATAAGAAAACTGTTATCCGATTCTATCTTTTCAGAAACAATGGGGGCAAAGAAAAGGAAGCGCGGGTCTCTTTCAAGGATGTAGTACACAGGATTTTAGAATACTAAAGACCCTTTCTACAAAACCATTGTACAATGCATGTTGACAGCGTATGAAGCTGAAGGATACAAGATGGGCTTAAAAGTTCATTTCCTGCACTCCTATATTGACTGTTTTCCTGAAAACTTAGGAGCCTATAGTGAAGAGCAGGGTGAAAGATTTCACAAGGTCCATGTTATCGAGAGACGATACCAAGGAAGATGGGACGTTAACATGCTAGCTGATTACTGTTGGTTGCTCAGGCGGGAAACAGTAGATGGAAAGCGAAAGCGTGTTCGGAGGAGCGTCAAAGAGAAGAAAAGGTTTCACAGACAAAAAGAGTAAACATGAAGTGTTAAATATATCATGAAAGAATAGTTTTTGTTTCTTTTTTCCAATTATAAGAAAAATTATGCAAGTTAATTGTAATAAAATATTGATTTTTTTCATCGCAGTTGTGCTTTTTAATGTAAACTCCCCATGTTTTTCAATAAAACTGTACGTGATGGAGGGAAATGGCGGTCAGTTTTGGATTTAGCACCCTGAAAAACATAAAATCTACCAAAAATATCCCATGCAGCTGAAATTTTTGTTCATTTAAACCTGTGTATTTATGAACTGACGAATTTTTAATAAAATATTTCTTTTACTAAACTCCGAAGTTTATATTTTATCCCTGTAAGATGAAGGAAACAAAACTGAATTAAATAAAAACATTTTTAAATTTATTAAGATATTAATTTTTAGGCTTTGTTTATATAGAACTATTGTAGTTAGCTTTTTAATTCAAAAATTCTAAATTTTTCTTTCTTCGTTAAAAGAATAAATGATTATGATTATGTCAGTATAGATTATTCATTGCTGTGGATCTGCACCTATAAAGTGTTTATTATAAACTGTAATTATGTTTTAGATTTTTGTTTGTGTTATTCAAACATTGCGCTTTCAAAATTGTGAGTGCTACAAAAGAATTTCCTTAATACCCTCTTCATATTTTTCATTTATCTTACCCAATTTTCTGAAAATTTCAGACCTCAAAATCACTTTTGGCCTTTGGATGGAAGCATTGATTCGCAATAATTTACAATTTCTAGTCAATGTCACAGGTTTAATAGCACTCTTTGTGCTTTTTTACGTGTTTTTTTAAATTTAACATACATCATCATTAACCTAACAGACAATAATATTTTAATTAAAAAAATCTATCTCCCCATTCAGTATCATTTACCAATACGCGAATGTGAAAAGCAGGTTTTCCTCATTAAATAAAGTTGAATATGTTCCTCCACTTTTGTGTCAGTTTCTTTTCCCCTTGAACTTGGACCTCCGCACCCCTCAAAAAAAATTCAGCAGATATCATTGTTTTATTATTATTTCTACTTGAGTTAAACCGGTAAATTCAAGGAAATGGTTAAAGAAATCTGAAACTAAACTTTAAAATATTAAATTTGAATCAATTTAGGAAATAGCGTTTCTTATATCTAGTAAAATCTTTTCTTGAATATTATTGGTCTTCTGATTATTAGTTTAAATGTGTCTATAAAAACATTTAGCTCAGAACAAGCACATCGCAAAGTAAGAACTTTCGAAGAATTCGTTGTCCGAATTCGAATTGAATAATGCTAAGTTGTCCGCTAGATGGCAGAAGTAGCTCTAAATCACTGGCAAAGAAGTATACATTGTTTTTCTTCCAATTAAGCTGCCGAAAAAGAATATGGAGGCCTTTCTAGGAGGGTGCCATTTTTTTTTTCTCTTGACCGAATTGGATCGACAATTTTTCGAGACCATCTCCTGATGGCAATTTTATTTGATTTTTAAACAGATTGAAACGAATTTTGGAGTGAATATTTTTTTAAACTAGGGGATAACAGCCTTTGTCGCTAAAATCCCTAAACTTTGTATCTCTCGGAGATACAATTCAAGTCATAATTAAGCTGCCTTTCGTTTGGTTCATTTTTTTTTCTTTTATCCATTTGCACAAGAATTCAGATTCATGTTTTATCTATATAATTCAAGCATCAAAACCAACATTATATCACTGTTAACTTATTACCATGCGTTCTTAGAATTTATCTCTATTTTTAAAATAATCGTTTCGGAAAAAGTGAAAAACACTTTCAATGTAATAAATCCTGAAAAAAAAAGGAGAGAAGATAAGCATAAATTATTAAAAGAATAGTTATTTTCTTTTATACGTAGAGGAAGAGATGATAGTCATTAATTTGATAATTTAATTAATTTGATTATGTATGCAAGTCTAAGATTGATTGCGAACTTGAATCAAAAGAAAAAAATGCATTTTTTGCTTCAAACAACATGTTTATCTCTTTCACCATTAATATTCATGATGCTGTCTATTCTTATTTTTATCACACCCGTCGTTCTTTTCTTACCTCATTTGAGGTACAATTATGAATTCTGCTGTTTCAAGAATAGTAAAAAATATCCTTAACTAGGAACTCTTGACAGGGCTATCAAAAATCTGGTTAATCTTAAATTCTTTGTTTTTTGCTTTTCTTCTAAAAGTACCTTGACATAGTTTTATTTCGCATCAAGTTTTTAAATTTTAAATCTTTGTTTTGAGCCAAGATGAAGTGAAAATTTAGGACAGTGTTTACTCCTTCGTAGAAAACGAAATGAATTTCATAAAATGTAAAATGAATTTAAAGAGGGCAATTTTATCAATTTGTAAATAAAAAAAATGCTAATATTTCCACCGAATTCTTTAAATAACATTCTCAGATTAAGAGAATAATATGTCAAAGCTGATTTAAAATAACGAACTCGTACCAGAAATTTAGATAAAAACGATACAATACCGGGTATACATTTAAATGTTTCTTCTGTGAATAAGAAATTAAAATACAAAATCTAAGTAACTAGCAGTACGAGCATGACGTTGCCCGTGGAATCAGGACTTCAACAAAATGAAAAAAAAAAAAAACACCCACAATGACACATTATTGATTTTCCCGCTTATTTTTCTTCGTTATAATGACATTTCAACTGTACAAAAACAGTACAGAGTACGTTAATATGAAACAATATTAAAAAATTGCAACGTGAAAATGATTATTATACAGAAAGCAAAATATGCGAGACAAATAAACACATTAAAACACTGCCGAAAATAATAATTGAAGGCATTCAGTTGAAGGTTATGATGTATCTGCGCTCTGCACCGGCAGCTATTGAAATTGCAACAATGCATGTTGGGAAGGCTTGCCGAATGAAATTTTAAACGATTTCAAATAGAACAATACGATAAACATAATTTCTGTGGGATTTAAATATATCCAAAATGAATCAGAGAACTGGGGAAAAAGAGAGAGAGAGATGAAATCTTCCACTTCAGGGTTTAAACTTTGAATCCACATTACGTAAATAGCTCCTTGAAGACATATGTCATTTTTTCCAGTCTTCTGTAACTAAAGATGTCATACGCGAAGCAAAGGGATTATGACGTCACGTGGTTTCGACGAAATGCATGTTGGGAAAATACGTCACGCGACCTTGATTACGAAGAATCGTGAAAGGAATTTTGAAGCGAAAATTTTTTAACACTTCAGAAAAAAATTAATTAAAATTCAACCAACTGTTCAATTTTAACCACTCTTGTTTTAAATCACGGAGAAACGTTATATTTATTACTTCAACAAATTTCAAACTGATAACAAAATTAGATCGATGGATGCAAGAAATTGAAGTTCCACATTTTTTAGGGTTAACCGACTATTTTTTAAAAATTTCTCAAAATTTAGTAAATTACGTTAGATATTCAAAACTAGCTTCATTAGAACGGAAATCGTTTGCTCTTTCCGATGGTGTATCTATTTTCTTCGTACAATTATCCAAAACCATTCTATTGAGAAATTAGTGCGAAAAATCATCCAAAACAACACAAAATATGAAATAAAAATTTTCTAGATTAAATTTTAAAATTTCGGCTTCGAGGTGCATTGAGTCATTATTAAGACTACCTATATGCCAATCTTCATGGTTGTAAGTGCGATGTATTCGTCCGAACATCGCACACACACACACGCAAACATTGCCTTTTATAAGCATAGACTAATAAAATAACAATATAAATGAAGAAAAGAACAGTGTCAATTTTTAACCATATCGAAACGATGGTGATAAATTCATAGGAAATGTGGAAAGAAAAGAAAATACAGGAAACACTAGCTACAACGACAATTAATTTATTCAATTATTTGATAAATTGTAATGAAATTTTATGAACAAAATTACACTTAAGCACTGCTCATATTGGAGAATCTGTTAAATATTCATGCTGTTAAAATTTCGACAGTTGAAAATTGTTAAATTGTTGTTACCCCGCTCCCGTTTAAATCCCTTCCCGTTTGCCCACAATTTCACAATCCCAGCTTTGTATAGATCCTGTTGATTAAACTGTTTCATTATTGTAAAGAATGTATTCTAGTGCACATACGAAAAAAAAATAAAAGTAGATGAATGGAATATCTAAAAAATGTTTTCTTCCTTTGCGCTATAAATAATTAATTAAAAGAAGAAAATAGGAGTAGTTGTGAGATAAAAATATGAATTTTTTAAAGTCAAGGGCATAGCAAAGAAACCAAAACCTTTTTAAGCTTATTTTCCATTGCGATATAAATAACTAATTAAAAAAAAGAAAGTAGAAATAATTATGAGATAAAAATCTAAATATTTTAGACTCAAAAGCATGGCAGAAAAACCAAACTTCCATTCGCTCTCACACTACGTCCTTCCTTATCTTCGATTTCTTTAGTGACGATATTATTTTAGATAACATTTTAAGCTGTATTTTCATTTCCAGATAATTAGTAATCTTTCGATATTTCTTTATAGAGAAATGATCTATCAGAATTTTAAAATTCTTAGACTCATCGATATTTGATGGAAAACAATTAGAGGAATTATAAAACGCAGTTTTTAATTAATTTAAATCAGAATTAGAGTGTAATAAGCTACTTTTCTACGTTTGATTGATTGCCTTATTATATCAGAGTCTAGTTTTAAAGCAACATTAGGGAGCGTACTTTTGAACCGTGGTCAGATGACGAAGACGACACTTGATCCTGTACCCCCCTCTATAAATTTCCACGCCACGCCAGCGGAAATATTCTAGATTTTACAGATTTAAAGAAGCACTAACCTGTGTGTGTGTGTGTTTCAAGATTTCATTACTCAATAAGCCATGATATTACTATTAATCACTTATTTAAATAAGTGCACCATGAAAAAGGTAAACTTCAATTTTGCGATACCTTCGTAGTACTTTCTTTATTTTACGAATATTAAGCTGAAGACAATTTCGGTCAAATTACCTCTTTTTAAATAGACGTAAAATCTTCATTAAATAAAAGAAATAAAAACTCATAGACATATCTTGATTAATGAATGTTATTTTTCATGCATTAAAAATAAATGGATATTATAATTTTTTATTTAAAAAAATTCTTAATTGTTTAGTTCCTTAAAGAATGATAAACCAGTAGATATTTTATGTTTAAAATTCTAACTTTTTAATTTATTTCCAGGTTTATAAATTTTAAAGAAAACCCAAGGGAGAATAATTATGAATTTTGCTGTATAAATCAGGTGGAACACTTTAATACTCTTTTTTTTCACTCATTTAAATCGTTTGTTCTCCTTGTAGTATGGTGTTAAATTTTAAAAGAAATTAGAAATCATGTTCGTGTGAAAAGTAATTAAACTTCTTAATCTCAATTTCAAATTCATATCTTCAATATGGCAGGAAGTTGCATACTTTTAATAAAAATATTTTAGAAAATAATAAAAAAAAAATACATTTGTTTGCTAGAAAAATGTAAATAATAAATTCTTGGGAAAATAATCTATATGAAAATTTACCCTGTATTCTAAGTAAAAAGAAGCAGATAAATGAATTGTATCATTTGCGATTTATTATGATTACAATTTGTTACATTTGTTATTACACGAATTACTTTATACCTATTTAATTTGAAATCAGTTTACATTGAAGTAATTTTGATATGGAATTCGAGAGAATAGCATAAACGAGCGTTCTCATAGTTATTTATTATTTTTTTGAAAAGTAGAATGAAATTTAAAGAATTATTTATTGTAATATAAATGCTATTTGTAAGGAAGAAGGAATATAAATAAAAAAGTGTTAAATAGTGAAATCATCTAATAACATTTTATTAATTTAAAATTATTTAAATTGATTTTATAGTTTTAAAATAAGAAATGTGTCTAGGTTTGGCACATTTTATCAAGGAGAATTTTTTTTTCATCCAAAGCATCAAAGTGTATTGTTTAAATCCTATAATACAATCAATATTTTTTCGTGAAGAATGGTTAAAAATTCTTGCATTGTAACATCAAATTTTTTTGGATTTCAAACGGCTTTCATCATACTTAAAAACTAATTTCTTTATTTATTACGGTGAGGGATTTTCTGCATGAAAGAAACAGATTCACTGTGCCGCTTTGTGAGAATTATCTTGGACTAGCATTAAACATTTGACAACAGACCGTATGGTGGATTTCTCCTCGTTTCAATATTAACTAAACAAAAGTGTTTTACATAGATAATTACAAACTCACGTCTCTTTCAACAGCATTTAATAGAGTTTACTTCGTACTATGAAAAGAGTAGACTTTTTCCTTTCAAAATTCCTTGCACTGGTTTTTAATTTGTGTGTTCATCAGTCGTTTCATCTTTCAGTTTTTAAAAATAAACGAATTTTTATTTTTATAAAAATTATTTTTAGTTTCTTCCATCACAAAAGTCCATGGGAGTTACTACACTGCATTTTTAAACTACACAAACTCCGATAGATGGCGGTAGAGTTCTGAAAAGTAGAACAAATGTTTGATGGTCGTTTGCTTTGCGTTATGATCTACTGCAACCTTTTCTGAATTATTATCGAGATGTTCACGCCTGAAAATTTACTCACTGATATTTTGGTATCAAAATATTGGGACAATTAATATTATAGCAGCCCTTATTTGTGGATGGAGAATGCGAAAAATGGTTCAGAGATAAAAATATTGTTCAATAGACGAGAGCAACTTAAAAAAGCCGGGAAAAAAAAAAAATCGATTTTGCTTCTTAAAAAGAAAAACTAGTTGGTTGGGTTCATAAAAATAAGAAAATAAAGCAAGATAAGTTTCCACGAAGCAGTTTTTGTTAATCCTAAGTTTTAGGAAGTTTAGAGTGACGATCGAGTTCTGAGAAATTTTGATAGATTTCAAAACTTATTATTATTATTTTTTTTAGAGTTTCAATAAGAAACTGTAAGAAAGAAATATTTGCTCTTAAAGATTAGTTATTTCCTATCACTTCCGAAGAAATCTGCCTACAAGTAACATGAAGAAGAACACTAAAAAATCGGCAGAAAACTTCCTAAGAAAATGTTGCCCACATAGAAAATAAGCAAATTAAAGTTTGAAAGCATGGGGAATTGTGTTACTTTCAGCCGCTGAGAACTGAAATAAAGGGATTCCATCTGGTAATTCGACTTTGCCATCCTAGTGCCACACAGGAAGAATAGGTTGATTGTATCAAGGAGAAAGCTTCAATGTACAGACTTTTTCTGTTTGCTCTCATACGTGGTTTCGTAATCACAGGATTAAGTTTGCAAATATTGTGATGCTAGTAAGAACAATGAACTTCGGAAAGTAAATCAACTAGTCTAATTAAACCATCTTTTCGAACTGAGAATACTCCTTTTCATAAAACTGATTGTTTTAAGATTGACATGTTTTACTGCTATTCCTTTCTTTGGATTTGCATTTGGTTTTCTCTCTTTTGTAAATTACCAACGAGCATTTTGATATCCTGCCTATAAACCGGCCAAATAATATCTGATAACTATTGTATTGGTAGTGAAATATGGCGCGATTGGGATTATTTAAATTTATTTGAAACAGAGAAAATATAGAAGCAATGGATACAATACAAAGAGAAATGCCAACAGATTGCACATTTTGATGAAATTTAAAAATTCAACAAACAGGAAAAGAAAGGAATTAGGAGGTACTAAGCGTTTTAGTTATTCAATAATTGTTACTTTAAAAAAAAACAAACTCGATGCAGTTTTTTCAGAAGTAGAAAAGGTATGGTAATATTTTACACGCAATTTCGTTTACATTTGCGACGAAATCACCAATTTTTGGATCAAGTATTTTTCAGCGGCTTTTCTACTTAGTTTTTATTTTTGAAATGAACTAAAAATCCAGAAATAGTTTCCACAAGCACATCATTAGTTTCTATTTTATTTTATTAGAATTAAATTTTCTTTTCTTAATAAATATTCAGAGCTGTAGTTTCTTTCATCTTCGGAGTCATTAAATTTAACTCCCTAATCTATGGTATCAAATAGAAGCAGCAACAATAGCATTAATTTCATATTATATTAATTCGTTTATATGTTTTGCGGTACAAAACATAACTTACTTTATTAACGGAAAAATAATATAAAGAGATTTAACGATTTAGGTGCTTATGATTAATGGCCTGTGAGTATTACAATTAATAAAATATAAATCTTACTTTTATATTTTTCTTCTCATCGAAGACCACATAAATCATTGTATATTCATAGAAAATCGTCACCAATAATGCTATTTATTTGAAATTGATTTTTTTTTTTTACAGATAGAGCAGCCTAATTTCTTTTTTGCATTAGTGCTTTTATGTTTGTTGTGCAAGCATTTTAAGGACCTTTTTGAAATCTGAGTCTTTGTAGAGATCGCAAGTTTTATTGACATTTTTCCTGATGATGTCACTTTAAAACTGAAGATGGAGTTTTCAGAATTAAATTATAAATTTGTCTTCAACTATCTTTGAAGAATTCAGTGGATTATATATATATTAAAAAATATTAATTTACATTCTAGCGCTCTATAAGTCATTTTTTACAACCACATTTTTATGTTATCATTCATAATATTTGGAAATATTAACTTGTTCAGAGACATTCTAAAGATTTCTATGAGTTATGAAATATTTCAAATTCGTTTATGACTCACATTCAAAATATAGAAGTTTTGAGCTGCTTAAAATTTCAATGTAGTGTATTTGAGTCGAAAATTAATCTGCAAAGACGATGTTGACTCAACTTCTCGACATTTTTATGCACTTTCATTCCTTATTTAAATAGCTGAAGCGAATTATGAAAGAAAAATACAAAGTAGGTCTCTCATGAGTCGATATATTAATTCAAACTGAATTCTCTCCTATAGATACTTAGGAATTCTGGAAGAAAAAAAATATGCTTTTTAAAATTAGAATAAAAATACTAATAAGGGTATCTTAATATGATTATCTATGAAAAGAAATTCATCTTGAAGTTAGAAATTTGATAGATGCTAAAGAACTGGAAAAAAGCTTGAAATGACAAAATCAGAATAACATATTCGGCAAAGTATTTCAGAAAAATGAAATAGCCAAGTGCAGCGATTTTGGTAAACATAACTCGGTAAACTATTTATATAAAATCATTAGTTAGGATTGTTAGAAAAAGTGTGATGTACGTTATGTTTGTTATATCGAATGTTATCAATTACATGGTAAATTGATTAATGTCTTCAGGGGCGAATTTTTATTAAATGATAATAAGACGCAACTTTTTATGTGATTGCATCATTTTTATTTTATATCGACAACAATTGAGTGAAGCAGAAAAAAGTGAATTTATGCTTCTGAATGTTATCAAACAGATTTTAATTTTTTCACTTAGAGTAATTTTAATTTAAAGAAAAAATAAACGTGTACATATGTGCCAGTATCCATGAAAAGGTTAAAAAAAAGCGAAGTTCTTTATTTATTTGATTGAATATTAAAATCGCTAGAAGCGAACGTACAGAAGCTACAAATGGAAATGCAAATAAAAAATAACTTTCATATACACACAATACAATTATTTGTTACAACTCACATTTAAGCAGTCAATTGAAGTTTGCAAGAATTTGCTTCGATATTCGTTGCCATTTGTTGACACAAATTATTGAATTTGGAGGACAAATGAAGTAGTTTCATAAATTCTTTTTCTAACAACCACCTACACATACATTCTATTAATCATGCTGTTATTACGAAAAGGACTTTTTTAATAAGTGTATTTAATTTATTTCAGTATTAGAGTAATTAATTTTTTTTTTTGAAATAAAGTCGATCCGCTTCACTTCATTTGGATAACTTCATAGTTAAAAAATTGTAGCAGTGCTATCATAGAGCGAATATAAGTTATCCATTAACATTTCCTCTTTCTTATTCATAACATTAAGTAAATAATCTGTTTCAATTTTTTTTATTTTACTGAGTTTTATATTTTTCTGGTATGTAGTTTGATATTTTCCTGGAGCCGCGATTGCTTTGACAAATTCTCATATATGCATGTAATGTAGCATAAGATCATATTTCTGTTTGCTACATCCCTTGATCCTCGAGGTAAATGTTATAAAGCTTTGGTTTTTTTTCCTGATTTAGAGTTAAACTGAAGAAAAATTATTTCTGAATTAAAATTTCGATTAAATTCTCAGTGTAGCTTATTTTAATGTATTAATTTAAATACAGTTAAAATCCAGTTTTAACTATTTTCCGAGTGGGTTGTGACCTCTTATATTCGAAAACTCGGTTAATAGAGACTAAATCATGGCTTCTTCTCTTTCTATAAAGTTTTCAAATATTGTCAGTTTGAAATTATAAAAATAAGTCCGCAAGTATTAACATTTAAACAAACTCTTTTATTACTTATCAAACTTCTTCCATGCATTTTTTTGAAAAATAGGATTTCTAATTTTCGCTTTTTCCTTCGTATATTCCCAACAATTCTTCAAGAATGTTCTCAAAAGAATATTTCCCCTCGCTGAAACTTTCCGACAGTGCTATTTTTTCACGAAAATAGGGTGGAATTTCCTCCACTCGGAGGTGCTTAAGAATGGAACTGTTCCTATTTTTTTTCTTTCTAAATAGTTTCTGGAGTTATCAAAGATCACCTCCCAATCCTCAAAAGATCCATCACGAAAATGGATTGCAGTGCCAAATGTTTCTGAAAACTCCGTACGAATTTCACGCAGTTCGATCTTCTCGACTTCGGTTGATAGAGGCGCGAATAATCGACGTCAAATTTTTGAGAATTCGTCAGATTTTCCTCAACTTCTATGTGCAATCGAAAAATATTTTAATGAAATAGTTGATAGTCTGGAAATGAGTGTTAATTTGGATTTATTGCACTTACTAAAATATACGTCCATCATGCTTTCTTACTTTTCATTTGGTCATTCATCTATGAATAACAGGAAATAAAACGAAGAAGAGAAAGGATTCGATAGTACATCCTGCAAGCTCTTCTTAATTCTAAGTGATAATGATGTGACCTTTCAAATTTTTTATCACTTACAGAAAAAATAAAAACCCTTAATTTTTGCGTTAAAATTTTAACGAGAACATCCGATACACACTTAAAAACCAATTATAAGAAAGAATGTGAATCCGTTTGACAATTTACATTAAAATGTGGTTCTGTAAGGGGTTTTCAGAACTTATCTGAGCTTTGAACCACTTGACTTCTATAGACAATCAGGAACGTATTTTCGGGAGAGTATATAGTTAAAAAGGATCTATTTTGTACTGCTTGTAGCCAATACATGGCAGCCAGAATTAAAGTTTCTCTTTTCACAGAACGTCAAATCACGGTTAGAACTTCTTACCCTTCTTATATGCAGTAACTAGAACTCTTCACCCAATTTATATGCATTAAATAAATTGGCAAGTAATGGTAATTGATAATTTCTATTGTACTCTTATAAAACGACGATTGAATTATGTTTATATTAGGGACTATTACTAGCATATCTTCGAAATCATCGAGATTGCCCCCTCCCCCCACTAGATTGACCCCGAGGTATCTCTACGTCCACCACTCACTACGCCGCCGTCGTAATAATTTCTTCCTTAAATAAATCTTTCAAATTTGAACTCACTGTTTTATTTAGATCATTAATTAGATGTTCATTTTTTTTATTTAAATGCATTGAATAATGAGATCTATTAGCTACAAATAGTTTAAGATAACTCCCGAATTTGCATCCTTTTCTCGGTCTTGGATTAAATGAAAAAGTGTATTAGGAAACATTTTTGTTTTCTAATTTGATATTTAGTGTAGTTTTGTAATTAAAAGGTGTTGAATTATAAACTCGGAATATGAGTGATGAAAAGAAATAAAGTCGATGCGAGCGATATCTGTGAAAAATTTAAGTCAGAATCTAGACATAACTCTCCGGAAAATTTTCAATTAGCTATTGATTAAATACATCAATAGATGGCGCCCCGTGTCCAAAAGGGCATCTCCAGTGTACGAAAATTTGTTACGGAAACTGATAATGTTATTATTTTAGCGAAATAAAAAAGTAAGCAACTAAATTAGAGCTGAATCAGGCAGTGGCGGCGATTAGGTGGGAAAAGTAGGGGGCAAGAATTGACAGTCACCTAAAAGTAACCGGGGGCAGACAAAAAAAATTCAAAATTTAGTTATAAAATTAGGTAATTTTCCCGGATAATGTTGATTTTTAATAATTCCTAGTTTTAGGCAACTGAAATGAAATAAAAATTTAATTTTTTATCAAAAAGTGTGTGTGGGGGGGCAACCGCTCCCTAGCCCCCCCTGACTCGCCGCCACTGGAAACAGGCAGCTCATTCTGTTACAGAATTACAAAATTAGCTTTTTGTTTAAGAATTTCTTTTAATTTTACCTGAAAAAAATCATCTTATCAATCACTAACTCTGAAGGATAAATAACTACTAAAAGAATGATCGACGAATTTATTTTAGATATGCACGAGTAGTTTATATAAAACAAATTTAATTGAAACGTGCATATAGTTTTTTCAATTAAATTGCTTTATTAAAAAAATTAAAAAAATAATTCAAAAACTTTGATTCAAAAACTTTTTTAAAATATAGATTCGTAAGGTTTTCACTGCTTGCATATCAACGTTAGTCTTCTAAGCTTTTCATTTACGTTTTATAGAGCAATAGAGGAATCACTTTTAGAATAACTTTTTAATAATAGAGTGGATTCAAAGCAAAAAAGCGCGCCTTTTTAATGACAAGGAAGCTTAAAAAATACTTTCAAAATTAAATCGAAATAAAACAACCGATATTCTCATACTATATTTAGGATGATTAATAAGAACTAGCATAAAAACAATAGTTTTTTTTAATTTGAAAATTTTCCTTTATTTTTCTTTTATTATTTAAAAATAAAATTTCGATTTTAGGAATTCCTCATATTCAAAACCTTAAACATACACTATACCCTTGAATTTATCGATTCTATCATGAATTTCAAAAAAATAAATGCTAATTTTGTCTAGTATTTAGCAGGAGTTTAGGCATTTAAAAATAAGGAACATATGCACAATATTATGACAATGCAATCATTTTTATGAAATACACATAATTTTTTCGATAAGATTTTAAAAATACGAATCAAGGATTGGAAATAACTTCATTTCTATGCTTAGGGAAACTGCATTGATTGTTTTATTGAGATTATCTGTCTTGGAATCTGTTTTTATTGATTAGTTATTATAAAGCGTATTACAATGAGGAAGATATTGCAATCGGAAGAACAGTTTGTATTTTTAATAGTTTCATAGTTAAAGAAAATGTAGAATGATACCATTGACCTTTTGATTCTGGACATGGCCATTACACAAATACAAAATTTTTAAACCTAATAAATTTTCAAAGCTTATATAATTTTCAAGTAATTCAATCAAAAATTGACTTTCCATTGTATTTATAAAAAATGAAATGAAAAATATTGAGGGTGGTTAGAATAAATATCAGTAAATCGAATGAAAAACAAGAAATAAAGATTAGTTACTCTTACAAGATCTGTAGACATACTCAAATACCAAAGAGTTGAAACCTTTATGAAACACCTGTTTCTACAAAGCAGAAAATAGCAAAATGTGAAGTAAATCATTTAAAAGTAATATCTGCCTGTGGAGTTTGATGCGCGATATATTCTCAGAAAGTAATACGTTTTTTCTTAAAAATCAAAATGAAGTAGAAAATGAAATATTATACAAAAATGTTGGTTAGTTTTCATATGAAGGTAAAGAAATATTGTCCAGAAAAATAGAGTCGAAATCTAACGTTTGCGCCAGAGAAATCAGCCTAATCTGTGAAAAAAAAAAGAGTTAAAGAGAAGAATTTAGAGCTTTATCATATCAGACCCACAATATAGAACGAGCTTTTAAGTAAAATGGAATGACTTTTAAAGTTTTACCGAAAAAAAAAATCGCTTTCTTAATCGTTTTTAAAATTCTCCCGTGCTGTGTTCAAGGCGGCTGAGACGGCCACGGACAGCTTGACTATGACCAGCCCAACTCTTGATTATTTCAATAAAGTGCAGGGAAGGGGGAATCTTATGTTTTTTGCACATTCAACACTTCTAGGGATCTCCATCTTTTCGGGTATGGTAATGCAGTTTATGTCAATGATAAAAAGGCTGGAAAAATAAGCAAAATTACTTTCGGAAAAAAAATGTCAAATGCAGTTAAAACGCTTCTTCAATTTTATTAAAATTTTTAAGCATTAAATAAAATGTTTTTTTTGAAGAAAATCAAAGATGTGTCCAATAGGATGTTAAGGTATACCAAATTTAATTACTTGATTATTTCAATTCTATACTGTTAATTTAGTTCTTGGTAGGTCTTCATGAAATGATTACGAAAAAACTTTTTTATGGATCATTTCATTTCTAAAACTAAAAAATAGTTTTATTATTAAGATGACAGCAAAATTAATAAAGTGAACTTAAAACGAAATATCTAGGTGTTCAAGTTTGGGAATTTTTTTAATTACTTTCAGTTGCTAGAAAATAAAAAGCGATTATCGATTCAATTATTCCATTGTGAAAATTTGCGAAATTTGTGAAAATTTGCGAGAATGGAAAAGATAAATCTTGGAAAAATGTGAAACTGAATGAAATTGAGTTATAAAGATATAATATTTTTTTTTTGTTTTTGTTGAAACTCTTGAGAAGACTCCTTGTGTACCACAAATATAACACATGGCTTACAGAAGTAAGTAAATACTCAGTTAACGGTGGAAAGAACTTTCGACAGGAAAAGATATGGCACATATTCAACACAAAGTATATGAAATGAAACATAGTGCAAAAATTACTCACATGGATACGGACACATTAGGTAAATAGTTAAAAATATATACAAGGCGAAGAAACATAATCAAAATTAAACTCTTATAAATCAAAAATATAAAAACGCACAAATTCTGAACAAGTAACAATGTAAAAAGAACATTTAAAAAAAAACCAAAATATTAATAAAGAGGTAATGAAAAGGTCAAAAATAAAAAGATATATAAGCAAACACACA
>BGPR01000116.1:258950-373938 GCA_013235015.1 Araneus ventricosus
TTGTGGGGGTGCAGTTTTGGCAGTTCCACCAAGGGCGCAGGATACCCTCAGTACGGTATTGAATTTATGCACAGAACGACGCAAAGGATGATTTGTTCTGGAAGAAAGTAAAGAAAGTAGGAGGCCATGTTATATTATTCTTTTGCAAACTTTCGGGAGCAAACTTTCGAGCGGATGTCTTTCTGGAGCGAATTTGGTGCATGCCAGCGTCAAGAAAAAAAAACTGAATTAAGAATCTAAAAAGTTTATATTTTTTATGGAATAAGTTAATTACAAATAAGTGAGTGCTGATCTTGGCACTCGGTAATAGCAATTAATTACATTTTTTAAAAATTCTTCTCTACGGCTTGGATTCAGATCAATTTTCGAAATCTGAAAAAAAGTGCTCTTTTTCCCCTGACTTCTTGGGCGCCCACTTTCTCGAACTAATTAACACTCAGAACCCTTAGAAAGAAGGGACCTGAATTGAAGAACCTGAAACTCAAGAAATCAAAATAAAATACAGGGTATGGGTATTCCTAAAGCTCGTGTGGAATTTAAATTCAATGTAGCCTTCTAAATATATTTGATAGAAAGAATTCATAAGTACTGCTGACCCATCACTTCACTACAAGTGAAAGTAAATTGTGTTCTTTAGTTGGCAGAGTTAAATTCTAGTGCTATATCCAAAGAAAATTTAGAACCCAGTACAAGAAAGAAACACCCACAGGAATTCCATATCCAAGTAGAGATAAAAAAAAATTAAAGAACGTAATTTACATTCTCTTCTAGTGAAATTTTGGGTTAACAATAATTAGTCCAGTCATTCGGTGCTGAAAAAGGGTGGTTTAAAACAAATTCTGGTGGAGTTGTAATTTTTTGCTCCTTTATGTTTTTTGGGATGCTGATTACGAATCTGAAGTTTGCCACCAAACATTTTTTGTTGGAATGTTAGTTATAGCCAAAAAACTTGAAAAAATGGATTTTCCCCTAGTTTTTGGCTTATATCTCAAAAACTATCAACTTTTGTTTATCATCACAAGTATTTTTAAAATTAATTGTTTAAATATGAAATTTCCAAAGATAAGAAAATAATAAAATGCAGCAAGATTTCTAATCTTTTTTATACAGATTCCTTCTATGACAAATATTTATAAAATTACAGTTATTTTTAACTATACGCGAACCTTGTGAGCACCTTGTATTTTATTATTGTAGTTATTTATTATCTTGAGAAAACTGTCATGAAAAATGCTTCAAGAAAAATATATTATACTGTTACAAGCATTTTCATATCTAAAATAAAAGTTTATTTAAAAATTTGAAGAACTGAAATATCAGAGTTTCAGTTTCATTTCATAAGCAATTATTTTGCTCCTCTTTATTACATGGCTGAAAAGAACTTTCATTTCTTTTACCGTCATGATAGCTTGCAAAGGGCATTATTAGGGAACCATAATTCATCTGATGGCTGAACGCTTTGGGAATCTTTTTTCGCGAGTTTCATGTCGAGAAATGCATAACTGGAGGTCACTACAGTTAATTCGATTCTATTTACTATATAATGCATATATCATTCACGGTCATTTTTTAATGGTCTTCTTAGGATTTTTGTATTTCCTTCTTACTATAAGCACAGAAAGATGCTTCAGCTGGAAATGATCGCTAATTTTCTCAGCCTTATGTATCTTTAACTAAGAGAAAGTATATCCTAAATCAAGGATCCATTTTTGCTCATTAAACAAACATACCAATTTTCTAACCACAAATTAAATAAAACTTGCGATGCAGCTTAACACAGCCCTTTTAGGAACAACAGTGGAAGTAAGCGATCATGTGTTGATAAAAAGAATGAAATTTTCTCTATTTTTAATTTGCATCATTGCCGTGAGATGCTTTCACTTTAGAGATACTTCGATTAAATTCCTATCTGTTCCTTCTTAACGCTTGCATTGTGAAAGAGGTTCATAAGCGAAATGAAGTGTAAATTTGCAGACTTCCCTTCAAGAAAGGGGAAATCAAATTTTGTAAAAGGGATTATTTTTGACTGCCTTATTTTCACAAGATACTTGATTTTATATATCGGCAAATTCTGGGATGCATTTGTTGCACAGAAATTGGCAATAAGTTCACTCAAGTTTTAGAATTTAAATTTTCAAAACAATTTCTAGTATTAATAGAAGCTATTTTATAACACAGTATGTCGTCATTTTCTTTCAAATCAAAATGAGAACTGTGAACATTTTTCCGATCTTATTCCGATGTTAAAAATGCATTTTTAAACAGCAATAACACAATTATCAAGCCTATTTTTTTGCACTTGTTTTCAGTAAATTCTGGAAAATAGCATATTATTCAAATTATAAAGCTGAAGAACTTAAAAGCTAATTCGAAAAGAAAAACTGCCGTCTTACTGCTGTCTGCTACATGTCCATTCAACTGGTTCGGTTGCCTTGATGGCATCAGGCACAGAGTTCTGTTTGCTACATACTGCAAAAATGAAATATATTGAATTGGATATTAGAAAATTTGTCGAAATTGGGGAGAGACGTTACATTTTTGATCACATGCAAACTAGAATTATTTTAATTTTTGATTTGTAGTCGCAGACAGATATACCAAGAGTAGTAGTGAAATTACGTGGCCTATAAATCACGTGTTAATCATTAAAAGTTAATATTAGAATCAAAAAAAATTCTAGTGAAATTTCAATTTTTGATCAATGAAATCTTTTTCAAAGGATAGACGAAGCCATCGCATTTTTTTACAATTTGAAACAACTGAATTTAAATAACAAACTAAGAGAAATTGTGGGAAAATCTTGTATACTTAATTTTTGATAAGAATATTTTTTAAAGTTTCAAATAAAAAATACGTATATAGCAAGATTTTTAAAAAATGGTGGCGCTTAAATATTGTCTAATTTAGGAGGTTTTAAAAGATTTTTCATTTTCAGTTTTTAAGAATATCAACAATTGGCATATATTTAATTCCAAATTATTAGAAAGATGTAAGATTTGGAATGCAATACATTATGATAGTGCGAAATACGATGTTTCATATCAAATGAGCAACATACGGCATTTCTATTCTTTTTTAGGGGTCAAAAATGGCTCGAAACTTTCTAACTCGCTCTAGGTACAGCAATTTGTTGTCGAACAGGGCTTCTTAAATCTTCTTTTCCATTCATGACCCCTTTCTTCGAGTCTGTCATGATCCTCTTCTCTCTCAACGCATTTTTTGTCAATCCCAAGTAATAGGAAAAGCAAATATACGTACAACTTCAGAAAAGCAATAAATAATCTGTTTATTTTAACAATTACAGTAAAACCTCGGTTCACCCAAACCCGGGTTATCCGAAATGCCTCTGAAATTGCAAATTCAAAAAACTGTACTGCACAGGAATAATCGCAGAAATGGTAAAAAGAATTCCGGGGTGCAAATACATGGAAGCGTGCGAGGTGAATGAATGTAATTTTAACTTTAAGAAAGAACATAAATGTAGCCTACAAAGACAGTTTTGAATTCGTTTGACACTCTAAACATTTCAGAATTACATACTGTAATTATATACAAAATATTAATAGATGTTCATGGCTTAATCGCAAAAATCGTTATCCGAAAACGCTCCCCCACTATAGTTCGGTTAACCGGGGTTGTACTGCACTTAGTAAATTTAGCTGCAAAGCTTTAATTTAAGTTTCTTTTCCTAGTTATATTTGCTTTATAACATTGAAGAATACTTCAGAAATAACTGATGTCAAAATTTCAGAGAGCGCTAAATTCTGCTTTGTGGGATCCCGAACTTTTAAGAACTCTTGCAGTAACCAGAAATTGCATGAAAGATCATATCAGAATATCAACACGCAACCACTAGAGAGTGAAAACGATTCACAGATATTTTAGTTTAAATAACGTTAGTTAATTTGTAGTAGAGGTTAGGAAAAAGTATAAGTGCTAATTGATCCATTATAAGCGCGCGTTCTGTAATAACTTTGAAGAGAATGGGTTGAATGTCAAATACTACATGAAAACTAAAATGTGTTACTTTTAGGTTAGTTAATTACAGGTTTTCGTTTTAAGCCTCCAATTTCTTCGCAACTCAATATAATGCACGGAAACCAGTTTTGAATTGCGACATTATTTAAATCTGATTAAACATTTTGGTCATGGGAATCAATCTTAATTATCGTTCAAAGAATTTCTCAAAAAAAAAAAAAAATCGAAGCAATATTTCGTAACAGGTATTCTGCGACACGAAATTAAGGTCTATGATGGCTTTCAAGGAAAATTACCTCATACCTACTTTAATGCATTTTTGTGACCTTCTAGCATGTATGTGTGCTATCATATGAAAGTTAAAAATTTCTACTTTAAGAACTATTCTAGAATATTAACAAACGTGTCTTTATGGATATTTAAACTGTAGTAGTTAATTTTAATTGACTGGGACGCCTGAATGGTAAAGAATAAAATGCACGATGCATCTAATTTTCTGAAACTGGAAGGAGAGAAAAACTCTTGAATGTGCTGCTGCGTTTGCTAGATGCTAAATACAATTTTAAAAGAAAAACATTGTGGAAATATGTTGTATTTTGATAGTTTTGAAAACTGTGTATTATACAGGGTGAGAATAAATTATTGGACCCATTTCAAAAATTGATGGGGCCCCCCCCCCCAATAATGTTACAAATACGTTTTTTTTAATGAGAGCGCATTTTAAAAAGTTTTTTTTCAGATAGGTAACGCGCCGTTACAGTGGTCTCAGGTGATCGTAAATTATTGGACATCTCTCTATTGGACATGAGAGCCATTATCTGCGAAACTATTAAGGTTGGAGGAAAAATGAAAGCATGTGTTTGTAGGGAATATGAAGCTCTTTAATTTGTTAAATCATTTGTAATCCGAAAACTAAATAGTTTTCGAGATATTGAAGAAAAACTAAAAAAGGAGACCAGAAAACGCGCATTGGCTTCTGCTGATCGGTAGCCATTGCATATGGAAATCTATCGCTGTAGCAAATTTAGAATGCCGTAATGGTATGACACCTATCCGAAAAAAAACTTTTATATTTGCTATCTCATTAAAACAAACCCAGTTGTAACATTATTAGTTTTTTATTGATTTTTGAAATGTGTTTAATAATTTATGACCACCCTGTATTAACATTCCGTTTAGAGTTTGAAATAGGGAGAAATGTTGGATGTTTAGTTTAGTTATATTAAAGCAACGCGAGGGCCATTTTGTAAGCTGATGCGAAGAATACTTTATCTGAGCTCCAAACTTCCACTCTACACCAGTTTGAGGTTGTTTGACGTGTACCAGGCCCACATACACGACAGATCTTTTAGTGAACTCGGAACCCCAGGATCTCAAAGCTGAGACCTTACTATCTGGCCATGGCGGTCCATAGTGTGGGTGTTGGAATTTCGAGCTCTGACTCTTGTGTAAAAGTAATGAATGCTTATGCAGCCCACTTCCCACACTATGCTAACGTAAAAACGAGTGGTCTACGATTAGAATTTATGCTCACCAAACCCACATTATGTTGAAGGTGCTCGATGGAGCCTTGATTCGGAGCACTGGCCACTGCGACCTTCAAAATCTTGCACATAATTGATATTCGTTGTACTATAAAGAGAAAACTATTGTTTTATACAACTTTCTTGTACAATATTGTTTTATATTTAAACAGAATCTCAGATAAGAGACTACGTCGACCGATTGTGTTTTATACGAATTTTAATAATTTTTTCCTATCCTTCCTTAATTGGTTTAAAGCATATAAGTGTAAGCAACAAAGTTTTGTTGTAAATTAAGTAGGAATAAATTTAATAGATTTTTACAAGATTTTTTCATCCGCCAATTGGGGAATTTGTACACTTTCGGTTTCCTTCATCAGCATCCATGAAATTACAAAAATATTGCTTGATACACTTTATATCTGGCAATTTAAGTCAGAGTTATTTAAATATTTATCAAATCAGAAACTATGATATTAAAAACTTTAGAAAAGTTGAACTTTTACAGTATTTCTTATATATTATTTTGGTGAGATAAACAGTTCTTTCAAAAACATTGAATTAAGAAATATCTTAAGGTGCAATCAGAGTAACTTGTATTCAAGTTGTATAAAAGTATATAAGCTCTATTCTGCACTGGTGCGCAATATTAAATAATCTGGAATACCAATCCTGATAATTTAATATTGTGCATGCATGCTTTACATTAGATGCATGGAAGAAAATAGTAGTCAAATTTAAAATTTAGACAGTCTAAAAGTACTTAAGACCAAAACATAAATCTCTGGGCAGTAACATACGCTAAAATATTCAATGTTACGCAACATAAAAATGTAAACAGTGGCAACAACATAAAACACGGCTGTCTAAACTTCTGCTTGATCGAAAAGAAAGTTTTTTATGAAATTAAAAACCTTTATGAAAAAATTTTTCACTTCTGCAAGCACACTTTTGCTTAGGAAAATAAGATATGGAAATACTATATTAATAGATGGTAAATAAAAAAAAAAAATTTGTGACAGCTCTTTGTATAGATTTTAGAATCAAATGACTGTCTAAATTATTCTTTTGTTTATCAGTGCCGAAGAGTTTAACTAAATTGCTTGCTAACAAATTTTTCACAACCGCAAAATTCTTGCTGTGGTATTTCATTTGGAATTGCCTTTAAAACTTGAAAAAACTTTTAAATCAAATAGTAAAAGGAACTTAATGGGCATTTCATTTCATCGATTTCGTCAGAAACAAACTGAAAGGCTGTTACTTCTTAAGGTTTGTTTAAAACCATTTATATATAAGATTTTTATGATGTTGAGAGTTACGAACATTCAAGTACCCAAGCTAGAAGTAATAAAATGGTCAGCATTATGGAAACTGTGATTTTTCTGCAATGGAAATTTCGAGACTCGATTGCAACAGAATTTTCTGCTCTCTATTAGAAATTTTTTCGTAACTGAATCTGGAAGTGGAGATGGTTTCTTGGGGTGGAGAGAAGTATCGGCCTATTGTTAGACTTAACTATCTTAATGTTTGGGCTCCACAAAATAGGTTGAGATATGGTTATGATCCTCCGGTAGCCACCAGTTCAGAAATTGATTATTTCTGTTTATAATATCAGAAGCAGAAAATAATTTTGGTTTAAGTCTATTGGCAAAATAATAATAATAATAATAATCGTACGATAGCAAACTGTAGTACAATGTCTTCTCTAAAACAGCTATGTCGCTACTGATACGATGCAGCGAGCTTCACCTTCACCGGTGATGTGTCAAGTTATTGGGTTGCTTGTAAAACATTCCTTTTTACAATGATCAAGATTATTGGGAGCTCGAGCTACGGACATCTTGACTTTCCCTCTTTGTACATGAAATGGAGTAAAAGAAGTAAATCGCACCATTTTATTTCCTTCCCTCTCTTACAGATTTAAAAATTAAAAATAAATTGACACTATTCTTTTATTTTACCTATTGCATTATATGCACCCCTTTCTCATTGTTGCTACGCCACTGTGAATATGTGGTGTTCCTCATCTTGGTCTCGTTTACCAAATGCTTCGAGACAGAACTCGTGACACAAATATTATCCTTATTTCTCTCCAAGTAATAATTTTTTAACCAAAGCAGAAAATATTCCTTACGAAAGGAAAATGACTGCACGCAAAAGAGCTTGAGAAGTATCATATATCAGAAGTATAACAACTCGATTTATCTCCAGTGGTATATTTTCACTAATAGGGAACACAACCTATAACAAAAACTGATAGTCTCTTTAATTCAGGAAACTAGTGGAAAAGCACTTACATTGAATTTTTCTATTTCAAGGTTATTCATTCATCTTTTTAGCTTTCTGCTTGTTGGCCAATAACATTGAATCCCTCCGATATTTAGTGAGAATGAAACAAGTCAACCTAAGAAAAAAAATAACATCTGGTTTTTATCATGCCATCTTTCTTATGTTAGTTTTTGGAAATATAGATATTCAGTTGATCGTCTTTTCTATAGGGTCCAGTTAATTAACCTCACAAACACATTGAAAAGAACACATAAAAGAAGGAAAAAATGAGATATAATAGCAAAAAAGGCTTTCAATAAAAATAAAATTTAATTCTTTCAGATCTAATCAACCATAATTAACCATATACTGCACAGTTAATTAATATTTGTATCTCTACCTTTTTTGGATCTTTCAATCAATTTTGATCATTTAAAAATTATAATAGATTATAAATACTAATAAAATTATTCACTAAACTCATTATTGTCTTGTGGAAGAAACGTGTTTTAGTAAAGGAATTTTTATAAGCAGTTAATGTTTATAAAGAACTAATTTTAATTAAAAATGACTTGAAAATTAATATTTTATTTATTTTTCAGCACATCTTGCGCTTGTTTATATAGATTTACACGAGGTTTGATGAAAAACAAAGAATGGTGCACTATTGGGTTAAAGCTCCTTTTGAATTTAATTAAATACGCATACACCATATATTAAGTGAATAGTGATGCTATTTTGCATTATAAATAATATTAATAATTTATTTATAATATATCTCGATATTAAAGTATTTTGAAGCAAATTTAGAGGAAATTTTAGATATAAATCAAATAACTATAATTACAATTCAGGATGCCATTCAATCGCGTTAAAATGCATGGAAAAATAATTCTAAAATCTGTCAATATTCGATATTCGTCATGGAAACTTTTACGATGGTGGTGAATATGAAGATATAAACCTTTTTATTTTTTAACTTTCGCAATATACGTTGATTTTTATGTTAAACTATCTTTTGTGCTCAGGTGCAGAACATCCTTCCCGTGTACTCCAGATGGACTTTATAAAACGATGACATAAAACCCATGGGTTGCGTTCATGTACTTCTTTCATTAATGAGTAAATGTAATCATAATTTAAGAACACTCTTAACTCTATAAACTTCTTTATAATTTACATACATTTATATCGGCATAAGACAGATTATATATTTACTGAGAGTATATATAGGGGAGACCGGGGTTAATCGTTACATGGGCAAGTGGTTATATTCGAATTTTAAAATAACCACCGGTAGAAACTCACTTTTATCACGGCAGATGGTCGCCCTCATTCGTATGTCTTCTTCACCGAACGTTAGTCGTTGAAGAAGAACGTAGTCAATAGCAGAGAGAATTCTTGTGATAATGTTGATTTTGTGCTGTTATTAATTTTCTTTTTAAATTTAAACTTTTTATTTGCGACAGAACCTTTAGAGATATCTGTTTAACGCCTACATCACAAAAAAGCCTAGATTTCAGGTAATTGATATTATATTTAAAAGTTCTAAGCAAGTATAATATACCACTTACAAGTAGCAAGATATAAAATATCATCACATATGGGGTTACTTGTTACAATTTCGTTGGGGATACTTGTTACAATTTCGTTGGGGTTACTTGTTACAGAGTAACAACTTGCCCCGAGTAAGTTTTTATTGTAAGAAATGCGTTTTCTTTTTAAAATTGATATAAGGAACTATAAAAGACAGATGGATGGAGATACGTTCGCTTCCCCCAAGAAACATTTCTGGGGACAGCGAAAATAGTGATGATTGGTTGTTCATTGCGAAAGGCGACTGGTAAATATGGAATTAATTTCATGACACTCCATATATGCTGCAGTAAAATAAAAAGTGCTATCAATGATTAGTTGTATTTCTAATCAATTTCATTTTATAATTTAATTAATTTAAGAGTAATTAATTTGAATTAAATAAATAATTAAACATTACAGATAAATTTGATTAATTTTTAAAGATTTTTCTTGGAGATTCCGCATACAAGTTACAAGTCCTTTCTGTTTCATATCCAGAGTCAACTGTACCTAGCGTTGTTTATAAAAAAATCACACCCTCGACAGGTCTTCACACACAAACAGGAGACGGAACCTCAACAGTACATAGACAGATCTTAGAAGCTGTACTACGACCTTCCTACTAAGGAAGTTAAATCATTGGTACATCAGGAAGCAATTAAAAATCAAATACAAATCCCAGTGGGCTGGAGTAAATGTAAGCTTTTCTAAAGTGTAAGGAGTCTCTTTCCTTCCGCATTTCGTAAGTGAAAAGACTGAGTAGAGTCACGAGCTTTAAAAGGAACAATGTTGTAACTTCCTTCACTAATTTTGCCAGTATCCACAATAGATTCAAATTCTAGGGTCAAGATATCTATAGCGTTATCGAGACTAGGGTGGCAATGGTTCAGAAGCCAAGGAAGATAATTGCCAGAAAAGGTGCCAAACAGATTGGATCAGTGACATCTGTTGAGAGAGGGACTTTGGTAACCATGGTTCTTGCTGTTGGTGCTAATGGTGACTCAGTTGCTCCTTTTTTTCTCAAGGAAAAACCCTTTAAATATCACTCCCTTTCAAATGCACAACAAGGAAGGGAAGGGTCAATAAATAAATTTGGATGACTGGGCAGGATTTTCAAAGCTTCTTCAGAGATTTTATAAAACATACCAAAATCATCAAAGAGAGGCCTGCCCTACTTCTTCTAGACAATTATCATTCTCATCTCGACTTACCAACATTGGACTTGGCCAAAGAAAACGGAGTGATTCTTTTGTCTTTCCAATTTAGATATTTGTAAAAACTGTAATTCAGACAATGATTATGATGATAACTCATCAGAATAACTTATGAAATTAAGTGAATTTATGACGAAAAGCGAACATAAGTCCTTCGTTATTCTATAGAGATTATAAAATAATAACCATACTAAAACATAAAGGTATTAAATTTGATTTTATTGATTAACATATTTTATGTAACAATTTGACTCATCTAGTGTAACAACATACCCCATTTCGGGGTAAGTTGTTACAATGCACATGCCTGTATAAAACTTTTAATGCCTTTAAAATTATCGTTATCAAATCGATTTTAAAAAATATATTATGGATATTCAATAATTAGAGTAAATTTTAAAGTGTGTTTCTTAAAAATACTTTTAATAGTTTCTTTTTTTAAAAAAAAATTGAAAAATATTGTAACAACTATCCCTGTCTCCCCTATGTCACTTTGCTGTAGAATTGTTAAGTTTGATTTTCATTGAGAATTTATAAGCGTGGATGAAAGAATTTATAAGCATGGATGAAAGAATTCTGATTTATATAGCAATAAGGGACCGCAAAAATCTGATAATCAATAGAAATAGTTTACGAGGATTGAGAATTATATCTTCTAGATGAGAACTCAATCCGATTTTTCTATCCTTGATATGCTTCATTTGTTGAAATAATTTTTTAATGCTTCATTCTATGTTTTTTTTAGTTTTTATATGTTTTTAATTCGCTAGGCTCCTTGAAGAATTTTAAAAACCATTTCTTGTACTTTAGAAAATGGAAGAAGTTAAAAGTAGTTTATTCAGAAATTTTTTTCACCCGGTATCACTTTCTATCGAGCGAATTGTTTGAACATCAAAATAAATTTGGACATTGCATGGAGAGTGTATAAAGCTCGGGTGCTATTTTAAACAGTTATAACTTTGCAAATATGCATGATAGAAAATATTATCGACATGAATTAGAAGCCCTGATGTATCAAGTTTTATTTTATGTCTTTTAGCTTCAAAATTAGTTATTTTTCAGAATTACTATTGACCTACGGTTTCATTAGAAGAGAAAGTAAGCTGCTTTCTCAGATTATCTATTTTAGTTTCTTTTTTTTAATCCACAAGGATACAGAATTATTGTGTGGTGCTTTCTTTACTGTGCATCATTCATCTTGTACTGGGTTCTCAGAGGCAAATTTTGCTTCAGCGAACAAAAGAACTTAATTTGCCTTTTTTTCCCTAACGAAATCTTAGGTTAACAGTGATTCTGAAAAATAAGTAATTTTTTAGTAAAATTTCTAAAAGTGAAATTCCTGAAAACAATATAGATATATCTAGTTTTCTAATATCTTTGACGTATTATTTCTATCACATACAAATACAGCTATTTTAAATTATACACGAACTTTATGAACACCCTGTTTTGAATTTTCTATGTCTTTGAGGTAACTAGTTGAAAAGATAGTTATCCATTCAAGATAACCCAAATTCTTTCCTAGAGAATTCTGAAATGGAATTGACAAATGAAAATACATGTTTGATTAAGAAACTTTTGTTAGTTTCACAACGAAGCTCTGTAAATTTTTGCTTTATAGCAGGACGTCGGTAATCTACGACTCTTTGATTATTTAAAAGAAGCTTTGAAGTTGAAAAGCGTTGAAGATAGAGTTTCTTCGAGGATAATATTCACAAATTGGCCATTTTATTGCTTCAGACACCTTGGAAAACTTTAAGACATTAAAATCAGTTCAGTTCATTAACGTCCCGTTTTGAGGCTACACGAGGGCTGTCTTGAGACGAACCACGTAGTTTGAATTATGGTCAAATTACGAGGACGACGCTTGATCCGGCACTCCTTGTCCAAACTTCCGCACCACACCAGCCGGAGGAGGTTTAACTTTTGGCAGATTTAACGTGCAGCAGGCCCACCTACATGGTGGTTCATTTAATGAACTCGAGTTTTGAAGTTGGAACTCTCGGACCTCGAAGCCGAGACCTTCTGGCCACCGCGGCCCATAGGTCAGATGCCGGACTTTCGAACTCTGTTTTTTTGATAAAAGTAACGAATGTGTACGCATCCCACTTCCCACACTCTACAAGCATAAAAACGAGTGATCTGCAAATAGATTTAAGGCTAATCCAAACAGTCGCCGCTAAATTGTAGAGTTTTGCAAGTGAAAGATATTTTGCTGCAATATATTATTGCAAAATACATATGCTTAATTTCTGCTCTCAGTGTCTTCAGGTCTTCATGTTAATATGACCGGTAGTTTTCGAATATAAATTTCATTGACTGTAAATTTACTCGTATATTAGCAAAATTAACAACCTGGAATCGTTCCTAGAATTAAAGCCGACAAGTTACAGAGTGAACACGTAGAAACTTCCCCTGGAAATACAAGTTCTTAGCTTACGCTGATTAAAATCAATGAAACCAATTTGGTGTGATTTTTAAAAAATCTAAATGAGATATAATTAACATAATACATTATCGTATTACTTCAAATTTTCCTTATTTGAAAAATAGGTATTTACTTGCTTCAAAATTTTTTAAAAATTGTTATCAGGGTTAGATTTGGATATTTCTTCTCAAAAGTTTGTCGACCCCTACTCTACAGAAAAAAAGGAAGATTTCAATCAAGAAGAAGCTGTTCTCGACTGTAATCCTGAAGATTATCTAATCAGTGTTGCGGACATAAAGAACCAAGAATGCAGAAATATATTAGCTGAATCACATTGGTTAGGAACTTCATAAAATTTTAGTGTTCAAATCAATGATATTAATCCCATTATCGTCTTACATAACAGAATGGTTTTGTTAATGTGGGGATTTTTCATTATTATCATGTGTTTGGAGCAGAGTAGCGATCTTCGGCTCTTGCAATATTAAGCCACAACCAACCAACCAACACACTAAATGTGGATTTCTAAGTTATAATTGAGGGTAATATCCTGTGTTGCATTTTTACTTGCATAAATTTGCAAATTATTTAGAAGAATGTATAATCTTCCGAAATAAACTTGTTAAAACTAACTGATCAATTATATTTCACGAGCGTCTTAAAGATATAAATATTTAGAAGCACGCCAAGTCTTTTCAGACCCATATTAAGTTAAACTACAGGCATATTATTGCCACATTTAATTTAACCTCTAAATTTTCAAAACTTTATAATAATTATATAGCATTCGAATTTTAATATGTATTTTCAAATAATTTTCCCAATTAAGATCAGTGTTTTAATCATAAATATTAGTTATTCTCTGCATAATGAAAGTTTAAAATTAAAGCATGCATTTAATATTAATTTTTAACGAAATTCTGGCATTACAATTAATTGTTGTAGAATTTAAATATTTAGTTTTGCTCCATGTCGAGAGGCGTAGACATTATTTTTAAGTAAGATTCTTAAAGCTTAAATTTTAAATGAAAGCTCCTTTTTTGCGTTGAGACGTATCTGATTAAAACAGTCATTTTTATTTCCCAGAAAAGTATTTCAAAGAAACGAAACGATTAATTTTAAATGAATTTACCATTTTGGAATAAAAATCGCTTTCGATTTCTCTCTAAAAATTTTTATCTTTTAGCGAACTTTCTTTTACTGTCATTAAATTCTACATTTATTTCTCTGAAATTAAAATAATTTAACATTATGATTAGCTAAAGTCTCGCTTTATTAATTACTGTTCCTGCCTTTGATTAATATTCCTCAGTTTTACCGACTTTCAAAAGTTTTCTAATCGGAGGGTTTATATTTTCATAAAGTGTGTCAAATTTTCTACCAGCAGAAAAATGATTGAAGAATATTAAAAGGGAGAAAAAAAAGAGATTCTAAGAGGGAATAATTTATTTTAAAGAAATTTATCTGTGAATTAAGGTTTTCTTTGTTTAAATGGTTGAAATTATGCTGCGTGCAGGTTTTCAAAGGCGTTTAATACATATCTAAAGGATCCTGAAAAGATTATTACATCATAATTGCTGCTGTTTTATGAGCGCATTCCTGAATGCAGAATAAATATTGATTATCTTGTTTGCTGAAATTAACACATTTCATAAGTTTATTTAAACTGCAGAGCTTTAGAAATGTGATTTCTTAGGTCAAATAGACTGCAAGTGGAATGCAACAAGAAGATAATGCAACGCCAGAAAAGTCTTGATGCCAAAGGCTCTACCAAAATGAAACAATTCCAGTTAGTTTTTTTGAAACATTTTTTTCTCAAAATATTCATTGATTGACGGAGTACAATATATCGTTCAAGAAAAGTCATTGTTTTACTACTTTTTTACCAATGATATTTTTATAAAAAAAAGTCATACCACCCGGTTTTACCCCCAGTAGTGTGTTAAAATCTGGTACACATGTTAACTTTATGGGAAATTAGGAAAACTCGATTTTCAGTGGAAAAAAACAGACATTTTTATTTTGTATGACAATTTAAGAATATTAATTACAAAATTCATATTTAAAACAATTGTCTTCTTCCCCCACGCCACTGCAACTTTCGTGGACCAAGCTAAGACAGTTTCTACATTGTTTAACCCTTCTCATTTATTTAAATTAGAAAATACATCATTAAAATATTAACAATCAACTTCTGATGTGTTTTTATGGTCTTCAACAAAGGAATCATCATCATTAAACTGACTGTCCTGGTCTTAACCACTTGGATTACCCGAGTGCAGAGTGTCCCCGAGTGCAGAGGTTATAAAGAACGAAATATAACCGCGAAAATATCGGACTAAATCCTTATTGTATGATGGGGTATAAATTTTTAGCAAACGCATAACAAGCTGTACTAAATATAGTTTTTATGACTGTAACGATTATTAAGTAAGGATAGTTTAAAATCAAACCAACATTAGAGAGTTGACGTCTTAAAACAAATAAATCTTCACAGACGCGGTGAATTTAACAGTTAGAACTCGCCACTATGACTGTTCCTTTTTATTGACTAGTTGAGTGTAGTTTAGTGTCTGTGCAATAGAAAGGAGTAATAATAGCGCCACAATCAAGGGTACCCAGTTTTCCTCACTACCCTGCTTTACCCCACTCTCCCCTACATGAGCCAGGAAACCAAAGTTATTAAGTTTCTGTTGTATCTTTTTTATCTTTAAATTATTCACTTTGAAAAACATTGTTAGAATGCGAAAAATACGTTTAGCTACTTATTGAAGATGAACAACAATGACGGGGTACGATAGCATGGTGGCAAGGTTTGGGCCAGCCTACCTCTGTCGTGAGCTTGGAGAAGATGTAGGTTAAGTCTATGGAGGCTCATATGTCCTCACTTTGGTGTAAAGCATCGAGTTTTTTTGGCGTAAAGTTCGAAGAGTAAGGTGCTGGATCGTCATTTGATCGTGTTCCAAAATACGAGGTCTACATCGAGTAATTGTTGTGTAGTTTCAAAATTCGGCATTGATTTATCCATTAAGTAATCGTGAGAGACGAATCATAAGAAATCGGCATGGAATAACTATATTTCCTAAGATAGAACAAATTACAATTTTAAATGAAGTTTTTCATGAGTTACTCATATCCTGACTAAGTCAGCACAACATTCAACACTTTTTTACTATTGAAAGAAGTATACATTAAATATTAATCCCTTAGAGCCTGTTCGAGAAATATATATATATAGTTGGTATTTAAATTATTTATAGAATTTTAAATTAAATAATATTTATTTTGTAATTCATAAAGTGGTGTGGTATACGAGTCTAATACATTACATTTACGAAGACTCAAATGTTCTCTCTCACTTTTGGTGTGAAAGTTTAGAGAGTGGAGTTACAGTTGATGCGACCTTTCCTCGCTTCTCATTGCTCAAAGAGCAAAAAGATTACATTATATTCCCATTTCTGTTCACTTGGTGTTCCACAAACACTTTTTCATAAGAATAGAATTGTTTCTCAAGCTAAGTAATGTACATCGAACTAGAACTGAGCCTTTTTCCAGTTCGAAGTTTGCCATCTGAGTTGTCTGTCCCTTTAAAATTACCTTATTTTGTATTTACAAACAGGCTTTGCAGTGTCAGTAGTTCGTGATAATGAATGCATTAAATCTCAAAACTGCTGGTTTTTGGTAGCAACATTTATCGTATTAAAACCTACAATGCATGACTGGCATAATTATTTATAAGAGTGTGTCTATGAATTTTAAGATGTGATAAATGCAAAAAAAAGTTGGTTTCATCGGTGTGTATAGTATGTGTGTGAGTGGATTATTATTTAAATACCTTATAAGATGACTGAATAAGAAACAAGATAGAAAATTCGAGATATAGAGTATGAGGGGGATTAAAGACTATCGGAACTAGTGCCAATAATTGCCAGGACGTAGCTCCCCTTTACACACTTCTATACAGTTTCTATACAGTAGAGCTTTGAAAAATGTGTGTACTGTACAGTTGATGCATTTGTTATGGAAGAAAAATTTAGTTGAAAAATGTGGTCCATGCTCTGTCTTATTGAAACATAGCCATACAGCTTTGATTCATTCCCTGGCACAATCATTTTCAAAACGTTTTCTCTCATTTTAAGTACATTCAAGAAGATCGAGCTGAGCTGAAAGCAGGTCTTCTTTTTGGCCTGCTGAGAGCAGTTTAGTCACAAACTTGGTAAACACGCATCTCATATTCAACTCTTCAGTTATAATAAGCTGAATTGAACCATAGTTAATGTTGCACTCCTCAGATAAAACACGATTCGATGATTCGCACATTTTGGATGTTCTGGTCATCAATTTCGACATTTTCACAGACACGTTGAAAACATTTAAATAGCTCATAAACTCTTGACGGTTCAAGCAATATCTCCCATAAACTTTCTTCAACTTTGAATAAGTCTCACCACAGGTACCGCAAAGCTTTTGACAAAATTTGCTGCAGATTTTCTGCTCAACTTTCTCTGCTATAAAAAAAAGTGACGACAGCATAGAACATACATTTTCAAAGATCTACTGTACAGCAATGGTGCAAGCTATGACCTTGTAACTTTTGGTGCATGCGTGGGAGGACTCAAGCTCAATATCCGCCAAGCGTCTTTACGCTGCGAGTTTTGGCCTTGAGGGTAAGGCACCAATCATGATACTTTTTGGTCACACCTCGTATTGAGGTGTTATACGATCATCTATAGCTTATTGACAGTTAAGAGCTGTGCTGGACCTATATATTTTCAATGCTAAAATATATGTCTTATTGATGAAACACGGTAGTTCGGTTCGAATATTTAGTACTAAGAAAAGCACAAATTCAGATTGAAAATAAAAATGAAGAAAAATATTAAAATTCAATCTTACTAAGAAAAATAGTTTTTTTTTAACAGGAAGAAATCAGTTAAGAAACTGAGATTCATTTCAGGAAAACAATTCCTTGCTGTTATAGAATTCTTTTTATCTCTGATGTTTTGGTGTGTTGTGGTGCAATGGCGTAAGGTGTAAGCGTATAACCAAGCATATGGTGTTAACAAGAATTGTACATTGGAGTATGTGATGACAGAATAAGAAAGAAAGAACAGCATACATAAATAGATATATATTAGATGTTTAATCAAATTCAAGCAGTTGATGAAGAAAGAACATAAAATGAGTTTAAATCTTCGAGCCATACTATTCAAAAGGAAAAAAAAGTGAAACTACATGTAGCAATTTTTAATCTTGTTTCATCGAGTAAAACGTAAAAAAAACCCCATGCATTTAAAAATAAATTGAGCTTAAAATTTCAAGAACAGTTAGTTACAAAGAAATTCGTTCAGACAAGCGTACCGCTGTCTTTCATAGTTTTCTTTCAAAAAAATTTAGGAGATCTTGTTCCATTTTGGTAACGATTTCATCAAAGGCATTTTGTCTTTCTTGAGCACAACGACGTGTTTCTATGTTAAAAACCAAGATTAGAAGGATAAGGTAGTTTGATGGAATAGTCGATTAAAAGTTTGCTCAATTTTTCCTCATGATATTACGCAAATAGGTAATAAAAATATTTTCAATTTAGCATTTAAATGAAATATATTTTCAGTTGAGCAAATTTTGATTCAATAATTTCATATTTATTTTTCCTCTTCTCCCAGCTGTTGGTGTTTTCCATCCCTCAGCAAATCAATATAGGCGCTGAGCGCCGCTTCGGCATGCAGCAATTTTCTATGTCTGGGAATCAATTTCACCTTTATTTTCTCTGAAATCTTCAACTGTAACCCACTCCACTTTTTGAAGGGACTGCGAAGGTCTAACATTCCGTGCGAAATGCTCCCTTTTTAAAGACTCGGGAATAATTCTTTATTCTTGAAACAGAGGCTTTGATTTTCGATTAACTAAGCTAGCGTTCTATTTCGAGATGAGAATTCAATAACAGGAATATTTGAGATTGTGGCTGATTAACTTTCCTTTTCTAGAGCAACCGAAACGAGCGGAAGAGTGATAAGATCTCAGAGGCGTGTCTACGATCTTCTGCAACCGAGTCAGACTATTACTTCAGAAAGTTGCTAACAACATTTAATGAATCTGAAAAAAGAATTTAGGTGAAAGCAATTGAAATATTCCAAACAACACGAGAAGAATATTTATCAGCAGGAGATATGATGAAAAACTTATTTTCCTGGGAATTATCAACTCAACAACCACATCTGTTGCTATATCGGACTACCATCTGTTACGATCCATTCAACATGGCATTGCAAAATAGTACTTCCCTTCTTACGAGGAAAAAATTGACTAGATAAATGGATCGATTAAAGAAAACACGATGGTGTTTTTTTCAATTATGGAATCCACTTATTGCCTGCTTGATTCCACGATGGCCTGGTGGTAAGGTCTCGGCTTAAGGAGAAAGGAAACTCGATTTTATTGAAGAACCGCCAGGAATGAGGGCCTGGTGTTCTCCAAATGTCCTTTCTCTGGCGTAGTGAAGGCATTTTGAGAGGGCTTAGGTGTCGTCCTCTTCATCTGACTACGGTTTAAAATTGCTTTGCTTCAAGACAGGGCGTAAATATAACTAAAATAAAAGGTCTGCCAAAGGAGCGAAGGTTGCAGCTTTTGAAGGAGCATACTTATAAAAACTTTCGTTATTCTATAAAAGCAACTTTGCTTTATTTATCTAAAGTCTTCTGAGAGGATCTAGTAAATATATGGTACGAAGTTCTAGTTGAAAACTTTTCAATGTTTCTTATGTTCAATGTTCTTCTCGAGCTGTTGTGCGCTGATGGATCCTTAAAACAGTGTCGTATGTGCTTCATTGCTGTTACTTCACATAAGAAATTTAAGATTCAGTTAGACCCTAATTCATTTAAACTATCAGTCATAAAGTTAGAAGAAATGAATCAAATTTGAAAATTATCTATCAGGTTGTTTCAAAGAATTTTATGTTAATCTGTAGCTTTATATCCCATAATTTTGACTGACTATTTTAAAATGCAACGCATTTCGTTATCATTTATGCTATTAAAATAAATGAAACATAAAAAGTTTCTCTTTGTCATGCACCATCTGCAGCCAGTGTCGAAATAATTTATTGACTAGCCGCCATTGGCGACCAGCTTGTTCGCTGGCAATATGGGTTGTGTTTAATTTCAGTTAAAGTCTTATGCTTGAGTTGATATTCATGGTGCTCTCAACAAATTATTTTTAAACATCAAATTGCTATAGTTATTTAAGCCGTGCTATTTCAGTAGCCTCATACTTGCTATGCATATGATTGCAGATTTGGATAGAGTCGTAATTATAATTAAACATAATTTTTGAAATCGGCAATAAGAGAATATTTTATTTTTATTATATTTAATTTATTCTGCTGAAATTACATGCGCATTATTTTGAAATTATTTTATACGTTTTCTAAATCAAAATTGTACAGAGATGTATGCAACAAGATATGTAACATATATTAAATTTGAATTTTTTACTTAATTTTGTATAGAAAAGGAATTTAAAATAGGCAAATACCATCTATTTCATTCTAAATTTTGCATTTAATAAAGGTTCTTGAACTTTGCGTCTGTTGACGCAAAATTTGTGACATACAGAAGTGATTTACAAGAAAACAGTGGGAAAGAGAAAAATCCATTTTCATTCGACTTACTGAATAATTAAAGATAAACGACAAGAATGAATAAGGTCAACTGTCAGCAATTTAAAATCTACTGAATTTTTAGTTTCAAATCCAATACTTTATCGTCAAAGGGCCTGATTCGCTGTTAAAATTACACATTTTATTTTTTTACTTAAATTTGAATTTTTTACTTAAATTTGTATAGAAATTAAATTTAAAATATGCAAATACTATTTATTTCATTCGACATTTTATATTTTTAAATTTCTATTTCCTTTTCTCTAGTATTTATATACATTTACTGAACTTGACTTGGTTGTGAAAATGGAATTTTATAATGAATTTTTCGTTCACTTTCTGATGTGATACATTTTTGAAATTCTATAAATTTGTGTATTCTGGATTACAAAGCACAATGTTAATATTTTCTGGATGACAATACTTCAGATTTATCTAAAAGTTAATAAATTAGTTTAATTAAATTTTGATTCCATACTTATGGCATCACCTGGTAGTAGATTTGAGAAAAATTGATTTCAAAGTTCCATAATGTTTATAATGACGAATTGTCAATTAAAGACTAAAACCTAGGAAACATTTAAAATAAAAAAAATCTACCCTTACTACACTATTAAAAGTATAGTAAATGTAAATTATTTTTAATAAATTTATCACGTTTACTTATCTGTCTTACCCGGGAACTAATGTTTCGATGTATAACTGAGTTTAAACTTATTATGCACAAAATTAAGGTAAATTTAAATTGTTTTCTGGATGTAAATAAATATTATGGTTCTTTTTTATAAAAGAGTACGCAGTATTTAAATGGAAAAATAACATGTGAATTTTAAATTTTAAAATGCTTATGACCCTGATTTTAAAAGAGGAGCATTTTTTATGCTTGGGAAAATACAATCGCAAAAAACAATTCTAAAGCATGGATTAAAGATTGAAAAAAGATATTCAAGATTCGCATTTAGTCTAAGTTTTTAAGAATCGTGAAAGAAAAATTACAAAACTAAGTAACTACCTAATTATAAATAAAAACAAATGAATAAAAAAGTGTATAAATCGTTTTACCTCCCTAAGTCTAGGATTTTGAAGAAGTTATTTTAAAATATTTTCGGATGATGGTATTTTTGATACAAACATATTTTGATATTACTGATTGAGCACTTATTACTAATTTTGTGGAGGATCACTATTTAAGTTAATAAACACAAGACACACAAATTTTTAAAAAGTTTTCTGTTTCCTTATCGTCAAAAAATTATTAAAAATTTTATTGGGTTTAGACATTCAATACCGTTTAAATGCAACAATTTTTGAACCTGCAACACATTCCCCCTCCCCAAAAAAAAGAAAAGTCATACGATATGATACATAAAATTTCTAGAAATCGACATGCTTTAGGGAAGAAGCTTCTCGATTCTATATTAGTCACAAACTTTCTTACATTTACTCTCCTAAAACACCCCATTTTTCTTGACGGCTACAATAATTTAAGGTCTAAATGCCACACTAGGCAGAATAAATTGCTACAAAAATTATTAAAACACTAAAAAATTCTTAATTACAAATCTGAGTTTTCTAACATTACCTGTGTGAAACGTGTGATTTCAAAATGCAACCGTTGATTTTAATGTTGGTGTTTTGCAGAAGTCAGCTTCTCGAAATAATTTCCAAAGAAAGGAACTATAAGCACGGATCTCCTAAAGCTGAAAATAAGTTGCTTGTAGCAGAGATTATAAGTTTCATAAGTTGCTTGTAGCAGAGATTTTATTTTCGTAGAAGCCTAAAGGAAGAAAGGTGGTGGGGGAGGAGAGATAATATAATTCTCAAAAGGACCGAATTGTGTGATTGCTTTTACTTATTTAACAAAAATGTAAAGTTTATTGTGAATAATATTTACTAAATAATTTTCCAGCAGAAAAATAATGTGTCCAGAAAATTTTATACAAGACATACTTAGTGCATATATGTGTTAGAATTACTAAAACAGTTAACAACTAAATAACTGCCAAACTATAAAAATAAACAATGGCGGCCATTGGGGGAAAAAATTTATAGACACCTGAAAGTATCCCGGAGTATGGGGGGTAGACAACAAAGTTTAAAAACTTAGTTACAAAATTAGGTAATATAATTCATATTTATGTTTACAGTTGTAAATCGAATTATTTTGCTCGTGCATTCCTATGAATAAATCAAATATTTATCATTTTGTAAGGAATGATAAACGGTGCCTCTTTTCCCTATTTTCTTGAATACGTAGGGGGCCAAACGTCCTCCCGTTGGTGTGGTGCAAAAATACCCACACTGGCCCGGCCTACCCAAAAAGGGTGTAAGGCCGGTAGAGGACCAGCGGGGAGAGCTCCACCAGCATGTGGAGGACGGGATTTATTGGGTACAATAAGATGATACAGGCATTGCCCGAACAGGGCAGTAATTTTAAATACAAGAGAGCTGGGATTGTAAACATGGTTCGACCCACATCGGTGGGGAGAAAATAGCTTGCTTTACTGCTCGGGCAAACAAGGAACAGTAAAAATATATAAAAATAGATAAGTATTGAAAAATAAACACAGAAAAAGCAGTAAAAATCAGATATATAAAAAAGTCAAATATTGAAACCCCATAGTATAAAAACAAAACATACACAAACAATATTACACATCAAACGACACACAAAACACAAATAAAAACTGTACCAAACATAGAATTAAAAATGCATAAATTAATAATAATAATAATAATTACTTCTGAGATAGAGAGGAATAAATTTCGTTAGTCAACGGTAATGCACGTCCCGCGTAAAAGGGAATATCAAATTATCAATTACAGAATGTTTTTTTGAGTAAAACTGCGCAAGTTAAAAATTACTTTATGTCCTATACAGGATCAAAACGGCCAATGGGAGAGGAAAAGGAATGAAATTTTGTAGTCTAAAAATAAAAACAAGGTCAAAAAGTAGAATGCATAGCCCCACCCCCCCAAAAAAAAATATAAACAACCGTTAGGGCATTGACAACGTGGCAACAGGTTTCCAGAACTGCGGAGAGACTCGGGAATTGGAACAGTCATGTATTGTCGGGGCTAATGGACCAATAGCTGCCCTAGGGCGCCGAGAGAATCCCACACCAAGGAACCGACTGGGTACAATAAGTTAAAAAAAACAACGCATAAACAAGTGGAGAGCACTATAAACCTATAGAACTGTCATTCAGTGAAGAATTAAAAAAAATAAAAAATAAAAAGTATTTCTTAAAAAGCTCAAATCATGTGAATAATAATAAAAAAAAGTACTCAGCAGGCGGGAAGTCAGGAGCATAGAATGCTGAACTGTAGAAAGTGTGAAATAAAAACCAATACTGAGAGGAGATGTCAAGTGAAAAGTCCCTGGTAAAATGGTAAAAGATAAAAAGAGTAAGAACAGTCTTTCAATATGATAAGATAGAAGTAACACGGACCCTCAAGGCATCATTGGAGTCAGTTATGGTCTCTCTCCTGGGTCAGTGTATCGCAAATGTTCCTGCTGGTCCTGAAAGCGCCTTCCATTTTGGTGACAGCCTGTCTATTTGTTAAGAGATTGTTAAACCACGCTTTTTTGTGTTCATCTGCGGGTTTAATTAGATGGAACTCTTTGGTGAGAGAACAGGAGAAGATATAATGATCTGCATCACCCAACATTCCGCAGATACAGTGTGGAGAGTCTAAGAATTTAAAGCGATGAAGGTAAGATGGGAATGGACCATGCCCACTGAGAAAATATATTAAAAACTTATTATGGATTAAAAATTTTGGGCTTACCTGATTAATGTAGCCTCTCACCCTAATTCCCGAAGCTGAATCGTAGCTATTCCAATATTCATTCCATTTGTTTACTAAGTAATTCTTTAGGAGGTATTTGAGGTGGGAGTAGGGAGCAGGAATGACAAATTTCTCACCGGTCTGTTGGTCTCTCTCTAGACCTCTGTTGGTTGGCCAATTCGTTTCCAGGAATTCCCACATGGGCTTTAACCCAGGAAAGGCCGACCATGTTCTTTGCCTTAAAGATGTTTGATTTTACTTTGTTAACGAATTCAGATCTGGCGTTGGTGTGGTGCGGAAGCTTGGATAGGGGGGTGCCAGCTCAGGTGTCGTCCTCGTCATCTGACCGAGGTTCAAAATTAGGAGGTCCGTCCCAAAATAACCCTATTGTTGCTTCAAAACGGGACGTTAACTAAACTAAACTAAACTATTTGCTTGAAGGTTCAAGTTCTTTAACTGCTTATCGCTCTTAACATTGGGCGTTCTTTTTTAACATTTAATGTTGTATTTAATTTAGAGTTACTAGGTCTATTCCATTAGGGTTCATTTTCTACTGAATGGTAAAAGAAACTGAATAACAACATAAAATGAAAGAAATGCCGAGGAGTTGTTAAATATGAAAACTGGAGGGTGACTATGCGAGGATGGGTGTTAATAAATTCCTCTTGATTTGAGAAACTGGAACTTATTTTTGGTAGTCTAGACAATTATATGCATACATGCGTTTTCGAACAAAATGTTCAAAACTCTCTTTGGAATAACTTTTCGTCCTTGAACCTGACAATGACCTCAAACATTCAACACGGATTTTCAAGTCCTTGCTCCTATTAAAAGGGCCTTCAATCATATCCACAATCACTCAACTTGAGTCCAGTAGAGCATGTGCAGGATCAAATCAGTTGTCAGCTCAAAACCCGTACGATGAGAAGCGAGGAAATGTCCTGAATTAGCACAGAAAAATGCAGAACAAAACCACTCCAGAAATTCCAAAATACAGGTCGAAATTCGGTCAGAAGGCCTTAGAGAATTTATTAAATTTACTCATCTACCATGACATTAAAAATTCAAATCAGTGATCAAATAAAAAAGAATTACTTCTAGGAAAGATCTCTGCATTTAAAATATCTGTAAAAATTATCAAAAATCATTAAAGGGGCAGTAATTAATTCATAAAAATAAGCAAATGTTATTAACTCATAAGTAGTGTGTTTTAAGTGAATTCAAAATTACATATTTAACAAATTTTCCACTTTTTCTGTCTCAAAGTAATTTATCAAGGGGCATTTTTTTTGTAAATTACATAACAAGAAAATACAAAATAAATCTAATTAATGACACAAAATTAAGTATTAATAACCTAACCATTTCAGATTTCGACTGTTTATAATATATAAACCGCAACGTTGATTGGATATATAATGCTAGTTGATCTAGTCTTCAGTAGTCTTATTTTCTCCATAAAAGTGCAGCCTTGTTGCATACTTACATAAAAAACATAAACGCATCCTTTAAACTAATTACAGACACATTTTTTACTACTACCATAACGGAAGTTTGGAGAAGGGCTGCCAGCTCAGGTGTCGTCCTCGTCATCTGACCGCGGTTCAAAATGACGAGATCCGTTCCAAAATAGGCCTAGTGTTGCTTCAAAACGGGACGTCAATATAACTAAACTATTACTACCATAAAAATGTTTCATATATCATCGTGTTATCATATTAAACATTAATGTTGTTGATATCATGTCGTTGTTTCATAGTATAATAACAAAAACATGGTATCATCATCCCTCTTTTAAAGCAAGACAGTTTTTGAGTCCAAGTTTGTGACGTACTTCAATAATGCAGGTTTTAAGTGCAGTGAATAAACGTCGCAATTTACCGTGCGTGTATTTGATAAGGAATAAACTTTCCGCCCCATTTCTTTCTTTTTAGTGTTTATGAATTAAGAGACATTTAATTTTTAATAGATAAGAATTATTAATGAAATGAAAATGAAATTTCCTTGAAGGAAAAAGCAAAAATAATAATAATTCCCGATGCTCGGAAATACCATTCATTGGACATTTATATGCATTTTTTTACATAGTGCTGAAAATACATTTAGGGCATAAAAATGTGTCAATAAATGTTCTAATCAAGGTTTTTTCAACAAGGTTTGCTGTCGGAAAATTGAAAATATGTTACTCAAACTTTCCTTTCATCTACAGAAAGATGAAGACTTTCGAATGTAAACATACTGCTTGAAGAAAACTGACAAGTGGAAATGAAGACGAATAAATGTGGTTGAAGCCATTTCCTTAAATTTCCTCAAAGCTTTTAAATTTCGCATTCTAGAAAACCCTCCAAAGAGTGACAAAAAGTAATATAAAGCACGAGTGACCTTGATAGAGATATATCGGTAGATCATCTCATTAATACTGAGTGTACGCTTGAAGGATAGGATGAGAAATAATCAACTTTAGTGAACTTTGTGCAAACTTATAGCAATTCTTACTAGGAATTTTAGATTTAAATTATTTAATTATTACTCAGTGTTTGGCACTTCTATCTATTTTGGACTTGGATATAAAAAACTGATATAGCTCATAACAGTTTTGACAGTGTTGTTTCTGTTACAAATAGAAATAAAATTATTTTCGAAAGCACAAAATAATTAAAAAAACTCTTCTGTGCGTACTACGAAAAAATTTAAATATAATAAGAAAAAATTATTAATGGAACAGTTTGATTTTCAAGGACAGTTGAACTCTGTTTTTGATAAAATGGCGTATAGAATATGAATAATAACTTTTTGATTTATATGCAGGAAGAACACCCCTTTCCAACACAAATTGATGGATAACATACATTTTTTCAATCGATGTTATGTTTTCCTGATTTTACATGCAAGGTGTTTGATATTTCTTCCTTTTTTGCTTTTTATATTTATCTGATTTTTCCGTTACCAGATACCTTGTTTGTTTTTTTGGAACGTCAATTTATTAAATCAAATCAAAATCATTAAAATCGTATAAAAATATATGCATAAATTAGAATCGTAGAATACAATCTACTTTAAAATATTATAACATTTATTTCAAAATTAAAAACTTAATTATAAGATTAATTTAGCTGTTATATGTTACCAAATATCGTGATCGGTATTATTGCTCTAGTAAAGTTAAAAAAAAGAACAGTAATTATTTATTATAACAAAAGAAAGCTAGGAAAAGGTCGAGTTTTTACAAATCAAGATTTCTGCCATTTATTTTAATTATTTTTAAGATAGAAAAGATTAAATCCATTTGTTAAAAGAAAAAAATATCTTAATTTCAAGCTCCATCATCTTAGAATGAAAGATCAAGATTTATAGAAGATTGACCAAGAAAGAAAGATAGACCGAGATTACAATTTTCATAAAATCCCTCTCACCAAATAATACAGTTCAAACTCAAAGGAATACTGAGTAACCGTAACTTCTCGTTCTACACAAAGGAAGAAAAAATCATCTGCTCACTAACACTGATTATTAGTATAACGCTAATAACGCACTATGAGCACAAATGACGTCAAATCATTGATACCGTGTCTCAAGGTAGGGGGAGGCAAACTGAAATTCGGCTTCGCAAAATGTAAACAAATAGTCTAGTCAACGAAGGTCCAAAATAGGGGCGAAAAAAACATTAAATCATATAGTTTTGAAAATTGGTGCACATGTTCATGAGGGGCTTATTATGAACATACTAAAAGTCCCCGGTCCTGGGGGGTGAGCTCGCGGGGCCATCTTGGATTTCATCTTTCCCCTTTTTTAGTTTTTTCCCAGCTTTAATAGTTTCCGAGATAATGGGTCTCAAAGGTTGCCTTCATCTTGGATTTCATCCCTTTTTAGTTTTTCTTGAATATCTCGAAAGCTATTCAATATTCAAATTACATGTGACTTAACAAATTAAAGAGCATACCATTCTCTACAAATGGACGCTTTCATTTTTCTTCAAGCTTTAATAGTTTTTGAGATAATTGACCTCAAATTGGATGAATTTGTAAAAAATCTTAGTTGATAGGGACTTTTGATGAACATACTAAAAGTCCCAGGTCCTGGGGGGGGGGGGCGCGAGCTCGCGCCGCCATCTTGGATTTTATCTTCCCTTTTTTAGTTTTTCCTGAATATCTCTAAAAGTATTCAATTTTCAAATTCAATTATTCTAACAAATTAAAGAGAGTAAAATTCCCTACAAATATATCTTTTTATTTTTCTTCTAGGTTTAATAGTTTTCCAGGGTAGGAAAATAGGGTTTCCCATAGGGTCTCAAAGGTTGCCGCCATATTGGATTTAATCTCCCTTTTTTAGTTTCTCTTCAATATCTCAAAATATATTAAATTTTCAAATTACATGTATTCAGCAAATTAAAGAGCTTAAAATTACCTACAAACGCATACTTCTATTTTTGTTTTAACTTTAATAGTTTCCGAGATAATGGATTTCAAAATTTGCTACCATCTTAGATTTTATCCCCCTATTTTAGTTTTTCTTAAATTTCTCAGGAACAATTAAAGCTAGAAAAAATAAAAGCATCCATTTGTTGGGAATTTTACGATCATTAATTTGTTGTATTACATGTATTTGAAAATCAAATAGTTTTTGAGATATTCAAGAAAAACTAAAAAAAGGGGATAAAATCCAAGATGACGGAAAATTTTGAGACCCATTATTTGGGAAACTATTAAAGCTGGAAGAAAATTAAAAGATATATTTGTAGGGAATTTTACGCTCTTTAATTTGCTAAATCAATTGTAATTTGAAAACTGAATAGTTTTCGAGATATTCAGGAAAAAACTAAGAAAAGGGGGATGAAATTCAAAATGGCGCCGTGAGCATACACCTTAGCTTTTAGTATGTTCATCAGAAGCTTTTCACGAACATGTGTACCAATTTTCAAAACTATATGATTTAATGTTTTTTTTCAAACCCTTCGTTGACTGGACTATAAAGCTAACAAATTTCACGAAAATAATATAACCACCCATTAAAACAAAAACATATTTTCTATTGTTAGGGAAAAAAATAGATTTTCACTAGCTGAAATTTTGCCATCCATTATCAGTTTTGAAGGGTAAAAAAATCTTCATTGGGAAAAAGAAGCATCTAAATTTCTAGCGTGTGCATCTCAGAAGCGTTTCATGCAAATTTTACAATTCCTATTGAAACTCACTCATCGAATGGCATTGTTCCAAACTTAAAGGAATCGGAATTTCTGAAGGAATACTGAGTAACTCTGACCTCTTGATCTTCTCAAAAGGAAGGAAAAATCATCCACTTAAAAGATTGTGGTCTCCAATTGAATCTCCGCCAACAAAGGTCCGATCTAAACGAAGAGATCAACTTCTCCTTCAGGAAGATCGGGCTTTGATCTTCGGGTGTTCGATGACATGCGAAGGGCCAATAAAAGTCATTTATGTTAATAGTAATCTTTTGCTCACTTTTAACTACGTTCTGATTTACAAGATGCAACTGGCAAACCTTTGTGTATTAAGATTTGCGAGAAGCTTGTATTATCGTAGTAGGAACACCAAAGGAACCGATTATTCAAATGTCGATTTGTCTAAAGTTTCAGTTGTTTGGCAAGCTCTTCGAGTGTATTGTATTATTGTTTATTCTATTATTGTTTATAGAATTCTGTAAGTTGAATTTTAATACGATCTAGCCAGTTACAGTAATAAAAAATGCGTTGCATCAAGCGAATAAAAAATTACTTTGCCTAATATTAATTTTGGTTTGATTTGTTATATTATAAGGAAACGTCCCATTTTAAAGCAATACAAGGACCGATCTGAAAAGATTGTTATAAATTGTAGTCGAGGTCAAGTTGTTGGAGCAATACCTTTCCTCATTTTTCAACTTTCAAGCCATGCTAGTTTGTAATTGTTTGTAATCTCACAAATTTGTCGAGGATTAACTCCGTGTTCAAGGTTGAAATAAATGCATAAATGCTTTATTTCACCTTGAACACGGTCACCTTGATCACCTTGATCCTCTGAGAAAATAAGCCAAAATTTAGTGTAGACAACAGTGCAAAAGTCCCATGTGATTTTACAATAACAATAATATTGGGAAATATGTAAAAATCCTTTGCAATTTTTCAAATCGTTACTGGAGTTCTTTATATTAATCTGCGGAAAAAATATCCAGCAGTTTTTATGTAATAAATACACTTTTAGATGTTTTTTTTTATTTTAATTTCAACGCGATGCACTGTACAGAAGAAAATGTAAGAAGGCTTCCATGAGAAATTTATTCGATCTATTTTGCTATACATGGACTTTAAACTCACTATTCTAAATGGCGCATGTTTTTTTCCTATTTTTTTCTGTCTAGCCTTATTTTCCCTCTCTGTTCAAATTTTTCTGAGTGAATGAGCTTCTTATACATTGATTGGTACCACGAAAATGTTTTGCATCAAGTATTTTCACCGTAAAAATTTAATCTTATGCAAATGAAGTAATATTTACTTTTGTTGAATTAAATTGGTCAACACTTACTTTTTGCCAACGATATTCTAGTAATTTTAGGGTAATTTCGGGGTTCTGATTACGAATCCGGCATTCTTTCTGTCGGATTGGCTCTAGTTTTCAAGATAAAGTGAAAATTATATTTCAATATTAATATATATTCACCACTCAAATCGCATTGAAATTATCTCAAATATAAAACAATAATAAAATTATATTATTGCAATAAATCAACTTAATCCTAAAGAGTAATCAATATATAAATCAGAAAATAAATCTATATAGAAATCGCATAAAATCTGTGTCAAATGTAAGTTAAAGAATACAAATTTTTCTAATTTAAAACAATATTAATGAATGAAATAAAGAAATGAATTTCCACAAATAAATAGATGAATTATAATGGTATTCTGAAATACATGATACTGTTGCATTAATTCCAATAAAATGAAGATTAAATGAGCTGGTTCAGTTAATTCATGGAAAAGCTTTTGTATGATTTTCTCTTACGTACAGCGGAAGTTTCGCGTTGGAGTCTCTAGTAATATGCCACCATATGTGTGTCCCACCTCCCTTGATATCTTTGTTCCATTACTTTGATATCCTGGTAGCCGAAGTCTTTTTTTAAAGTGTGTTAATTTTTATTACTTTCTGTATTTTTGGCATACGGTCCGAACTAACATATAATATTCTAGTTTTGGAGCTGAGTTTTGCAAGTGTTACCCTAATCAAAGAAAATAAATAAATTTGATTTTTTTAGAACTAAATAACTTCTTGCTATGCATTCAATAAAAATACAACAGACTAGACTTAAGCGACAAAATGACTGAAGCAAAATAAGAGTAGAATCCGACCTAGGGACTTCATCAAGGGTCACCACTCGGTGTGTATTTATCGTTCATTTAATAGTTTATAATGCAATTTCTAAGTTATGTTGTAGTTCTCTTTTTCTATTTGATTTTTGCTATGCATATACATTGACCTGCTGCACTAAACTGACTAAATAATGTGTGAAGATTATGATGTTGATTAGGAACTAAAAATTGCATACTGAAGTAATTTCACATATTTTTGACAACTGTGAAAGGAATCTGTGACAGGAAGTTATAGACAGATTTTGATAAAATTAAATTTATTACTCTTAAGAAGTTGAGTACTTAACAGCTAATGCTACAATAAAAAAAGTTTAAGAGATATTTTAAAATTTTAAAAATTAATGGAAAACAGCTTAATTTCGCCCCTTTTAAGATCCATTCGAGGCGGTAAATATCAATCAATTTAATTAATTTTTTTCCTCGTTTTATTTTTCACTAATTCGCAAATTTTCCCACTGTACAGTTACACGAAAAAAAAATACTTTTTTCGGCCCACCTTACTGCAGGCAGGATTGACATGTTGACAATATGCATTATCTCAAAATCTAGAGCCAATTCAGTAAAAGTAAAATTAGTTTTGAAATCAGCAGCCTCAAGATATACTAAAACCGTTCAAATTTCCTTGGAAAATGAAAAAAAGTTTTTTTTGTTCCCCAGTGTTATTTTACAATTTACATACGTAACGGTTTATCTAAAAAATAATTGAAAAATATCTTTTTTTATATTCTTTTGTGGTTTCTTTCTTATAATGCCATGGTTGGGATTTTCCATTCTATATCTAAAACATTATTATATTTTTGTAACTTAATAATCATAGATTTAATTAGTTTGACTTGTTTAAATTGTTTTTGATGTTGCCATATCGAGTATTATCTGAAATTTGAAGTAATAATCATCAATCAATCAATATTATAGTAAGAATTAAAAAAAATTCGCAGTTGTACAAGAAACTCTAGTCGCTCAGTGCAGTTTCTCATGCACTGCTGTTGAAACTGCAGTTCCAGTTACTCACACAAGGATGTAATCAATGCCATTTAAAAATAAATACTTGCTATCCTCTTTTAGTTTTTGCTAATGTTTCAGGTCTACATACAGTTATATAAAGATATAACACGAATAAATGACAAAGAAAATAAAAATGCTTTAAATAAAAAGTGCTGCAAATAAAATACCTTTACTTTTATTACCTTTATTCTATTGATGTTCAAAAATTTAACAGAAACTCTCTTTGTTAAGCCAGTAACATTCTCTGGTTTTTCACGAACCAAAAAATTTTAGGATTAGGAAGAGCGATTTAAGAAGCCTTGACTAATTCTAGGTGTAGTTCAGGGCTTCTTAATCTGTGGATCCTGACCTCAAATGCAGTCATGAAAGCTCCGAGAAAGCGTGCTTCTATTTAATTGTTTAAGACTTCAATTGTCTTTTCTTTTTACTTTTTACTTATTACTTTTTTATTGATTTTTTTTTACAAAAATGGGGTTACGAAAGGGAAAAACCCTTTTCTAATTGAGCAAACCTGTTTCCCTTTCTATACATTCTTTCTTGCTATTCGTTCGTTGTCTTTCATATTTGGTTTTTTTTAAATCAGTGTTTGCCTTCTCTTGCTCCAGAAATGCTTCCATGAGAGCGTAGTGAAGGAATGGTTTTTATGCAATCTTTGACAGATAATAATTATCAGTAAAATGCTAACTATAGAGTACAAAAGAGCAAAAGTAAAATAACCTAAAATTTCATTGGATTGGATAAAAAAAACATTGGATATTTTTCTGAGGTGCACCAACATACGTCTATTTTCTTTTAAAATAATTAAATAATAAATCTGCTGTTAAGTTTTCTGCCTTCTTTTTCTTAATGAATAATAGGACTGATCCAAGAAGGAAGCTAAAATAAATTATAAAACGCGATAAATTCTAGCTTTCTTAAAGGGTTTTGTCTAAAACAAAGTTCTATTCATTGTGAAGTCTTGAAATGAATGAAAGCTAAATTGAAATTCATAATTCTGTACGTCAGAGGCTACGACATTTTACCTATCCGAAAATGAAGTCGATATAATGCAAATATGGTAAAAAAATCACAATCGGCAAAATTGGATTTACGATAGTTTACCTCTGAAGTACAGAATTAGGTTAATATCTGGAAAAGTGCTTTTAAAACTTACTGAAAGAATTAGCTCGATTACAAGAGAGGAATAAAAAATAGACTATAAAATCAACAAATTTTAAATTACTAAATTGATAATTAGATTGATAATTTAGACAATGAAAAAGTAATCTTTCATTCATAATGACTCGACGAAAGGCATATTAATATATTTTAAGAGTAATTATTTAGCACAAGAGAATTAAAGACTCACTATGCCAACCTGATTATCTTGAAGAAAATAACTAATTTTCCTTTGTTTTGTCCGTGTTTTAAATATAAATCTAAGGTTAGCCTGCAAAGAAGGCAACTGAATGCAGCCTGTTTTTTATTGTGTAAAACCTGATGTCTCTTGGCACAGATCACTTGGTACGCTCACGACGTAAGCACGAATTGTTCCCAACAAATTTTCTATCATTTTTCATCTATGCCTATAAACAAAGGAATAGAGGCTTAAAACAATTTAAATAAAAATATAATAATTTCCTGTATGATTACTCAAAGTTGCTTGTATCTAAATAAAATGTTTATTTCTTAAAATAGCGTCCAAAAAGGCTAAAGCTATGTAAAAACAGAAATTCCACTTCTAGCGATTCATTTTGGCAAAAATATTTCAAGAAATTCGACATTCAAAAGTTTAGTGATTCTAATAACCAAAGAGGTATTTCACGCTAATGGCATTTAAATGAAGCCTATGAAATTGGAAGCGAAATAATATGGAAACCACATTGCATAAACAAGAGTGTTTTGGTAATAGAGAGTAATTTAAAATTCAGAACGATTCTGTACCTAGACAGGTATTAAAGAAACAACATAATCGAATATTTTTACTTAAGTTTATTATTCGCCAAAATCAGCGATTCTTCCTTTTAATATGTGGAAATTGATGCATATATATTAGCAATAAAAGAATTATATGAGAATTATTAAAGATTCCTGGAAATCCATGTAGGTAAAGCACGATTATGAAAGAAACCTAGAAGCGAATCTGTCTCTTAAAATAAGAGTAGCTTTCGCCTTCGACATAGCGTTATTTACTCATAATTTTAATTTTAACTTTTTCATTTCAGATAAACGACATCTTTGGAAAATAAAAAAAGAAGTGGTTGAAGAAATTAAGATTTGTTTAAAAGAAGATTTAAGATCAGAATTAAGTTAGAAGATTAGATTTAAGATAGATTAAATAAGATTAAAATATTTAGGCTTAGATTTAAGAAATTTAGATTTTTTTAAAAAAATGTTCCTTTGTGTTCTGTATGAGCAATCCCATTTTTACAAGCAGTAAATAAATAAAATCTAAGCATTAATTAAAATATTCTGTCATGTTATAAAGAAGAAAAGTCATGCTCATATCGCACTCATCAAGGGCACGTCGCCAATTTAGTTTTGCAACCCATCGCTCTTCTTGCAGGAAGAAAAAGGAAGTCATATCGCTGCACGACACAAAACAGTGTTAGATAACCATATTCTCACAAGATATTGTACGATATCTCCACGACGTTGTCCGATATCCTGAGTGCCGTACAATATTGAGAAGATATTGTAATAATATTGTAGAGCATATTGTGCTATGATGGTAACATGCGCAGTTACGTTTGCCACGTGACCTTGTCGTCACACGAACTGAATCCGTTATGACTGAAAACTAGGCAACAGAGACTTGAAACCCTTTTTATTAAAGATGTATTAATTTACTGTGAAAACTTGTTGATGCTTAAATCGATAGTTGATTTCAAAAATGTCTGTCTTAAATGATCGCAGAAATGGAGAAGCCGAAAGTCCATCACTTCTAATGCTTTACACCGCAAAAATATTTCCGCAGAAATGACATCGATACTAATGGCTGAAGAGATAAACGCACTCGAATGACAATCAAACGAAGCTTGTAACAATTCGAAGTGAAAGATTCCGAGAACCGCAATGCATAAACAGGATTGTTTTGATGGTAGAGGATAATTTAGAAATTCGAGACATTCGTTCTATTTTTAGACAGGCATTAAAGAAACATCACAATCTATAATTTTTACCGATTCAAAATAAAAGTCAATTTAAGCTCTTCCTTTTAAACTCGACTAACGTGGAGTTTGACGTATGCAATAAAAGCAGCAAAAATATGATATTCTTGAAAATTCTCGTGGATTTTAATTAAAGCTCGGTTATTCTCGTCGAAACGGAACGCTCCAGTGCGCTCAGATCTCTTCCAGCTTAGTGGATGAAGACTGCATTTTCTCCCACAGTTAGAAGGAGCTGTGCTCAAGCACCAAGCAAAATTGGACCGTTTAAGAATGCGTGCAATTCGCCTTCATTTGACGTAGAGAGATTACTTATAAGCCTAGTTTCATCGTAGAGGTGTCTCGCCATACTTTTTTTTATAGTATACGCTTTAAGATTGGTGAACACATATTGAGCAAAATGCTGTGACTTTTAAATAGATAAATGTTGACTTGCAAAAATATACAAAAAGAAAAGTCAGAGATGCTTAATTGGTAAATAACACTAAATATTACACGTTAGTAGTTTCTTTAACGCTTAGTTATTTTGATCTAATAGATTAAATATCTTAAAAATTATTAGCTTTTAACGTGAATAATGGGTATTTATGGCGTCTAATCAAGTCTCTGCAATCTTAAGAATATTTCATCTATAGTAGCTTAAGAAATGATACGCATAAATATGAATGATCTGCTTTTGAATTGAATATGAAAAACTGAAAAATACGGCTCAATCGCTTTAGATTTCAGTTGTCTGAGTAGTGACACACATTCTTTTAATTTCACAGATTATTTTAAAAGTGAGAAATTGAATTCTCAATTTAAGGCCTGAGATTAAAATATGCATAATATATCCTTTCTAGAATATTTTATATTCCATAAGGAAACGGCATTTTGACTATCTAATAGACAATAAATACAAAGGGTATTCTTCTTTCATAGGCTAAAGGCTTCCTCCTTCGTATTTGTACTTATATTTTAAGCTTGACTAGATTTTTTAGATTTGATATAAAAGCTAAAACTGCAATTGTTGCAAGTAGTTGACTCAGAACAAATTGATTTTGTGTCGAAGAACAGCACACCTCTTTCGATATTTTAGGTCGTCTCAAATGTGGTATGCACCGTATTTAAGTTTTAAGAGCTGAATGAATATTTCACAAAGATTATATCTGTTTAGTATAACAAAGTACGAAAAATCTTAGAGATATATCTATTTTGAGAAGATAACCAAATATTTTAAATTCAAGTGAATCTATGAAATCAACTCGAGTCAGAATATCAGCTTGATAAAATCTATGAGTTTGGATAATTAAAAGAATAACAGAAAAATAAGAAATCGCATTCTTTTTGAGCGATTTTTTTCAATGGGGGAGACAAACTTGTGTCTTAGAAAACAAAACAAATATTAGAGATTTTCTAAGTAAAGAATATGAAATTCTCTGAGACAATAATTTGCCGTTGGGATTTCTAGTTTGACTGAGTAATAACATTTGTTTGAAAGCGAATTAACTATTATTATATTATACAACTATTATATTAATCGGACATTTTCAAATGAATAACACCAAAACTGACGTCTCCTAGTTTAAAGTCATACAGTTAAGATATGACTGACCAAATAACTTGTCTTGTAATATTTATGCTGAACGCACGACAAACTAAATCTTCTGTCATCGAAATTTCAAAAACTTCAAAATCCCAGGTTTATATCAAACATTTTGATTACCTTATAAAATTAGACCTGAAGAACCATATTAGATTTCATAAGAAATGAATGTCTCTGTGAAAGAAATTCGTAATTCAGATTCACCAGGAAATAAATTCAAATAAGAAGCATTTCAATAATTAAATTTCCAAAGGTCAGTGCACTTCTGTTTCATCTATAACTGGATTTTTAAACTTCTAGCCCAGACCCAAACAGAGATCGTGTGCATAAATTTTGGGGTAACGGAAAAATAAGTTTTAATAAGGAAAATTAATTTTAAAAAGTCGGCTTAATATGAAGCATTTCCTTAAAATTTTAATATTCAAAGAAATTCAAAATTTAAAATTCAAATTAATTTTAAAAATAAATATATTTCATTAAAACCAGAACTTCTTAAGCTTATTTCACTCGTCACTCGATTTCATTTGCAAAAATGTTCTGCGACTCTAACTCTACTCTAACTTTTTTTTACAAACCCCCAATGTTACAAATATTACAAAAGAAAAAATAATCTGACCTTCTTTTTGTTTATCATTATAAATGCTTCATTTTCTAGTTCTGTTTTTCTACTTATGTATTTTGTGGTCGCGAAAAAATAATTTTTATCGCATCGATGGAGTCGCGGAATATTTTTGCAAATAAATTAGGATCAAGGATGGAAAAAGTTTAGTAAACCCTGATCTGTAATGCTTAATTTAGCTTTGATATTTTTCGAAATAAATGTTTAAGTTAAATATATATAACATTGCAAATAAAAAAAAAGTTAAGCTTTCTCTGAATTCAAAAATGCAAAGAAATCCGTAACTAGTAATCGACAGAACTTATCCAAAAAGCAAACAAGCAAGTAGCGAAACAAGTCAATTTTTTTCCACGCACATGTGCGGATGTGTTGATAAAAAATGACTGTTGCGTATCAAGGACAAGCGACACAGATGCGCGGGATCCTGGTTCCCCACTTGAAATTCTCTCTTCCAGCCGAGAGTAGTACAGAAAGAGGGGATCGAAAGGGGACGGAGTGTAGGTCATGGCCTGGATTAAACATCCACTTTTGGGAGAGAGTTTTTTTGCTCCGTTAATCCTTTTCGACCACATCCGGAAAGTTAGAAATTCTTTCGATATTTAGCAATAAGAGTTTTCTGTGTCAAGGAAACTCTGGTTTGCCTAAAAGATTTCTTCTTCTTTTTTGCCCTGTCAGAAAAGACTTAAAAAGTCTGGTTTAATAATAAATTAAACCTCGAAGTTGTTAAATCAAAAAATATCTCGCATTTTTTTAATATTAGAATGTGTCCGAACTTAATTATATAAGAAAAAAAAGTGTGTTGAGACCAAGTTAAATTCTAAAAAAAACTATCTTTCATATTCTTGAAATACAATAATTTGATTAGAAATAAATAATTAATTTTTTAAAAAATTGACGTTAATATTGAGAAATCTAATTATTTAATTGAGATTTTATTGTCTGTTTAGATAATGATTGCTTTTTACCGACGATGATAAAAAATAATATTATCATTGATTTTGTTCTCTAGAACTTCAAATGTAAATATTCATTGTTTTATAGTGGCTCTTACAACAGAATTTTTAATAATGTTAATCCTCTCAGCTTAAAATTGGTTGTGGTGTGAGAATTCTAGCTAAATGAGATAAATTGATATTTTCAAACACAGTGAGTGTTTACGTTTCAATATCATTTAATTACCTTCAGCTTCGTTTTATTTATTTTTTTCCACGTTTTTAACAAAGCTTAAGCTTACAGTTTTGGAGATTTTTCAATTCAATGAGATTTAATCATTTTTTATTGCTTTTTGAGTGTGTTCTTTTACAAATTATTTATGTTAAATCAAATCATTATGTGAAATTAGTCAATGTTTAATCCATCAAAAAAGAGTTTTTTATTAATTTCTTTTTTATTTCTAAATGCAAAAACCAAAATTTTACTTAAAGAGATTTGGTTGTCTCACGTTTCCTTACGCTTTAACAAGAGTTATAAACAATTTTTAAAGCTTAACTGCTTTCCGAGGAAGACACACGTATTTTCAAAAGTATTACACATGCAAGACACAAGTATTTTAAAACAGAATTTAAAAATTGGTGCTCTTTCCTCTCTGTATTTGACGTATTTTGGAGATCTTTTGGGCTTTAAATGGATCAATTCCTTCCATACAAAGAGGAAGTCGCATTTAGCCTACAAATCATTGAATATAAGTACGTCCACAGATGTCATACATTCGTAGCATTCATAACAATTTTTTTGTGTTTGTTTAGTGAGCTTCTAGGTATAGTAACAGAATGAGAAGCTTGATTTATGAGAAACTAAAATAAATTTTATAAAAACAGTTTTTAAAAGCCAACTTTTATTAGTTTTTAGTGAGCTTTTAGGTACAGTAGCAGAATGAGAAGCTTGATTTATGAGAAACTAAAATAAATTTTATAAAAACAATTTTTAAAAGCACACTTTTATTTCTGTATTAAAAAGTAGAATATTTTATTTTATTGTTTTCTAATTTTTAGTTTTTAAATAATAATTCACCCTTACAATTACTATGGCATCTTGTAATAATTCTTTTTCAAATTCAGTAACTCATACGGAATCAAAAGTTAATTAAATCAACCGATTAATTGCTAATTAAGTTCTAAAATATTAAAATAGTATATTATCATTGATAATACATTATTGTACAGAATTTGAAAACTCTAGCAGATCAGGAGGTGAGAGGAAAATCTCTTCAAAATTCCATCTTTACAAGCATCCCTATTAGCACAAGCTATTGTGCACGCTCTTGTTCGGTATTTTGAATAGCGCACGATGTCGTGAAGATGTAGCAATATTGTAGAGCATCTTGTGCTAATAGGGATGAAACAAAACAAGTAAATAAAAGCGTTTAAAAACAAAAGTTTACTCCTTACCACATCCTTAAATTTCTATTTATTACCAAAATGTTTACCAAGAATTGTGGTCCGCATTTATCCGAAACAAACTCCAGCTCAAATAACAGATTGGCTGGTTTAGTTTTGTTGTTCCGTTTCGAAGCAACACGAGGGCTATTTTGGGACGGACCTCGTAATTTGAACCGCTGCAACAAATTCGATTTAGATTTAGAATTACTTTTTAAAACTGAAGCATAAAGAAAAAGTAGGAATCGAAACATTCAGGTGAATCCTAAATAAGCCTATGTTCATCTAGGTATGGAGGCTTGGTTAAAGGAGAATTAAGAAAACTTAAGTTTTGCAGAAAGCCTCAGAACTGACTACTGCATGAATCATAAGTTTTCAGAGTCATTGTGAATTTTCTATGGACATTTATATTGCAGATGAACGGAATATTTTTGTGAAACAGATCATTGGCTATAATCGTTACTGAATTTTCCTGAAGTGTGCAGTAGAACTTCTGTCTTCGTTAACAAGTAAACAATTTTATCTGCCTTTTTTAAAAAAGAAATTCGTTGACTGGCACGTTGGTAAAAAACAGCAAACATTAAAGGAAAAGGAAATCATATTTTAAACTTATTGCATACATTGGAGGATTTACCACTAAATTATCTGTCCTTCCAAAATTTCAACAAAAGACTTCATGAAAATTTCTTCATTTATTAGCAGTTTGAATGTGATATTTTTATTACTGAAATATTTCGTTATCTAATTTGAGAAATAACGGACATCGGAAAAATACAAAGTGAAACAAAAACAAAGACACAAAATAATCTCGGCTGATCGCTAGAATTAAGAAAGTTAACTATTTGAGTCCTTGAAATCATTTCAATCCAAACATTTCGAAAGAAAGTTGAAATACTGAGTATAAATAGGTGAATATATTAATCTGCCTTTGAAATAGCGATTTACTAAGTTAAGTACCAAATCAATTATTGAGTTTATTATTCTGGAAACCTGTCAGTTTTTTTTAACTTCAAATTTTTGGAATATAACAAATGTAATAATTCGTAAATACTATGAATCATTTTTGATCCAGATATTTTCAACTAAAGTAAAAACAAGGGGAATATTTTTTTCAATTACTGATATTTTTTTATTGCTGCAAAGTGTTTGCCGGCATATACACATTTTTCTTTTTTCCCAATCACGGAACATAATTATAGTTGTATAGGTGGTAATTTGAATTTTAAAATAATTCTTTGATCCAAACATTTTGAATGCTTGTTGTGAATGCTGAATATACATTATTGAGGAAAAAGCGAAAGATTTGCGAACAGAATTAGTTTATTCACTCCAGTTAGAATAAATCTTCATATTACTGTAATTAATCGAACATTTTATTGATTTTTTTCCTCATTTCCATAAATAAAGACAACTTCGTTTTTTCTCATCTCCCAGTTCCTCATCTGTCTTCACTAATATTTATCCGCTCAAGATGAAGTAGGGTAAATACTTGGCTCTCTCACAGGTAAACTGTTTTCCTTCCGAAACGAGCGAAATGCGACACGTGGTGGAAGCGGGACCCACTCCGCTGACCCACTTCTCACACTCCTTTCGTTCCAAATAGGGTGGAAAGGGGTGAATACAACAGAAAAGTTTGGCGGCAAACGCATCCCTGATCGGGATCGACGTGGGAATTCCAACGCTTGGGAAACATTTACCATCAGTTCTTACTTTGCCACTCCAAGGAATAGAGTGAAGAAACTTTGGCAATCTAGGTTATTCTGCATAAGAATATTAATCGCAGCGTCAGAACTTTTGTTTTTTTTCACTTTACTGTTAAAAAGTATTTTTGCGACTTTATTTTCGATTAATAATATGTTATGATCTTAGTTATTCGTATAAGTTCATTAAACGGAAATGAAAACTAGTGATTAATGGTACATTATTAAAATGTGCGTAAATTAGAGCAATGAGTAGCAAGCAATTAATAATGCTTAGGAAAAGTTATAACTTAACGAATCAGTGATGGGTGGCAGAATTCAACCAAATTTTAACTTTATAGAGTCATTTAGAACTTAACAATCTATTTCTATTTGCTAAGGTTAATAAATTTGTAAAATGAGAAAGATATATGTACTTATTTTTAAGAAAATTGTTAGATCATTGCTAAATGTTTTTGTACCATGTCTTCTATGTGTCATAGGGGTTATTGTATAATCATTCTTAACGTCTTACCATCACACCTCCGTCTCTGGGGTTCATTTGGCTCCTATCCGGTTTGGTATGGATGTAGATAAACTTTAATTTTTTTTGTATAGATGTAGGGAATCTTTATTTGCTAAAATTATACTATATGACATATAAATGAAGAGAGAAATTACATTGTATATAAATAGAATACGAATGAATAGCAGGGTTATATAAAAACTAATGCGCTGTGTTAGGAGAACACAATGAGAAATGAATATGTGGAATGAGTTTCGTTACATTAATCTCCATTTTGAAGCAACACGAGGGTTATTTTGGGACGGAATTTTGAGTCGCGGTCAGATGACGAGGACGATTAACCGTCACTCGAATCAGGGCTGTAGCGGATAACCGAATGGACGGATAACAGAAATCTCTCGATAAATATGCACAGTAACGTGATTTTATTTCTGGCTGGTGACAAAAATGGAAATAAAATCTTTTAAAAGTGAAAAATACATACATATTGTATTTAATTTTATAAAACGATCAATATAAACTTTATTATAAGAGTAATAATGTACAGAAATGTATATTAGACGTAATTTTGACTATGACAAATAATAGAAACTGATGGTTAATCAAAGTTCTATTGTATTCAAATTTCAATATGGAGTAAGTAGTTTCTATTTTAGAGATTTACTTCATTGTATTTGAACATTTTAAGTCATTTTATAACAGTGCAGTACAACATTGCAATTTTTTCCTGTAAGAATTCTTAATATTTAAAAAATAAAGGAATTCTATTTTTGTTCTTCTTTAAAGTTAAAAGTTTTATATTCATTTTAGAATCTAGCTACAAGTTTTTTTTTCAAATTATACTTTTGCAATATTTTGTTATTTTAAACTTCTCCTGCTTTATAAACGTTTTTAAAAACGCGTTGAAATATATCTCTAAAGTTATTTCAGTTGAATTATCATTATTATATCCCCCATCCTTTAGGGAATGTTTCATCACATTTCGAAGAGAATATCTCTAAATATGGAAAAACATTATCGACCGTCTCAGTTGTTTCAGAATTCAAGAGTAAAATGACAAACGCATTTAAATTAAGATTTTTACAAATAATTTCGAATTTCAAAGAGGGATAATAGACGTTTATGATAGCATTTATATGAGTCTCTCAGATAGGATGATGTATTAAAGAAAAGAGGAATCGCTGATATTTCAAGTAATTATGTGCAATACTTTAATACGAAACTGTTAATTGCTCCATTTCTTATAGCTGAAACTTTTTTGATCTCATGAGTACATTCTCTACATGCTCCAAACACAATTTCTGAAGTTATTCCTCAAACTCATAAACTAACAAGTAGTTATTATTTATTAATCAAACACCATCTATTTATTTCAACTTCATAGCAATCTTAATGCACTTGAAAAGGCAAAGAGTTTCTTATATTATAAAGCGCTTCTGTTCAAAGATTTTTCAGAATCTATTGATAGATTTAAAAACGAAGCATTTCTTTCCTTGCATTGAATTCGCGCTGTTTCCGACAAAATCTTTGTAAAATTTCCTAAAATTAATTCATTAAAAGTTCAGAAACATTGAAGTGGGGTATGTGCATATTATGTAAGTATATTTAATAATCTAGAATAAAAAAACCAAGAGTGAAAAAAATACAAAATAAAAGAATTTAGTTTTGTTGGAAATGGATTTTATGCTAGAAATCTGTGCAAAATTTATATGTTTTATAAGATTAGAAATGCTACAAAATGTTTGAATTGACTGTTTGTACATCTTACGCAAGATTCCTATTAATTGTAAAATAAAGCCATGAAAAGCATTTTTCATTTGTACTCATACGAAAACTCTTTATTTAGAGAAATGGAGGAATGAAAAAAATATCACTCTCGCATAGAAGGATTATTCCCTGCCTTTTAAAAATAAATTTTTTCTGAAGAATTATTTAGAACTTAGGAATATCTAAGAATCTCTAAAACTCTCAATGCTACAAGAACTTTCAAGTACATATTTCCAGAATATCACGCAGAGAGCTTCTGCATACTGATCACAAAAATTACAAATTCCGCCTTTTAGAAAATATTATTCATACGTCAAGGGGATTCCATAATTTTCGAATTAATTTTGAAAGTCAAAAAAAAAAAAAAATGTCAAAATTAGAATTTCGATATCTCTTACTGAAATTAAATGATTAAATGCATTGTAGGCATGACTTTAAATTATTGGAAAAAAGCCTCAGTCTTTTATTAAATCGCAGTCTTTTGCTTTAAGAAGTTTTAGAACTTCACTATAGAGACTGGTCTTGGTTTAATTCACTTAGTACTGTGTTTTAGATTCACTTATGAGGGTAGAAATCAAAGGATACCGGTCAGAAAAGTGAACATGTTAATTTCACTGAAATCCCAGTTTTCATATTTACATATCATTCGAATAAAATTTGCTTAGCTACAGCTTCCATGATTTTTTTGAATAGAGACTTAAACTTATATTTTCCATAAATAAAAAAGAGGTCATGGGCAATACAGGTTAAACAAGTGATTAGATGTATGAGAAAACTTTCAATCTACAAATAATTCAAAGGATCATATAAAATTTCATCTAATATTAGAATTAATTAAAATGTGAAAATAGATTTAATTTTTTTTAATATGCACTGATTTCCAATTAATAACATGGTAAAATATGTACTCACCACTCATGTAACAAAACAAAAAAAAGCATTGCAACTCCAAATAACAAAAATGGAAAGTTATCCTTTTTTAACTTTAAGCACAAAAAGTGAATTCTTCTCTTTTATCCTTGAATTTATCCGCATCGAATATCACATACGATTCCTTTTTCAACTGTATCGCATTAAAGTTTGCTCATTATTTCTTCTATTGAATTCAGATTACAAAATATTAATGACGTCGATTAGTCGAAATATATTTTAAAAGACGAAGACTTTTTTGTCATGTATTTCCATCTTTTAAATGTTTTCAATATTCATATAAAATATTAACTACGAATTTCATGTTCAGAAACTTGTATTTTCTGATAAAAACATGTGATCTTTCGACTCCACTCCGAAACTGGGATCTTACAGTAATATCAACTTATAAATGATAATTAGTCATTCTGATGTTCAAAGAATGAAAGAAATGCATAACTTTACTTAATAGTTGCATTTCTGCTTATGCGTAGAATAGTATGTACTCCATTCATTACTTACGTATGTCTTTTACAGATATTTATTGAAACTTATTACTTTTGTTCATCATATCATTTATGTGCAAACTGTTTTTTAATATATCTGTTGTACTAACAATATAGCAAATAACGCTAACTAAGCAGCTTGATTCTACCATGGGAAGAACTGTTCTCGCTATCGTGTGACAAATAATTTGTTTTACTACACTAAACGGAGCCTTTCAGTAGCAAACAGACCTTAAACAACTAGAACGAGCGATTTTTATGCCAAAAAAGAGTTACTATGTTGATCTAAATCATAGCATGTAGGATTACTTTTTACAATTCCTTGAAATTAAAAAATGAATTTTAAATTGCTTGATTTCATCAAAATAATAAAATATACATGTTCAGTTACATCAACATTGAAAGATAATGTTGAAACAAGATTAAGAACAATCATGCCTTTCTCATAAAATAAATAATTTTTAAATACTGTAGAATAATAATAAAACCCGTGAATTCATGCTAAAATTTTAAAGAAGCCCTGAATTAATAAATAAATGTATGTTCATTAATGGATTGACTTAAGTTAATTTTTGGTACATCTTTTTAAAATGATAAAATGAGGTAAAATATTTTTAGCAATTTCCATACATTGCATCTTCTGTCCAAAGCAATGTTCAACAACAGTTCTCGGTCGAAACTTGAAATATAAGTGCGAATAGAAACTTCTCGCTTTTCGTACGAAAGTAAATTAGCTCACAAAAGGAACAGAAATTTTCTTCATTTGCACTTGTCTAAGAAAAATGTTTCTCTTTTTACTGTTTCGGGGTACGAAACCTACAGAAGCTTTGTTGTATATCGAGTCTTTTCCTGCAAAAGAAAGAAAAAGCATTAAGTAAAATATAATTTCAGTTACTACAATTATATGATACGAGATATTAAATTTTTAAATAAAATTTCATTGGGTAATTTTTTTATGCATCACAAATTTATAATTAGCTATTGCAACTTTAATTTAGAACCTCGATCAGATCTAAGTTTGCTTTTCCTTTTTCTCTTCCAGCTTAAACTGTATATTTATCACATTTAAAATGAGAAATTTAATTTCTTAAATTTAAAAAAATATTTCATATTTGGTTGTAATTCAAAGCCTTTTAGAAATTTGTGAATTGCTTTTCTCTGAAGGAAGTTAAACTGTTCTACTTAATACATCATTTTTCAGGCGCTAATGTTACGAAATGATAAAACTACCTTATTCGCAAATTTTTTATTACACATATAAATGAAACTCTATTTGTAGAAAATTTTAACCTTTAGTTGTTAAATATAGAGAAAGAAAGTTTCTTCTTTTTCTTTAAAAGTTAAAAGGCATATAAAATGTAGGAATAATTTAGGACATAATGAAGGAACTAAGTATTTTATATAAAATGAATGGAAAATAACTCTGAGCTACATTGATAGCAATAATTAATTATCTTATTCTCGTACCGATCTGTTCATTTTTTTAAACTTTTATTTTCTCGTATCGTTAAATTAATTCTGCTCTGTTGTGCTTTTTCAAGTACTCCTTATATTGCAAATGTAATACAATCAATTTAATTGTAGTTTGAAATGTTTGAAAAGTCTGTCGTCGCACTTTCTCTTGTTGGAGATCTTTTCATAATTGTCAAAGCGTTTTCAATTGTATTTTCGAACAAATTGCAACACCCAAAAAAGGGCAAATGATACAAAAAAAAACTAGACACAAAGTGAAAAACATCAAAATTCAAGGTTCAAATATATATATACACAAAATAAAATTTATAACATAAAAATACAGAGAATACTAGTAATTGGCCAAAGCATACAGCCTTCTAAATTGAAAAAAAAAGGTTTTGTCAAAATTGAATAAAAACAGAAATTAAACACATAAAGTGGAAAGAGCTCCAAAGAAAAAATATATATACAAAAAACAGTAAAGAATGACCAATAACCGAGAACCAATCAACCAGCCATGACATCTCAGAAGTCAAAACTCAAAGTCAGCCCCCACAATCCGTAATTTGACTGCAAATTTCCCTTGAAATTTCACAGCACCTTCTGATCCTGAGTAACGACCCATTATTTTTAAAAAAATTCACAAACCATTTATTTTTATTATCCATTGAGAGCAAGTGCTCCTTATCATTTGATTTCCGACGTGATAGGTCAAGGTCGGGCTCGTAGTCAGAGACTTTCAGATTCGAGACCAGATCCCGCCGGATCCGTCGTGTATGTGTGCACGTTAAATTTATCGGCTTGTGTCAAACGTCCTAACGGTGGTGCAACTTCACGACTCACACCACCATGCTCACCTATTGCGCTTACAGCGATCAGCAGAAAATTGGTGCAACTTGTAAATATGGCGAGTAAGGTACCGGCTCAAGTGTTGTCATCGTCATCTGATTAGGGGGGCGACCAGAAAGTGAAGAAGACGGAAAGGGATTTCGACTCATCCCGTTTCACAGAAAGCTGATAACGAGATAAAACTTTCATCAATGGTTATGTTTGATGTACATAATATTTACGTGCATTTTCGTGAACATAGCACAAATATTTGGGAAGATATAAAGATTTCTTTAAAACATCCCAAATTTTCTTGCATATTTTTTGCTTATAACATATAGAGGAAATATGAGTGTTTGTACTAAACAATTTTTTACTGCACGGGAAGCACGGTAATTTTTTTTATAACTTCAGAGCCAGATAGATAAAGCAACTTATAAAAAAGTGCCAGTTGAATCTCGTTAAAATTCAGAAAGATGTCGGCAGTTAAGTGAGGTGAATTTAAATTTCTCTTTGAGAGAAGTTAAGTGATGAGGGTTTTTCCACAAACTGATACTTTTGAAACTTGAATCTTCGAACAATAACATTGAATTTTAGGAAACTTGAATATCCTGAATACCCATGTACACTTATAAATTAAATACATTATTTAAATTGCATTTTGTCGAATACTATTCGAAGATTCAAGTTTAAAAAATTTCAGTTTGTACAAGAACCTTCATCTCTTAGCTTCTCTCAAAGAGAAATTTAAATTCACCTCACTTAACTGCCGACATTTTTTTGAATTTTAACGGGATTCAACTGCAATTTTTTTATAAGTTGCTCTATATATCTGGCTTTGAAGTTATAAAAGAAAACTTCCGCTGCATCTCGCACGGGCGCAGTAAGAAATTATTTAGTACAAACACTCATATTTTCTCTAATATTCAAAGTATTTACTTCAGATTTTAATACAATGCTTCTGCAAAATATTGTGGAGGGTTCTGCAAGTTTCATATAATTTTAATAAAAACTCTGCGTGTCATAAGTAAAAAACATGCTGGAATAGGTGGATTTTTTAAATTTTTTTTCCCGAATATTTGTACTATGTTCACGAAAATGCATGTAAATATTATGTACATCAAACATAACCATTGTTGAAAGTTTTATCTCGTTATCAGCTTTCTGTGAAATGGGATGAGTCGAAATCCCTTTCCGTCTTCTTCACTTTCTGGGGGCCCCCCCCCCCCCCAATTGCCCTCGTGACCGAATCTTCACTGTAAGATGTGTATGATACTCTATTAAATGTTACACGATTCTCCAGAACTGATTTCGAACCATAGTTTTTGTATTAATTGAAAATTTCTCTCATTTTTCGAAATGGTTCTTAATTTTTGCATACCAGTGTATATTGTCTTATACTATGGCATATATAAAACGTGTTAATGTGAAGTAATAATATATAAAGCTTGCATCGTTTTGAAAATTTAGTAGACAGAAATACTCCTAAAAAGAATATTTAACACTTCTAATTTTTTTAAAAAACGCCGTAGGCTAAAAATGTCTTCATGTATGGGTTGGACAACACTTATAAAGTCCGAGTTTGTTCATGGAAATTCTTTAGAATTGTTATCATCGTTCAGGGAAAGAAATTACCAGAATAAAAATGATTTAGATTTATTTGTAAAATGCTCTCCCTGAAATGTAGGAATTTTATATACAAATACATTTTATAACAATTTATAAACGTTATCTATCTGAAGCGTTTGAATCCTCATAAATTTTGTTCAAACACAGCAATTATTGACGTCTCGTTCTGAACATTATTGCTTTTTTAATTTTTTTAAAATTTTATGCAATTTAATTATTTTTTTAATTTTATGTAACATTTTGATTTAATTTCCCAGTTTTCTAAACATTTTGGATTATTGTTCATTTTTTGCTTTTGTGCAAGGCTTTTTCTAAATTTCTATTTTGTTTGAATAAATTTCACCTCTTTTTATTTTGAATTTCTTTCTCATTTCTTGATAGAGTCTCGATAAGTTGTAGAAAATTGACAATATGGGCATTCTTCTAATTTGATAGTTTTGATATTCTTAAGAGGTAACACATTTAATTAGTATTTTTTTCAACAGAAATTTAACTTTCTCGTTTAGTTGCCAAAATGAATTTGGTTCCATCGTATTTTTTTTAGCTTGGTCGTGAAATTCTGACAATTTGGTTGTTATATATTTATTATATTGTTCTTGTTTATTTTGTATGATCATGATAATGTGGGCTTGTGAAATCAGCTATATACTTTTGTAAAATTAACAATAAACGTACCATGATCGGTAAAACCAAATGATCGGTTATAAACATTTGATTAGAAAATTCGCATAAAATGTTATCGCTTTTCCCACATGACTTCATAAGTTTTTCTATTAAATATATGCAATTATTTTTTCATTATTTATTTTTATTGGTTAATTCTGATAAACACGTGTATCCGACAGGTCACTTGACTGGAAGCAAAATTTATTGCCTTATAAGGTTATCGGATTGTACATACACGGTTCACATATCATATCAATTTGATGCACATTTCTACTTGGACTGTTCAGAGATAATTTCAATATAAAAAACATTTTTTTCATTCGCTCTACAAATTTGTCTTATTTTCGTCAACATAGGCAAAAACACACTTGACTGGTAACGGTGCGATTAGGTATATATTAAGTGTCGGTATATATTAAGGTAGGTATATATTAAGTGTCGGTATATATTAAGGTAGGTATATATTAAGTGTGTATACATTAAGACCTAAAATTATACCTTAATTTAAAGATGGTTTTGCTTTTGTCTTAAAGACTCACGATAGAGCACAATAAATTTAATCCTTCAGAAAGAAAGTTTATGAGAAATTTCTAAACAACTGGAGAAATCTCATGAAACTGTTTCTAAAACATCGTATTTTACAATCATACGACAACACTTGCTTTCTTTTACACAAACTCGAAACATTTTGCACTGATTATCTGCAATCAGAAATAAATTGCGCAATCTGTCATTCAGCTAAATCGCTATACCTTCATACCTCATTTAATGGGAACATTTGAAACACCAAATAATTAAAAATAATATCCCGAAATGTAGGCGTCTAAGTTTTAACGTCACAGTCGTTATGATAGTTAGTCGAGGCATTGCAAAGTGAGAATTAATAACCAGTGCTTTCTTCATTAATTGCAGGCAGAATAACTTTAATGCTGTACAAGAATCTTCATCAATGTGCATAAGACAATAAGGTTTATAAAAGTTCTATGAAAAAGATTCTTTAACAGTTTCATTAATGAAAGGAAAACTAAAATTTCATACAAACTGCAATTTTAGTATCTTACATAAAGCTGATTGGAGAACTATTTCTCATCTCCAAAAAGTATAAAAACTTTTTTAGGGGAGAATTGCCACATTCCTATCGGCTCATCGACAAGATTAGGCCGTATTATAACTTCAATTCTATTAAATATTTGGGTTGTAAAATAGGCAAATTATGTTGTAACAACGTAAATGTGGTGTATGAAATCAATATTAAGAAAAAGTGCTATGTGGTTACAGTTAGAGAACAAGTGTTCAGATTTGGATATCATCAATTAAATGCTTTAACGAAAGACTGATAGTCCTCACACTGTTTTAAAGTAAGTAGAAAAATATGTTATTATATTCTCAGATAGAGAACATGTTTGGCTATAATTTACTAAAATAATTTTCTTAAAATAGGATAACCTAGGATATTTTTTTTTTGTTTTTGTCTAAAATTTGCTTAGATTGGACCTCTAACAGTTGCTTTAATTGGACTTTTCAAATCGATCGGACTGTTACCTTGAACTAGAAAAATAGCTTAGAAAGCAGTTATAATCACAAATAGTCGTTATAAATTGGAGATGGAAAAAACAGACAAAAAAAAGGAGGGACATTAAAGACATCAAATGTTGGCTAAAAAAGAATAAAAACTCTATATCATTTGTATCATTTATGAGGAAATAAGGGAAGGAGAACTGAATACAGTGCATAAAATGTTATATTTGGATTCATATATTGTGTGCTGTTACGAGTTTGAGAATAAAAAAATGTTTTTTTTTTGTGCTTAAAGAAATTCGTGGTCCAATAAAGGAAACCAGTGGTCTAATATAGGCAACCAGTCTCCTTAATTGGACAGATGTCACAATTCCTTATACCATTTTTTCCCGCTTTAAAATGCATTTCATAAAAAGTTAATTATATTGTTTTGATGATGAAGAAATAAAAAAAACTACTATTTGTTTTTTATTAAAATTATTTCTATATCAATCTACATTAAAAAATGTCCTGACTGTGGTCCGTCCCCAGACGTTTCATATACTACTCATTTCGAAAATTTTCTAAAGAATGGGAATGGTGAGTATCTAGTTTTCCGACAATAGAAATGAAAACTTAACTGTGCGTTATCAAATTTAAACCTATGTCAAACATACAGAAGTTATAATTTTTGTTAACTAAGATAGAATTAGTGCGATGAAATCATCTGGAAGGCTGTTATAATGGGAAAAAGAAGAGTTTACTGGTAGTACGAGGAATGAATAATAATATTCTTCTTTTTGTAAAATATAAAAATAAGCAGAATAGAAAAGCGTTTCTACAGGGAGGAACTTTTTTGGTTCAGATAAAGAACATCATAAGAATTTTAAATTTATCGGAAATTTTTTAAAGTCGTACATTTCTATCCTTAGCCTCTGTAAGTGTGCATTTAAAGCATGTCATAATGTGTTTCTTACTTTATTTTAAAATAACCAACATTAGCTGAATGTCTATAGCTTTTAAAATTAATACAGCTCCCAGAATTATAAATAAAAGAGCGAATTACGGCCCTGGAAAAATGCTCAAGACCGTACAATATCTACCTTTAAAAATAGTGTTATAGCATCATACACTTAATGGTTAAAAAAAGCAATTTCCCATTCCAATAAAAGTTACTTTTTTCCTAAAATAACCAAAGAAAGGCAATAAATCTGTTGTTTGGTTTACAGGGATTTAGGAAATAATTCTTAGTTTTATTTGACTTCGTTTTTAAATGACTTTGTTTTAAACCGCGATTCAAGAGTAAAGAATGCATTTGATTTTTCTTTATTAATCAATGAAATTTCTGATTTTAAACAGTGTGAAAATGAATGGTAGAGACGCATGTTTAAAATATTTTTCTCACACAAAAACCATAAATTCATCATGATTCCGTTTTTGCTTGAAAAAAATTCCATCTAAAAGATATTTATGCAGGTAATGAATGGTTAATTGAAGAGTTAGTTAACTATTTCTAAAAAAGGAATTGATATGACATAATCAATTGGGAAATAAAATGATAGATTCAAAGCAATGTGGTTTTCTTAAAAATTTTTGTCTACTGGTATTGAAGAATCTAGCAGAATCAACTATTCGAGTCTCCATTTTTCCCCCTGCATGATCTCATTTAGAGTCATGAATAAAGTAAAGAAACCTACATCTAAAATTAAAAGAATTTTAACTCGATGAAAAACATGAAAAAAACAGTTCTCTATTTAATTTATTAAATTTTGATTCTGATGATTAATAATTTTTGTTATAATCAACTTAAGTATTTTGTTTCACAAGAAAAATGCAAAGCAAAACGAATATAATTTTCTTTCAAGAAATGCAAATGATTCCAACCATCGCAGAATACCATAGACAAAAAAATCTTCACATCCAATACAATAATCAGTGTAATGTAAAACTTGATATTTAGCGAGGCCAATATTATCTGCCTTAAAATTTAATACGAAACGAAACAGACATTGACAGCTTTAAGAATTTTCTTATTGTTTCTAATTGCAATTGAATTCGAAATAATTACAAATTTTCTAATTTTTCGAATTAATTTTGGTCTTTTGAATATTAGAAAAAATTTCAAAAATAGAAAAAATAAATAAAACCTGAATATAAGAAACTTTTAAATTTTTCTTAGAGCAAGTCATGTAAACTTGGTAACTTTTATGATGTCATAAAAATTACTAAACGCTGTGCAAGACTATTAGGCATACTTCTTAAAGAAATTGAAAAAAACACGAATTAAGTTATTTATTTATTAATCGCAAAATCAAGTTACGAAGAGTTTCTTTTAAATGAATTCCATTTAAATGACATATATATATATATATATATATAATGGTTTGTACATTTATGTAATGGCTTTGAGTTTTTTAATAGTTGTAAGAGTTATATAGTTCATCGAATTGTTTTACATGTGCTCTTTGCATATGTAATGCACTTTTGTTTATAGGATCATAATTTAAATTTTGTTTAATTAATAATATTATATTTTGTTTATTAAGGTTATATTTTGGTATATATAGTAAAATGAAAACGCAGTAAGAGCACAATGACGATTCGTCAGGGGATGAAATCATTGTGAACTGTTAAAAGATAAAGTATGATATGAAGGTTTGTTATTTTATTGTTTTCTAATATGTTTGCTTCATTTATATATATATACACACAATAATAAACAATCAATAATAAACAAATACAGAAACCAAGACAAAAGACACATCTATACAAAAGGAGCAATAACCAAACAAGAAATTAATACTTTAATTGAAGAAATAGTATTTCAAATGAAGTAAACATTAGGCGACGGATACTTTATGGTTAACATAAATTCTAAAAAAGATTTAAATATGAAGAAACTTCACTAACACAGTGAATGCGCCAATGCAGCAGTACAATCGAAAAGTGAGAAATATTAACAAGAGAAAACATTAAAACCATTTCAGAAAAGAAAAACAAAAATAGCAAAACGGAACATAACGCTAACGTCCGGGACGCGTCATCAGCAGGGAAATCCCGAACGAGCGTATACTTATTATCGGTGTTTTCTAAACACAAACTCTAGCAATAATGCTAAAAATAATTTCTTCCCCCGGAACACCGAACAAAAAACAATATTTTGAAACAAAGAAATATCAAGCAAAAGTTCATGTCTAATTGAGATAAAATGCATGAAACCAAATTTCAAAACTAACAATGCAAAACAAAAATGAAGAAAAAGGCTTCAACACCCACCCAAAAGTCCGTAAATGGATAAACAATACGGTAGTGGGATCCAGATGCATAAGCACGCGTGCATTGGAACGTTCAGAAGTGCTGACGTGTTTTAGGTTATGAAGGTTAACAGTTAACGTCACGAGTTTCGGCTAAACTTTTTTACTGGCGGTGAAAAGTGAAAAGTCTTAGAAACCTTTTTACTGTTCCGTGAAAAGTCTTAAGAGACTTTTTAAGAGTTTCAGTATATAAATAGACAATTAAATAAAAATGAAATTAACTGTAAAATACAATAGAAAAAAGCCAAATAAACCAAAGGCAAATAGAGCAAGTGGCTTTTTTTAAACCTACAAAACGTTATGGAATAAATAAAAATAAAGAGAATTGGGAATTTTATTGGAATTAAGATTGTTCTTAAAAAGTTCAATTTGCTTTTTCTTTGATTCTGAATTGTTACAAATATTTTTAATCCTTAGTAATTGATGTACTATTGTGTTTTCATAGATCTTATTAGAATTCCAAAAGTTAAACCTATTAACATTAAATTTAAATTCATTTCTTTTGTCGTAAATGATTAAGTTTAATTAGTTATGACAGTCAATATCGAAATCAAGAAAAATAGCTTTAATATTATTATCGCTAGTGTTTGTTAATTTTCGTTCCTCAGGATAAATATTCCCACTAACTGTAGAAAAACCTTTAAAAGTAAAAATTATGATGTCATCTACATATCTAAAAGCTGATTTTAAACTTAAAACTGTATTTTTTTCGTAATAATGAAGACAAAAATTTGCAATTAAAGAAGAAAAACAAGATCCTTGTGGAATTCCTTTAATCTGTAAGAAAATATTTTCGCCCTTCGAGATGAAATTATTGAAGACGCATAAATTAAATATATCTAACCAATAAGCTTCTGTGCAGTCTAACAAGTTTTTAAGTCATAATAATATTGAATTAAAACCTCTTTTAATTTATTAAGTGGGACGCTAGTGAACAGGTCCTGAAAGTCATATGTCTCGATATGAGTTATTTCATTGTTCTTTGAAAAAATCAATCACTTTAGTATTATTTTTAATTATCCGAGTAAAATTTTCTTTTTCTATACAACTTAGAATACTATTTATGTACTTAGAGAATATTTCTCCTGCTTTTTTCATGTAGGTATTTGTTCCGCAAGTGATATATCTGAACTTAATTGGCTGTTTGTGGAATTTTGGTTAGATTGTAATATATGGAAGGGTCATATTATTGTTTATGCAATTAATTCTTTTATTTAAAGCACGGATTTTTTTCTGTTCAGTGGTGCTATTAGATTTATATAATTTGAATGTTTCAGAGTTTTTAGTTCCTTATCCAGGAGTTCTATATAGAATTTCTTACAAATAATAGAGAAATTGCCTGAAGCTTTATCGATTGGAGTTAATATGAAGAGTTTTTGTAGTTCTTTGATTTTTTTCTTTTATTGTTTTTAAGGAATAATAAATGTTATTTTTATAGTAATTATAGAAATTCTTATTGATAAAGTCATTAAATTTGAAATAATAACGCCATTTCTAGTCAATGAAGAAACAAAGAGGAATATCGAAATTGTTTGAAATTTTTAAACAAAAACAATCAATATTTTATTTTAGAAGGTTTTTTAATATCTGTTCTCTTTTTATTCTAAATATGGAACGAAATTTAGTACCTTTTTCCAAAACTTTTCGTAATTCAATTTCTTTAATTATATTTAAATTACCGGTAATAATGTGTTTATGGTGGGGATCTACGAAACTCCTATATTCCTGCTCATCGCAGAGACAATGAGCATATTTTCGATTGCTATCAATGTTTTTACAAAAGAAATTATAATTAAAAACCCTACGACCAAGAGAAATGTCATATTTGAAGGACTTGCCAAGGTTAAAGGCTTTCAGGGGGAACTAATCAAGTGTTTCCTCAAAAATTCGGTAGAAATTAAAGGCATCAAAGATAGGATGTTTAAAGTCTATTATCATATATAAAACGTCTTCTTTATCTTTTTTATTTTTAACAATCCTCTGAATTCTAGCTTTGTAAATATCATTAATGAGAATAAGGAAATACTGATTTTTATTACAGTGTTTAACTATTGAATTTTTTAAAATATCACAATATTTTTCTTTTATGGAATAAATATGATTTTTTACAGGCTTATAGTTGAAGTTTATATTAAAATCTTCCTCCAATTTTTGTATATTTTTATGAAACAGTTTATTTAAATCCTCTTCAGCCGAATTACTCATTTTATTATTTCTCTTATTTATTCTTCTTCCTCTGCAACCTCTATTTCTATTGCCTAGAGTATTAATTAATTGTGAAGTGTTACAGTTATTCTGATTAATCATTTTGCTTTGGAAAATGTCATTGAGACTATATGGTGCAATTGTTTTGAATTTCAACACATGAAAGTTTTCTTTCTGCAATCTAAGTTTTACGTCAGGAATAACATCAAGAATATATACAGAAATCCTATTGAAATCATGTTTCTTAAAATGATTAAACTCAATGTTGAACTTTTCCTTATCATTGTAATTTTTATTGTGAGATCGATGAACATTTAATCTAATATTTAAAGCGTTGCTAGTTTGCCCTATGTATCCCATACTACAAATACCACATTTAAAAAGTATATAATATTGTAAGCTTTACAACCGAGTAGAGCCGATTTATCCGAGGAAATATATCTATCATCAAACAGAGGGCATGTCTTGCATCTAGAATCCTCACGTCTCCTAATATTGTGTCCGAAAGCAGTATCAGAATCATTACCAGAAAACGTTTTTTTGAAAATTGAAAGAACTTGTAGGGATGTCCACGCAGGGGACTTTTGTCTTGTATTCTTTGAATAATGAGAGTTAAATAGTAAAATTATTTTAGTAGAAACGTATTGAATAAGGAAAGCAAAAAAAACTTAATTAAAACTTAAAACTTCAATTATACATATGAACAAAAATATTAGGACATTTGTTGCACTTTCTAATTGTTATCACCCCGGGACTGTAAAAAGCACCTTTTTGTGAGAATGACCCAAATGATGTAACTTTGTCCTATGTACTCAATCCTTTTTGAAGTTTGTGGTTACATTGCGTTTGTGTATTTCAGGTACCTAATTCATGAAAGAGACTGTGTTGAATAGACCCTAAAAATGGCTACTTCTCAAGAAAGGAAATAATGTGTATTGAGGGAGGATAACTTTCAGTGGGGTTGTTCCTTATCATTATTCGATATCACGTGTCTAACAAAGAAACAGGCGATTAATCAAAGCCCTGTGTCTTGATCGCTGATGCCATTGTCACCATGACCCTATGCTACAAAGAACATGGTAAGAAATCGAGCACTGTGTTGATATTCTTCCACAACTACTGTACATTTACTAAAGCATTTCATGTAAATAGACCTACTAACGCAAACAAAACAGCATGGCTTAAAATTTTAGTTAGTAATAAATATGGACTTGTGAAACCGAAAGACATTTTTAGGATTTCCAGTTCCATATGCAGTAAGCTTTCTGACTGATGAAACGTTGTCAAAAATATATCATTGTGTCTTTCACATTTGTGTTTTTTTATTTCTTCTTGGAATATAGAATTTTAAATGTTTTCTATTGAATTGTCCTACGTGCTGTAATGTGTTTAACATCCTAAGTTTATTTTAATTTTTTATTTGTCTTTCGCTTCCTTTATTACTGTTTTATGTTGTTAAATGAACTTTTGTCACTTCCTTTGTCTTCTGTTTGGTTATTTAGAACTTTTGTTTTTGCTGTTGCTTTTTTGTATACGTGTAATTCATTTTTGATGTAATGTATTGTGTTTTTTTCCTGCTTTGATGTTGTTTTGTACTCCCATCCGTCCAGGTCACTGCCTTACACCCTCTCGGTGTAAGTAAATATGCTGTGTCGGCGTGGGCAAATAAATAAATGGCATTCATATAGAGTTATATTAAATGGCGAAAGAAATTCTTCAATATTTACTCTTCATTTTATTATAATTTCCATAGATTTGTCGCTTCAATTGCTTTCATCATAAATTTTCGAAATTGTAAGGAGACTTTGTGGTTAACTTGTATATATATTTTTTACATTTAAACATTTAAAATAATGATTAATTTTGTATAGGAAACAAGATGTGATGCATATTTATGCTTTGAAAAAATATTCTGCCTTAAATTCAATTGTTTTCTTTCTAAGGGACAAAATATCTACATGTAATTTAAACTCAGACATGATACTTAAACTTACTCTGTGTATGTATTTCAGTTATTTTCATATAAATTACTGAATTTTAGCGCAGAAATATTTCTTTTTCTATTGTTGTGATGTAATGATTATAATTTCTTGATTTTATCTAGTATTTCTAATCTAAGAATCTTTTCAAATTGTTAAAAGCATGAGAGAACTGTTCTTTATTATTATTTTGGAAGATGAAGCTGGTCTTCGTAGCTTCCTCTTACCATGGTTGAATAAAATTTTTCATCTCTATATTTTTGTCTTTTTTAAAAATATTTTGAAACTTTATTATCATTATGTAGTAACTAATGAAATGTTGTTTTTCTCAGCAGTCGAAATTTATTGTTTGATTATGTATACAAAGAACATCAGTCTGAGAAAACATAATAATATTATTAAGAAGAATAAGAAATTAATACCTTATAATTATTTCCTTATTCTTCTTAATAATATTATTTATTGATTAATTTATAATAGAAAAGAAATCTGAAATTCACTGAGTATACTTGAATTGTTGAACAAAAGTTTTTGCAAATGCTAAAAAATCTCATATCACTTTTCTTATATTAAATCCGTTAAAATCTGGACAACCCATAAATAAAATTTGCATTAAATTTTGAAACGACCCTTTCAATTCATCCCCTTGTATATATGTGCCATTTTCTGTAGAAAGTTTATGAAAATGACCTGCAGAAGTTTTTTTCAATCCACATTTTATGCTAATAGCTACTTTTATAACTTTTTTATTACAGGCAAGGAACTGAAAAATCTCATTAACAAATAGTTTTGGGATAGTCCTACTGGGCCCTAAATGAAGTGATTAAAGCAATAAAACCTTAGCCATACATTTTTTCAGATTTAAACTCCCCGCCGGCTGAACTATTAGCACTTCCATGAAAATTAAAAGAAAAAATAGAAATATTTCTCGGATGTTTTTTTCAGGCCCAGGCACTTTTCACAGAAAAATGCGTTGGTTATGACACGTTATTCGTAACAAAAACTACTCGAAATCAATAGCATTCAACGATAAGAAAAATTACTTGAAATCATTAGTATTCAATAGCAAGAATAACTATTTGAAATCACGAGTATTAAACAATAAGAAAAACTACTTAAAATCATTAGTATTTATAAGTAAGAACAACTACTTGAAATAAAAATTTTATATTGAAAATAAATTGAAGGAAAGAGTGAATTTTGACGACATATTTTAAAATCCCTTTTTATAAAAAACGGATTTTTTCAGTAATTTATTAAAATTGATCAAACATGTATAGATATAGAAAAATTATGAAAAAATCTCCATCCCTAACTACAAATACTAAAAAAATTTATTAACCAGTAAAATCCGCTGTGTGAGGTTACCTTTTCTTCAAATGTAGATATTCTTCTTTTTGCAGAAATATAAACCACTTCTTAGGAAACTTTACAAAAGTTTGTTTCATAATTTATATTTTTAGCATCCATTCATATTTAATCTATTGTTTTTTAATGATTATTTTTCTCATATGTATTACATCTGTTCTTCTGTTCTGTTTCAATATTTATGTATAGTTACTGAAAATTATTTCTGAATTTCGCGCTCCCTCTAGAATATTTTGATGTAACTTTTACTTGTTAGATTTAACTTTAACTACGGCTTTTCTATCTGTACCTCAACATTTTTTTAGTTTTTTTGCTTTGAATGAATTTAAGTTTGTCTGTGTGATGGCAAATAAAACTCTATAATCATTATTATAAGATATCGAGTTTGACCTTTTGCATTCCTTTCTTTTGACTGTTCAAGGATTTACGGTGAGGTTTTACAGCACAAACAAAATGAATAAGTGAGTTTCTCTATTTTTGCGTTTTGCTTTCAAGTGACATATTTCATCATTATAAATGTATATTTACTTGCTCAGATTTGTAACTCGAGAACGGTCAAAAATTTTGTCTCAGCTTGTCTTTAGAAGCATTCGAAGTGTTTTATGCTTTAGTTTTCAGAGAAAATAACAATGCAATTTTTTGGCAAGAAAGCAAATTATTTTAGACTCTTGGAAGAAAATAATAAAACCTAGTTAATATAAGTGCAATAGTAATTATAATGAAATTTTGGTAAAAAAACTGGTTATTCGAAAAGAGAATTTTTGAAAAGTCTTATTTTGTCCAATATTTAGATAAAACATTTTTTAAGATGTTTCATTATGCTACAAAATCGTCTAGTTTTTAATCTTTATTTCTCACAAGTTTTTCTCAAATGAAATTTCATGAATGAGAGATTGAATGATGTGTCTATTAACGCAAAAGTGTTCAAATAAGGATCTTGATTTATTGAAAGGTAAGTATTAAGCTTACATTAAAAAGCAAATTATTTTCAGTTCCAATAATCTTGTAAAATTTTACTGCTTTTGAAAATCTAGCGATACAGTTTTGAATATAAACGTTTAAAATTTTCATTTAAATGCCTCCTACATTGCTCTGTCCTATTCATTTTCGACGAATGAGATTTGACGTTATTGCTTACATTACGGGCAAGATTCCTTCCATTGTTTATTCAATGAAATGCTTTGAAATAGTCGCATCTGAATAGCTTCACACTTTCATGAATAACTCGAGAAGCGATGTCAGAAAGTAAAATTTTCGACTTGAAACAACTTCTAAGAAATGATGGGAGTTGTAAAACTACAAATGGAGTATACATGCCGAATATTAATGCCATTTGCGTAGTGAATCAATCAAATCTCGAGAGTTGCATTAGTTTCTTACTCCACACATTTTTATGCTGGAGTAAATATTTGAAAATAAACTTCATTTTAAAGGAATGTTATAGCTAGGAATGCGTACTCAGAGCACAAGTAGTTTAAAGTAGTCTATGGGTATGTTTTGACTCTGAGCAATATTCTGAGTAGTAAGTATGTAATCGGAGATTTCTGACTATTAAAAGTTTTGGCATTAAAAGTGCGGTAGGTGATGACTATTTGGAAAGAAGCTTGATTGATTTATTTTTAAAATTAGATTTCCACTTTTTTCTCCTGTAGTTACTAATGAACACCGTGATTTTTAACCGTGATCAGATGATTAGTACAACAAAAGATCCGCCACAGCACCTTCTAACTTTCATATCACACCAGCGTGATACACTTTGACCTGAAACCAGATTTAAAGTCAACTAGGCTCACGTACACGACGATACTTCAACAGAATTGAGACTCAACTGCAGTGTCGAAATGTTTCCATCCAACTACGGTGACACCTGTTATAGGTGATCACTTCGATTCTTTGCAATTAAGAGAGAGATCGCCATTCTGGAGGGCTTGAATGAATATAAAATGCTAATACAAATTTTTAAATGCTATCTTCAGCCTCTTTTTACTTACTCGTATACGAAGTATGCAAAGAGAAATTATTGAAATCGTCAAAAAATTGGACCACGAGATTTTGATAAATTTCCAAATTTTAGAGCTTCCTGAGCAAAGAAAAAAAATTGGAATTAAGTCTGTCTGTGAGCACATAGTTCAAGTAAGCAACAAGCTAGAAGGATGATGGTTAACACTAAAATTGTAGATTTATATCAAATTTTGGAGGAAATCCATCAATTAGAAGTTTGTCTGTCCGTCCATCTGTTTTTGATCGTCGATGACTCAAAACCGCAGTGAGCTGGATTAATGAAATTTGGCGTATGGTTTTGACATCAGAATTGTAGATTTGCATTAAATTTGAGTCCAAATCCATCACTGGGTTAACTGCTTGCCGGTATATATATTCGTGTATATATGAACGCGATAATTCCAAAATGCAACTAGTTAGATACATTAAATTTAGTATGTTGATCTTTCCCCTAAATTGTGGATAAGTGTGAAATTTTGAACCAAAAATGCAACAGTTTTTTTTAAATATATGATTGCAATAAATATTGATATAACTGTAGAGAATGGCATGAAATCTCTCAGCATAAGTTATGGAAAGACTCATTTCTTTGATTAATAGTATCAGTTACAAGGTAAGTTAATTAGTACCAAGTACCAATTACCTTAGGCTTAAACATTAAATATTTTAATATGCGATTGATGTCTGTTATTCTACAGTGAATTAAGCTGAAGCGACAATTTTATGCTGTCATTCCAAATATTAAATATTTTTGAATGTCCATAAGATGTCTGAAGTTTTTACTGTGTTTCCTGGTTTCTTTTAATTTTGTTGCCCTTTTTGCATTTATGAGTGTATTTAAGTGTTTTGATACCAAATATTCATATATCTTTACAAAATATTTTTTCGTACGTGCATTTAACGCCAAGACGTATTCTAGAAATACTGACGAATATTCGTAGACAGTGAAGTTTATTCAATTTACCGTTAAGTTGCATGTTAATTACCGATAATTTAATTGCACGGTTTTCGGAACAAAAAAAAATAAGCAACATGTTATTTTATTTTAACTTTGTTTTTTGGTTGCTTTCATTACTCACTTCAAATACTGTCAAAAAGATAGAATTTGCAGTCACGTCAGAATCATTCTGACGTGACTGCACTTATTTGTTGTTGGGATCGAAGAAAAATTGATGGTATGTGTACAAAGATTGCAATGGAAATCCACATGAAATTCAGAAGTTTTGTTTGTTTATATTAATGTCCCACTTCAATGCTGCACGAGGGGTATTTTTGTATTGTTCTAATAAATCTAAACGGTAGTAAAATGATGTGATCCACACCTGAACCCACACTCCTCTTTCCAAACTTCCACCCCACGCCAATGCATGGACGTTTGATCTACGACGAGAGATTTAAATGATCTATGCGCTCATACACGACAGAGTTTTGGTAGAATCGGGTCTGAAACCTACGATCCTTCGATTTCGAATTTAAATCTCTACCATTAGACCACCACGACCTCGTGAAATTCAGAAAAGAGAAGACAACCATGGGCTTTTCTGCAAGAGAAACAGCATGCTCTTGGTCTTCAACACAATTTATTGATTAAATTCTGATAATCTCTGACATTACGTTAACTGCATCTCGGGGTTGACATTTTTGGGACTCTCTTGCACCATCTTAGTTATCGTAATACTCTTTATGTTTAAATCGGAATATTTACTGAGAAGCAAAGAGAGAGTCAATGCGACCAGTACATTAGAAGTTTTTTTTAAAAATATGAATGTAATAAGGGTTTCTAATGAGCAGAAAAAAACTCATGGCTTTTTTCTATAATTTATTTTCAAAATCTCACTGAAATGAAGCAATATTCTAGAAAGCGCACAAGATTCTACAAAGCCAAGAGATTATTAGATCAAATGGAAGAAATCATTTCCATACTTCCAATTATTCCTTCAAATAATCTTTCTGGAACTTCATAACAGGACTTTAATCTGACTAAACAAAACTTGACCGAATCGATTATTCCTGTTTCTTTTCCATTCAAATTAACGTGAAGAAACAAATCATAGGCAAGAACTTATAGAGTTTGAGTTGGTGAATTTGATTATGAAGAATGCAAATATTTCCCATGCTAGAAATATAGCTATATTTTTGCATCTCTTTAATTTAAATCCTGAATTCATTTCTTATTGTTCTTCAGGTTAACCTTAGTAGCACAATTCTTTGTAGTTTCAAAAGAAAACTTTCATTTCAAGCGTGCTCTACTTAATTTTAATAGGATGCTTTGTAAAATTTTTATTTCTTATTTTCCAAATAGTTGTATGAGATTAATTTTGTTGAACAGAAGAAAATGTATACATTGATGATATTTTTATTCCAAGGATTTAAATAAGTTATAAAGCAGTTATCATTTGATAATGACAATGCTGTAATCTGGTAATGATTTTTATAGGCCTATTTATGTTTATATACAAACTTATTTAGTTTAATTATTTATTTAGCTCAAGATAAGATTTTTTTGCTTAATAAATTTAACAAACTTATAAATATGTATTAATAATAATATATTCGATATATATTTTAATAGTATAATTCAATAATATATTTTAATATAATAAATATAGTCAACAACAAATAAATATATTTTTAGGATAGTTCAAATTTTCTGACAAATTTGTATCTCATTCAAATCAACTTTTAAGGCATTTTTTGGTTATCTGTCTCTGAAATGTTAACAGTTATTCATTTTCACGGATGGCGAGTTGTAACTGTGAAATCTGTTCTCAGTCTCAGTCACGTTGCCATTGTTTCCTAAATTTTCTTTGATCACATGTTTTCATGTTGTTCCACGTTGGGCTCCGAATGCCATCCTTTGTAATATTAAATCATTTTTAGATCACAGGATGACGCTAGCTCGAAATTCAAATTCTCGCAGTTTTCGTCCCATTGAAGTGTAAGGATTTTTAAAAATGACTAATTGAACATGTTTGTGTGGTGCATATATGATAGATCTTTGGTTCAATTAAGAATCAAACTTGAGGTCTTCAAAATTTGAAATCGAGATTTCGTCATAGAGACACAATTGCCGAGGATTTGTGATGAAGTGAAAGAGGATAGATAAAAAAACTAAAACACTAATTCATATTCTTTAATATTTCATGTTTCTCTCAGAGTGTTATCTTGTGTGTTATTACCTGATTAAAAAATATCATTTTATTATTTTTTTAACCAATAAAATACTACACTCTGAGTAAGATGCTTAACTTACACTTAGAATTAATTTCATTTGTGCGGACATGCTGTAATACAATGGTCTTATCAAGCATAACTTTCATCTGATGCAAAATTAACTTTCAAATTCAACAACAGATTACCATAATTTTGATGAGAGATTCCACTTTGATTCATGACTTTCTAGTCTTCAAAATTTTTTTGAAATAGAAAACTTTCGCATGTTATTAGACAGTATGCAAACAACGTAATGGAATTTATAAAGGATGTAAACATTTCATATTTTATGTTGCATTTCGCCTAACAAAGCTGCCAAATTCTGGCGTTTTAATGTTTACAGTTATAACAGGGTCATCATAGATTGCATCAAAATTCAGATAGAATAAATTAATTATCTCTCTTTATATGAATTTTCTAGAGAACTTATTAACATCTTAACTGTCATCCCAGGGCATCATTCGTGTATCGAATTATCGTATTTTTGAAATTATTGGCTAAAAGTGAATTATTCCCAGACCTCATAATTCGATGCAAAATTATACGGTGAATAATAAATATCTCAAGTTTTTATGAACTTTTTGTTGAATCAATAACATTCAATTACTCAAACGGAAGGTGTCATTTAATTAGATAGAAGAAAAAATAAAATAGTTAAGGGGTTAAGTACCAATATTCTTAATTAGAATGAAGCAATAAATATGCCTATATTATTTTCACAAAATATTCTTGAGTGCGACATATAATACTGTAATCTTACCGTAGTGCTTCGTATTTTAAGTACTCGAACTAAATTAAGACTTCCAAAAATGGCTGTTTCTCGTTAAAGTCAAATGATTATTATGTCAATTCAAGCTTAATATTAAGGAATTCTAAGAAATTTGGAGAAAACAGCTAAAATTACAAGAAGGGGCTCATTTCCAGAAAATTTAGTTTATTACGAAGGATCTTAGGTAGCAAGGTGTGCAGCAGATTTGTTATCTTCACCCCTATCTCTTACGTCCAACATAATCCCTGAGATTATCATTCCTAATATCCAATTAAAATATAGCTTACTGACAGCAACTTTATTCTGACAAACCAGGGAGACCAGCGATGATGGATATGTTCATTGATTAAGCAGGCATCAGAAGCAAGGAGATGGACACTGTTGAAAGTTTTGAAGATTGGTTTTAAATGGTTTCTGTTTCCTAGAATTTTAATTAAGAAATTTTCTGTCCCTTATAAAATATAATGTTTAACGAGTCTGTCTTGTTAAATTAGAAATTCGACATTAAAACCATATTGTATCCTTGAAAAACAGCTCTAATAATTATTAAGTATTATAATATTTTGGAAGCAATAGAGGATATAAACGAAACCCAAATATTTTTGTACATATTAGCTATATTAACCAAATATATATTATTGTATCCTGTGGGTTAATATAGGTTTACTGTTATCACTTTGAATAACATAATAATCTTTTAAATATCATTTGCATAGAGTTAGAGGATTAGCATAGTTAGAAAAACTCATTTAATATTTTTGACGGAATATAGGACGTAAACTCTAATATTTTTGTAGATATTAACTACATTAACCCAATATATATTAATGCATCTTTTGGGATAATATAAATTTAATATTTTCACCTTGTCTAACATATAATCCTTGAAATATCATTTGAGTAGATTTAGTGGGTTACCATTGTCAGAAAACTCCTTTAATAGTTTTGGTGGAATATAAGACTTAGACGGAAGCAAATATTTGTTGTAGATATTTCTTCTAACTGTATCCTTTGGGTTAATATGGTTTGATGTTTTCTCCTTATATAAGAAATAATTTTGGAAATATTATTTGAGTAGATTTAGAGAGATAGATTAATTCGGAAAACTGCTCAAATAATAATTTGGGTGTAATATAAGAAATAAGCAAAAGAAAATATTTGTTGTAGATATTTCTTCTGACTGTACTCTTTTGGTTAGTTTGGCTTTATATTATTACCTTATAAAGAATTGTGGTTTAAAATTGAGCGTGATTAAATGAATCGTGTGAATGAAAGGCTACCCCATACACTTCTCGAAATATTTTTTCAATAGATTTAGAGGGTTAACTTAGTTATATTCACACCCAATTTGGAAGCAACAGGAGGACATTTTTTGAGACGGAATTTCCACTTTTGAGACGAGGTGAAATGGCAAAGACAGCACAGGAGCCGGCACTCTCCTCTCCAATTTTAGCTAGCATTAACACTCTTGAATCCGAAGCATTTAACGTGAACTGTTATAGACTTAAATAATAAAATGCATGATTTAAAAAAGTGTACAACAGAATCCTGCATAGCAACAGATGATGTTACTAATTCATTCAGTTTGCCTCTCATAGATTTGAAAGAAGTTATTATTTGGAAGTGTCTTTAAGTCAAAGCATTCTTAAATGTTAATACAAAAAGGTAACATAAAAGAAATTTATTCTTAATCTATGATGTATGCATGTTATTCCACTAATGTATGACAGCTACTAAAGAATGGGAAATTATAATGATGCTATAAACAAAAACATGTGAATGTTCTGGTTATGCTAATTTCTAATTCTTTCGTTCTAATTAATTATTGCTCTTTTTTCAACAATTAAGTTGATTTTAAGTCACAATTTTTCCATTCCTTTGATCGCATTAATAATTTTTAAATCACAAAACAATTTATTTGTGCATATTTGGAAATCTCCATTTGTTTATCATGTGAAAATTTAATATTTAAATGAAAAGCATGAAATTTTTAGAAATGTTTTAAAATTATTTTACGTGTTTTCTAAAAGGTTGAATTTCTTTTATTAATAAAAACATTTTCAGAGTGTTTAAGAAAAAGAATTAATATACATTTTTAATGAGAGGTATAATAGATATTCTTACAGAACGCCATTCTTGTGATGCAATTGTTTGGTATTTCTTTTAAGCGAAAGAAAGTATTTAGGATTTTCTTCGATTCATTTAAATACAAATCTTCATGTATTCGAAAGTATCTGTGTAAAAATTTGATTCGTCTTTCATGTTTTGTTTTAAAGCTGAAAGAGAACATTTGGAGACCGTAAATTTGAACCTTATCGGAAAGAATGTGATACAGTGATATATGTTTTAGTCATGTGAGTTGAGCTTTTGGTCTTAAATTGAGTTCAATTATATGCAGTCACAGGAGATTTTGTTCATTGTAAAAGAAATGAAAGGAAATTATATTCTTTTATTGTAAATTAAACAAAACATTAATCCAATGTGCACTGAAAATTCTATTTTGAGTTGTATGAGGCTTTTGGAGATAGTAAATTTGAACCCTGAGGGACGGAATGTGATACAGACAAATATGTTTTCTATCATGTGCATTAGACTTTGGATGAAACCTTCTTTAATGTGATTTATTTTTATTGTAAAATAAATGAAAAGGAAGTAAATTCTTTTATTGTAAATCAAACACAGCATGTTAAATGTATACTGAAAATATTATTTTTATATATTTTTATTATATATTTTTAAGAGTAGAATTACATACGTTTAAGATATCTATGACTTCTTAATATTCCATCCATATTCCATCACTGGAAAAATATATTCTTGGAAATTGTGAAACAGTTTTTAAATAAGAAAACCAGGGAAATATTTTTTCCCGAATAAACTATTTTGCTGGAAAAATTGCTCAAAAAAATTTTTCAAAGGGTATTTCAAGCATTACTTTTTGAATTTGAAAATTTTTTGTTATAGATCTATATGGAAAAAAATGCCAATGAAATCTCAGGTACGGAAAAGCACCCTAATTACATTATTCTTAATGGATACTTAATAAATATTCCGATCAGTTAGGTGCGTCTAACTCGTGAGTGATGTGTAGGCTTAGCAAATATAGTGTAGAATCCTTCGCAAATATTGTGAAGGCAAATATGTTTGTAAACATTTCGATGATACCGTGTTCTGAAATATTTTGTAAAGCTTCGCATTTGTGCGTCAAGATTTTAAATACACTTGCTCATTTCATTAATCCACAGTTAATATTTGATAACTCTGAAGGTTTATCAATTTTTTTGCTTTTAAACTGGATACGTAATCCTTCACGTTACAATTTCAAAATGCCAAGCAGGAACAGTGAATCGACTTCTGCAACGCGGATAGGCCATTCTCTGAATGTCAGTCAAATCAGCGAACAAATTGGTACACGCTAGTTGGTAAAAGAATCTGAGATCGAAATAATGTTGAAGTGTAGAACAATTTGACTGATCAAACAACATGAATAGACATCTTTCTCGCTTAGCCATTCTGAGTCAACTTTTTATTTGAGATACTGTCTATTGTTTTGTATCCTTACTGAACTTTGTTTTGATTGTTTTGTTGTTGGAAGCGATACTTCCTACTTAATATGAGCCAGAGAAAATATTTGAACCAAATATCCTGAAGAGTTTCTGATTTATTTTTAACAATACACTTGAATTATACAATTGGAGTATGTTTGTTTAAAATCTATCATTCTTTATAAAATGAAAGTTATTCTATATTTCAAAATCATACAGAGTACATCTTTATATATAGTAATTTCTTAAGATACAAAATGTTTTAAAAATGATTTAATCGCAACTTTGAATGCTTCTTATAGGAAGGCTAGGTTAAATGTGCGATGATGTGTGGATTAATATAATTGAAGTAAAAGAGACACGGGCTAACAATGAAAAAAAATTGTAACATTTCATATTTATGTTTCAAATATGTGTTTATCAAAAATATAAATTTTCTAATCAAGACAGCGAAGAAGTAATGTGAGATTTGTTTATAGTTAGATTTACAGGTATTTGATTTTAATTTTCTAACCTTCTGACATATTTATGTACATGAATGTTAATGTACTTTCATACTTTAATGTTATTTTAAAAAAACTAATGACTGAATGTTCTGCTGTTATGAAATATCGTAGTCGCAAGGAAATATCGCATTTATATTACAAAAATATTTAAAGATAAGTCCTGAAATTTTTTTTTCTATAAAAAGGGACAGAAAAATTATTACCGAAGGAAGCTTTCTCTAGACACACATTTGATCTCCTTATATTAGTTCCATGGACTCGTTATTTTTGAACTTTTAATTTGTTCTATTTAATGTTTTATTATAGTTTTTTGTGAAATGGAATAATGTTCATTTTCAGCCTTGCTATTCTTTCTTATTTAAATAAGAATTTTTCTTTGCCTAAATAAATTTCTGTTGAATGAACTCAGAGTAAATAATTGCTCAGTTTTTAATGAGCAGGGATAAAAATCTAAATATTTCTGTAACTGAAAATTTTTAGATCATCATTAATAAAAATTCAAAATAAAACAAGGAAGAGACTCAATGCCTATAAAACTAAGCATTTTTATTATTAATTTCAAAGAACTGGTACAACATCTTTCTTGTAAAGAATTTTTAGTAATTTTAAACATCACATCAAAATACAATAATATTCGACGAAACAAACAGTCGTTAAGGAGTGGTATAGACACATACTTTTTTACCATGGTTTATGGACAGAATTCCTTCCATGATGGATTTACCATACACAAGAAAATTTGTTATGAAACTAGATATTATTCAATTTCAATCCAATGAGTCTGTAAAATCACATAAGACAGCGTGTTAAAAATGTGCAGGAAAAACATGTAAAAATTGCAAAAATAATATTAATGAAAACTGACTGTAGTTTTCACGGGGAGTGAAAACAAAAATAGTCCGAGAGTTCTATATTTTATAGAATTCACAGAAAATCTAATTCTTTTAAGCAGTGTCTTTAAATTGCAGATATTACATTTTTGAATTTATTTCTTTTAACTTTATTTTTATAAATTCAACTAAAGCCTGTTCTATAAATGTTCCATTTTTTAAAATATTGTATTCTTTTCTATACAAAGTACTACAACAAGAAACATTAAATAACTGCTGCTTTATTAAATAAAAATCTTAAGTATAATGTTATTTAAAATGAAAATGCATTTTTCGGGATCAGTAGAAGAATTTTGCTAAGAATTCCTGAATTATAGAACTGACGGAAAAATTTAATAAAAAAATTTAAGGAACATTTTGATATTGCCTACCATTTTTAGAGGGAATAGCAATTTTAAATCTTTTTTTAAAATGAGCATACTGTGAGCGAAAATACGTAGTACTGAAAGCTTCATTGCATCAAAAATTGAAATTCTTCAGAGATTTAATATGGCATAGATTGCATATTAAAATTCTTTTAAAAATGAAATAGATCATTTTTTACCCTCAAACTAAAAGAGCATTTTTGAACCTTGTTTAAAAAATTCTTAAGATAAAGGAGGAAGGGATAAAGCAGTAAAATTATTGAAATTTCAAAATTAGGTTGTTGTCATACTTGGAAATATGCAAAACAAAACATAAGCTTCTCTGTTTTATCATTCTATCAACATTTTAGTTGCCCAAATAGTAGGCGTTGGAATTTTTCTGCAGAGCAAATTCAGGGTATTCTTTCACAGAATTTTATCCTAAAATAGGCACAGATGCTTGTATGTCATTTTAAAGATTTTCATTGGTAGAAATTTGATACAACAGATCAACATATACAGTTAAAATATTTGCAACGCAAAAAGATATGTTTTGTAAATTTCATTGATGGCATACTTGTAACTGTTAACAGCTTTATATTTGACAGCTCTCATTATTTCGTTAATAATAATGTGTTATACCAGCATGATTGTGTAACACATTCCAGAGCCAAAATGTGTTAAGTTCAACAGTCTCATATTAAAAGAAAATCTGTGGCAGCATATAAAAATATAGTCTGGCCTGGGCAACTTTATCGACATTTTTGAAATTTACTATTACAGATTTGATTACTGATAGAGTAGTTTTTTTCCGCCCATATATCACTCAAAAGCTAAATTCACATTATATTATATTATATATATTTAACATTATATTATAATATTCATATATATTATATATGAATTTATTATACAGGTTGTCGGAGAATTGTTGAACACATTTCAAAAATTAATTTTAAAAAATTAATGATGTTTCAGCTACGGATTTTTTTTAAAAAATGAGAGCGTATTTAAAAAAGTTTTTTTTAGATAGCTAACGCGGCGTTACGGCGTTCTAAATTTGTTACAACGAGAGAATTCCGTCTGCAATGGCTACACATCAGCAGAAGCCGATGCGCGTTTTCTGGTTTCTTTCCTTAGTTTTTCTTGAATGTCTCGAAAACTCTTCAGTTTTTACGCTACATATGAATCAACAAAGTAAAGTGCATAAAATTCCCTACAAATACAGGCTTTTATTTTTCTTCCAGTTTTAATATTTTCGCAGATATTGGCTCTACACGAATGTTTGATTTCCAGTAAATTACGACCCCCTGGACCACCGAAACAGCATGTTACCTATCTGAAAAGAACTTTTTAAAATGCTCTCTCATTAAAAAAAATCCGTATTTGAAACATTATTAGTTTTTTAAAATTAATTTTTGAGATGTGTCCAACCATTTGTGGACACCCTGTATTTAATAGAACTCAAATATGGACAATTTTTTTTAAAAAAAGTAACTTGCTTGTTTCAGAAATGACTATAAAAAATTGATGTGCAAGCTGTTGTATCAAAAATAAAGGCTAGTTTAATAAATAGGTTTATGAAACAAAAATTAGTCTTTCTTCGCTTTAGGTTATGAATATGCTGAACCGAATGCTCTTAAGAATTTAATGTTAATTCTATAATTTTTAGTTTTAAATTCCATATTAAAATGATATACAGAAAATCTATATTCTTTAAAAATTAACACTTAATATACGGAGAAATTGCAAAAGGAGTATTTTAAGATTCACTAACAATTTTGTAAATGAAATATTTTAAATTCTTTAAATTCCAAAATGATAGGTAATACCTATAATGTTATACTTTTTAAACAGATTAATAATGAATTCAGTTGTTATCCTATGAAACTTCCTAAAAATAGGTACCAAAATCGTACCAAAAGTTCTTGATTTGCTGCATAGAAACTTTTAATTTAGCGTTGCAAATCGGATTCAGTAATTGACTGTCAATTTTATTTAAAAGTTTTTAATTTAATACGCTGATAAGTTCTGTTATTTTTTAATTAATGCCTTTTTTGGCTATTAGAAAAGAGAAACTTAATTTTACCATTGGAAGAAATCAAAAGAATATTTATATTTGAGCGTATTTCGTGCATCGTACCGAATTACAAAAAGTATCAGGAAAAGGAAAGCAGCAAAGAAACATCGTTTTCTAAAGAGATATTTAATGCATATCATAAAAGTTATGCTATTTAGTTTATATATGCAGTCAAATTTTTCAAAAATGTGATTGTCTATATCTAAAATATTAAATTATAAATTGAACAGGAAAACTTTTTTCTGCATGAATAAAATAGAGACATATGCATTCTTTAAAAAGATCTTTATTTTTTTCATAAACGATTAGTTTTACTTACCATTAAGGGTTTTAGTTAGCAATGTGTAATCATGCAGATAAATTTCTGTTATCAAATTATTCAAACATTTAAGCAATTACGTACCTAACAACAACGACAGAAGGCATTCAGTTTCTGAGTTTTACTTAGACTGATCTTTTTTTTATTTTCAAAGGTATTCAATTGCCGAAATATAAGTATTTCTGGAATAAAAACATGAGAGTTTTAGAATCATTGTCAGAATAAAGATCCAATTTAATTTTTTAACATTTAATCGTTCATCATTTGCAAATCAAAGCAAATTTACAGGGCTAGCTGATATCTTACAAAATAATAACGAAACTAGATCTAATTTTTACTTTGTTTATAGTAATCAGTAACTTAACAAAAGAACATGGACATTATATAAGTAACCATTCATTCTGAGAAAAAAAATGAAAGATATGTATCTAAATTTACAGTTAAAGAGAAGTAGCTCTGCTATACCAAGACTAAAAGCAATTTTTAAATTTTATCCAATATTTTTCATTTAAGATATTATGGATAGAAATGTTTCTGCATCTTATTATATTAGATATATGGAGAAGAAGAAATAGTAGACATTGCTACTTAAAATGGAAGATATTTTTCAAATCATTGGAGAGGAAAACATCAAATAAAATATAACTGAAGATTCTTAAAAGTGAGATGCGACAGAATGTGTCAACGAATTTAAATTTCGGTTTTCAAAACCTACATTTTTAAGATTTTTTCTGCTCCACAAGTGATTAAAAATACCGTAACAACTTCAAAAAGATGAGAAAAAAAATCTAAAATCTATATATTATTATAAATGAAATTTCCTATGATTTAAAATGTTTAATCTTATTTTAATTCGATTTTTAAAAAAAAAAATTGCTCTTTACCTTTCTGAGCTCTTGAAGCAATGTAAAGGTTTTGACCCAATCTTGCATTTTCCTGAAATATATTTCTTTTCAGATACATATTTACTATCATTCTGAATGTGAAATTTGCAAAGACTAATACTAGCTGATTATATTTGTTTCTGGGTAAGTATAATTCAATAAAAACATTGAAATAATTTTATAACAATAAAAATGAAGAGAACCCTATAAAAATATGACCAACTTCAAAATATTTCATATCTTCGAAAATATGCTCTTATATTTATCAAAATTTTATTGCCCTCAGATAATAACATGGATTCTGATGTTTATAAATTGTCGGGAAATAAAGACAGTACTTGTTTTCCTGCATTCTTATGCACATGCTTTAAATAAGAACGAGAGAAGATATGAATGACAATAAAGTTTTAGGAAATTTGAATAGAATAAAGAGTAATCATTTCTTGATTTAATAAGCCGCAAGTAAAAGAACTTTGGCAAATCATCTGAGCTTCAAAGAATTTATAAATCCTCCATAAAAAGAATTCAGAATAGTTTGGATCTCATCTTAAAGCAAGCATGTTTTAAATAATTTAGACGAATAATTTTATATTTTTAAAAGAAATCTGAAAGAAGTATTTAAAATATAAACTATTAAAATTTGATATTTAATATATTTTGTAATAGGTTTTAAAAAAAGTTTCATTTTCTTATAAATATCTTTCCAAAAAGAATCTTGCATGGATTTCCTATTAAATATTTTTTTTATCATTAGAGACTCACTGGATTTTAGGTTCAAACTAAGCAAAACAATAAAAGAAACTTGATTTTTTTAAAAATCAGAATTTAAAATTACAAAATTGTTTGTAGAAATTACATGTAGGATAAATTTTTCCATAAAAAAATTGTGCAATAAAATAACATTTTGCTATGATACAATATGTTGAGATAAGATGCAAGGGATAAACTTAATTTAAATCATATTTGCCGTGTATAAAAACCATAATTTTGCTTTCAGTTGTATGACTTGCGAATTTAAATTAGGATGTGTTCCAGCACCTCTTTAAGTTCATAAAGACTAGTAATCAGATTATTTATTTAATGCATAGTATACAACGCGTAATTTATGCCTCACGACAAATTTCCTTTAATTCTTTTCTTTGTGCAATCTCTTTGAAGCAGAATTTATTTTTTCTAGTATATCAAATCTTTAGAATTAATTTTCATGATGATAAGTTCCCATAGTTTTGTCCTTTACTATTAGAAGCATTAAATGTCTAAGAATGGATTACTTGTTAGCTTGGAAGAACAAATAAGTAGGCACAAAACAATTTTTATTACATGATTACAAAGACACAAATAAAATGCGAATGTGCTGGCGATTGTTTAACTATTATATATGCTCAAAAACGATGGTTTATTATTTTTAATCTGTCCTCAAACCAGAATTTACTACCTCCTAAAGACTGATAAACATAATCATTTTTAAATTATGGATTCTCTTTAGAGCAAACAAAATGCATTTTAAACCATTTTTAATTTACCATCTTATTGCTAACTACACCACATAGATTTTTTGAAAAGTTATCATAATTCTTATTTCATTATTTGTGCGCATTGGTGTGATAACTCTATAAAGGTATTTCTTTTGATTCGTTTGTAATTTTCATCCGCCAGCCTTAACTTCTGTAAATTAGCAATGCGATTAGCAATAATTAGCGATAATAATTCATTAAACATTGAAAAGAATTTGGTGAACCGGCTTTGAGAAGATTCTTCTTTTCTCTGAACTTTGTCAACTCTCACCAGATTGTTCCCAGTTTACCAGAACCTCCTATGTACGAAATTTCTTAGAATTAGTGATCAACTATTATTTCAATGTTTTCAAATAAGAATTAATCCATGAACTTAGAATTTCTGGGTTGTTTTTCTCAAAACTTTTGCTAAAATATGATTTTTCTAAATAATAAGATATTTCTAGATTTCATGCTACGTATTTTTGTTATAAATAATTTGCAGTATGAAGGTCTCTCTTGAAAATCTATTTTATAGGAATTCTTAGAAATTAATATTTTGGTACTTAATAAAATCATTTGAATGTAGAATATGTGCTGCTCTTTATTTTCCCACTGATTGTCATTTTCATCCTCGAAAGATAAAAAATCTTTTCTTCATTTATCCCCAGAAAAATTTATAAGGCCACTTTTTACTGCCTCAATGCAAAAGTGGCTTACGAATTCCTCGATTTATGTGTTATGAGGACTGCATGTTCCGAGGTGAACTGTTTTGATTTTGATTGTAGTTTATTTTGTGCTGAAGACTAATTTTGCGCTATGAAATCTCTAGCAAAACTCTGCTCTTCAAGGCAGAGGCTACTTCATCTTCTATTCATTGGGGCTTATGTTTATGGGATTTGACCGAATATTTGCATTCGCCGATCATTACCGCCATCATCTCCAAGACCCTTGCGTCCGGATGATTACTCCGCTAAAATATTCAGCATCGATTGAGATTGGTGGTCCTGGATGTGATTTTTGCAGCCATTCGATAGTGATTTGTAGCTTATAATTTTAGACCCCTTCCAACGACGTACTTAACATGGTTCGCTTCTTCTTTTGTTGATTTGTTTTGAAGCTCGGCCCCATCTGAAATTGAAATTCGGCTGAATAGCAGCAATTTGCCAAGAGCCAACCAGCGACAAAGGAGATCGCAATGGACACCGAAAGAAGGGGGGACCGGCCGATTCAGTAGCCCCCAAAGCTCATTAACATAGTGCAGGGGAATTTTTGTTCATGAGGATGGCCTCCTCCCTTGCACTTGAAGATGCCTCAGAGATCTCAAGACACACAGGAAGAAAGGAGTGGCCAAAGCGTCTAGGGTGGGGGTGCTTCTCATTCGCAGTTCTAATACTGTGAGAAGATCCCACCCACTTTCGCTTCTTCAGCTTAGCCCCTGATTGGTTCGCGGCCATCGATCTTGCGAATTCCTCTTCCCCTCATCTTCCACGCCCCGATAACAAGTTGCGCAAAAATGTTTCTTTACAGTACGCATCAATGATTTTCTTTTCTGGAAAAATGCGATTTTACGGACAACTTGGCATCCGAGTGGAAATGGACATCTGAAATTTCTCACCGTTTTAAATTAGATTCATGGCACGCTTTTCTTTTCGCTTACACCTCACTGTGGGCCGTGAAGAGAAAAGAAAGAGTTCTTACTAGAGGACAAAATAAACTAATAAAAGTGATTTTGGAAACTGAATAAGGAAGCACGACCAAGTAGTCCAGAAAATAGAGACTGCTATAGGAAAGAGCGGAAACTTAAAAATTTCTTTTAAAGAACGAAGTATGTTTTTAACTTGTAAGACAATCTAACAACAGGTGGGAAAGTAATCTTTCGGTAAAAGCGTATTTGGAAGCAAATGCTTAGTTTTCAAATTTTCTCAAGATTTCCACCAGTAAAAGTTAAATAAAAATATTAATATTTAGACTTTGCTTCTATGTCCAATAAGAAAGAGGTTTCTTTTTCTTATTTTTTCTTTTTAGCTTATTTAGCAAAGCAGTTCGGTTTTCTTTTATTTCTCAATATAGGCGTGTAAAAAATAAAATTCTCATTACATGAAAAAGAAACTAATAAACGTGATTTCGAAAGTTGTGATACATTCTGCAGCAGATAAGAAAGAACTAAAAATTCATATAATAAAAATCATGACAAGAGAAAGAAACAAAATATCAGTTTCATGAAAAACAGCGGTGCACTTGAAAAATATTCATTCAACAAACAGAAAGCCGTCTTTCGGATGATGGCAGACTTTGAAACATATGCTTAGCCTTTAAATGTGATCTAATGCAATTGTTACCCAAAAATATTAAAATTTAAATGTTACTCTATTATATTTCGAATGAGCAATTCTTTCGTTTTTACATAAAACTTATTCAGTTAAAAGATATACTTTAGTATAAGAAGTCCGCGAAGAGGTAAAAGTATTTCCTTGTAGCATAATAAAAGGAAGCAAAAAGATTACAAAAACTTTTCTATGAACACCACTAAATAAAAATGAAAAAAAAAAATAAGAAAATAAATTTTATGATAATAATAAGAAACAGGGGACTCTTAAGAAAAATAAATGGTAGAATTTGTTAATTATTGCAGAATCGAACAGTAGGTGGATGGGAATATCTTATTTTTCTGTACTTCTTTTTTCTGGTTTCTGGGAAATTTGGAAACATAGTTCTTTGTTCATTAAACGTTTATAGGATTCTCATATGCAAAGGTTACACAAAAATATTGAAAATGTAGGATTTGTTTTTCTAATGACATAAAGCCCTTTTAGTGAATAGGAAGAATATTGACTTAACATATTTGTTTCGGATGTTTTAGGTTCTTTAAGTTAAATTTGAAGAGTTCACATAAAACTCCCGTTTTCATCAAAATCTTTTGGGGTTATAATGCATAATACCTGAAAAGCAATGTTACTGTTTTTAAGCCAAATTGTTTATATCTGAGAATACCATTTGAAAATCAATAAATACCAATTCAAAAATCGGAAACTATGAACTCTGGAAATATTGAAAAATTTAAGCTCTTGCCTCTTTTATATGCGTCGAGAACGATTAAATGAGTAATTTGTTTTTACTTTAAAAAAATGGTGCATTAAAATGAATTAAATCTTTCATTTTTCTGAATTTGAAAGAAAAATGTATTTCTTATTTGATTATTTCCTCGCTTATCATATTGGGAAACTATTGATTATTTAAAAGATTAAGAAGAGTCGTCTGAAAAGAATACATTCAAAGAGAAAGATATCTTGACTCATATTGTTTTGTTTATAACAGATAGAAAATTTTCTGTTTGTCTTTCGTAAAATTCTTTCGTAAAAAACTGTAACTTAGGGAAAGACGTGGTCAGAATGAAAAAAATTTTACACCAATTTTATTCTTCATTTTCTGTCGACAATATGTTTGATGTATGCAGAATATTTAAATTTGTTTCAAGACTTAATACTTGAAAGTAAAATAAAGTGTATTCTGTTCTGAGTCGCATTAGAGAATAAATTCCTCTCTTATAGAAAATCTTTGTTTCAAAATATGGCACTATTATAAGATTTTTCTGTTACATCACCCACATAAAAAAAAAAACAATTTACATAAAATTTACCAACTTCAGTTATTTTTTCGTCGTACAAATAAATTTTAGTTTAAAAGTCTCTTTTGTTAAAAAGTAATATGCATAAGAAAGAAGACAATGCTTATTATGATTCCGGATTAGTATTATTTTCAAAAGAAGCGATTAAATAATTTACAACAGTAATTTAATTCAATAGAATTAAATATTTTATTGAAAGTGGATGATTAGGCAGAATTTTAAATCTTACAGCACTTCGTGAAAAGTAGAAATTGATCTGAAGCCTATCTAGAGCAGAAGAGAAACTCAAATAACTAAAAGGGAAAAAACCCGAAAATTGTTTGCTAATATTTGACTTTCAAGTTTGAGCTTCATCTGAATTTTTGTCTAACCTTCAATAATACTTTAATTAAAAATTCAATGGAAAAACTTTTATTTCAATAAGTTACTGGAGGCGTAGAATAAAACTTGATTGTCCAAAAAAGAGCTGGAAAATAGAAAACTAGAAAATTAAAAAAAAAACTATCTTTTAATAATACTTTAATTAAAAATTCAATTGAAAAACTTTTATTTCAATAAGTTTTTCTGACGCATAGATTAACACTTGATTATTCAAAAAAGAACTAGAAAATCGAAAAACGGCTATTCTAATTATATGAATTTTGCTATGAATTTTTAAAAGGAAGTGACAATTAATGTAAAAATAACTTTTTTAGCGCCGAAATTGAATTTAGAAAAGTTAAATACTATTAACAAAAAAAGAGATGGAAAAGCTAGAAAACGGTGGATTTTTTTTGGAATAAACAATTTAAATAAACTCCGAAAAATAATGATTATTGCATTATTAATTGTTATTGATAGATCAATGTTTTAAATTAGAAATGAAATGAATTTAGAATGGATTATGCAACAAAGCATAACTTTTTTTGAAAAATGTGTTAAATGGAACGTAACGAGTAAAAAAGTAATATAATGTGGTAAGTTAATGTCAGCAGATATAATTTTGCGTATAAAAGGAAATGTTTTTGTATTAAGCTATGTGAATGTGATTATTAAATAATTTGCAAGAATAGAACTAATTTAAATCTATAAAATTCAGCGGTCTTGAATGTCGAAGTCATATTTCTGAAAATAATTTTTCTAAGTAGTAAGATGCACGAATGCCTTTTTTTATTATACAAATTTAATAAGAATATGGATGGGGAATTTCTACATGTATATTTAGACAAAAGAGGCCTAATTCTTTCGACTGGAATACTTAATCAAAACTTAAAGAAACTAATGCCCTAACTTTTATACTTTCTTTTATTAAATTCCTTTATTATACTTCAAGGCTTTTGCTAACTTTTTGAAGCATATATTCAGTGAAAAAACATATATTTATAACCATGTAACTTGTTGAAGAATGTATTCAGGTCGGAAGCTCATAATAGTCTGAAGAAGGAATTTCGAACTTTCTTCTTTCAATATAAACTCTGGTACTAGAATAATCACGAGAAAGTGAAATTACGAACTTTTTAAAATTAAAATGTGGTCAAGAGCATCTACACATAAACATAGGAATATTATTTGTTTTAAAAGAATTGCTTAGATATTAAATAAAGGAAAACACAATTTTTTTATTTTAAAAAATTACTCAATATATTCACGAAAGTATTATATGCAAATAAACTCTGCAATGCTACAATCGATTCTCCTTTTCAAAATAACTCTCAGATTAAACTGAGATTGAGAAGTAACACTATTGATAAGTCAAATACTGAAACCATCATTAAAAGTTCCTTAAATATTTGCAAGAACTTCGATTCTATAATTGAAATAGGCACTACGTCTTAGAAAATGAAACAAAAGCTAACAATCATGATACTCTCTGTAGATGTCAACATATAGATTAAAACTTAGCTTATTTATAAAATAACGGACACAATGTAACGAGTAAATTCTCTTTTAATTTATCATAAAATAATGCATTTAGAAATCTGATGAAACCTCATTAATCCCAAATAATTATTGATTTTAACATATTAAATAAGATATGAATGTATCAGTATGAATTATTTAATTTTGAACCAGACATTTACTCAAACACTCCGGAATAAACAAATCCATGCTTATATAGAAGTAACTCAAAATCATTATTAAGTTTTCTAAAATACCCAGATTACGATGGACAGAATTTCTATACTTACTCTGATAAGACACTTACTTAATGGCAGCTCGAATCTTAACTCGAGAAATACATAACAAAATTAATTTATTTAAAATTTATGAGCCATATCACTATTTTAAACTTACTACAGACTTTCAGTCCACAACGTTTAAAAATAACCTAGACAAGAGCAAAGACGGACAACACTGCAAGAATCTGAATTGAGTTTACCCTACATTCATATAGACCCGATCTACCTGAAGAAAACTACATTTACTCTTCTAGTTCCTAGATGTTCCATTGGTTGAAATACAAAAGCAACGTCTTCAAGACTGCGGAAGAGGTGGTGAAACACGGATTCACCCGACCCCCAAAGCTAACTTTTCTGGATCTGGTGTTACCCCTTTCCCCCAAACAGCTGTCAACCCAAATTGCTGAGAGGACTCCCTGACCTACTTTGCGCCCCATTGCCCTACAGAAGTTTTTGCACCCTGTTAGTGGGACATGAACAAGAAATCAACAAATTGACGTCCGCCTCTTTTGCTACTGGAGTAACACCGGAAGGACCTCAAAACCGCTGAAATGTTTCCGATTATGTAGTCATAGAGATCGTTCTATAAAAAGCGACAGATAATTTTGACGTGAAAATTGGAGATTTGTGTATTGGAAATGGAGGTGGGGAGAGTTTTCTTAACTTTAAAGAATTAGCAAGAGTAATTTAAACTCATTTTAAAAAACTTTGAATATAAGATTTATTTTCTACTATATGCGTTTAATGAAGTAACAAAATATGAAAACAATTTTCCCTCCCCATCTGTTTTAAACTGGTGCCGGAAATGATCCATAATCAATCACGTAATTTATGGTAGAATAACATAATTTAATATACACAAAACATAAACGGATTAATTAAAATACAATTCAAATATTTTTTATTAATAGCTTCCTGAGAAGTCCATACTTCCAATTTGGTTCTGTATCTCAATGAGAAGAATCTCCACTATAAAGTTGGATCGAATATCTATAGTTGATATTGAAAATGATCACGCTATTACAAATATAGGATATGAAATGCGTGATTTAAATATTTTTTTCCGCAAGAAATGTTATACCTAATAAACTGCAGTCACAAAGTAGCGGGAATTAGCCGAATAGAATGATTACAGAATTAATCGATACATCGATAGTTTTTGTACTAATGTTAGTACTGCCAGTTGTTGTAAAAATTTTTGAAGTGCCAAAAAGTAATCTAATTAAATCAATAAGTAATAGTGTCTTTTTTTTGTTAACTTGGTGCGTATTTACAGTTTATTATTGATAGAACTTTATTTGTTCAAGAATTTTTTTTCACACTTTCGTTCTCTAACCATTTTTTTACTGAATATATTTGAAAAAACTCTTAAAACCGTCTACGTTTTTTACTTCGAGACAAGAAGAGAAACAATCTGTGAAGAATCAGTTATTGGTCAAATAAAAATAGACGTAAAAATTTAAAAACTCTTGTTGGTTTTCCTTCAAATATAATCGTATAAATAGCAGGTTTGTTTTGCCTTTCCCATATACTATACCACCTGAAAGTCTTATGCACAAAAATTGACTATTTCACCTAATATTTTATAATAATCCACAATTCTAAGTCCCGTAAAGGACTTTTGACAGGTATTTTTAATTTCCTTGCTTTTAAAGTTTCAAGATTTTTAAGGCTTTCAACGAATTCAAAAAATTTCGAACATTAAATAACACAAACTAAATTAAATAAGTTAATTAGTAAGTTATTAAGTAAGTACCCTAAAAAGTTTGATTATTTGCATTTAATTAATTTGCTTTTCGTAAGAAATTTCGCGTTTCCCAACAACAACAAAAGAAGTTCCTTCTAGCTGAGACATCATCTACGAATCAACAAGTAACCTCAAATATGCAGACTTGATAACAGGTTTAAAAGTGAGAACGTAGACAAGAAAAAAGACTAAGAAATATTAGCTAATATGACACAGAACAAAACTGAGAAATAGTTGAACAATGAGAGTTCTTTGACTTTTCTATCTCTTTTTGTGTAGACTTCTATTTCAGAAGGAACTTTTGTCCTGCATCATATAACATCATAACATTAAAGGTTTGGTTGTTTATGGTAACTAGTTTATTACAAATACTCCCTAGTACAAATTAACTAAAAGAATAGAAACCGTTTTTCAGAAAGAGCAGCAACAAAAAGATGATAAAAAGTGCTGTGTTTTCTAATATTTTTTGAATGTATCCTTTTTTATTTTTAAGAAACAGCTACTTCATTATTTTTCCAACTACCGATAATATATTATTTCTTCTGCAAAGAGGCTCTCCCCACATTTTTAGAAATTAAACTAATACCTTTTTTGAAAGAATTGTTTTTCTAATAATGCCCAGTAACCGAACTATCTTCTGCATTAACTTTTTAATAATTTCTTTCAGATAAACTACTGCACTTCTCACTTCATAACAAAAACCGATCCCTGCATTTCACTTATTCATAAGACTAGAAGACTACTTCAGTGTAGAAGACTTTTGCTTGAGAACCTTTATCAAATTAATTAACGGTATCGAGGAATAAAACTGTACCACAGTTTCAAAAAATACTAACTAAAGACAATTACAGTTCTGTTTCTCATTTCTATAATGTGAAAAAAGTTTAATAAAGCTTAAATATTGACAGATGTTTTCATTTTTCACCTTTTGTCTTTGTTCTAAATGTTTTTCCGGTGATTAACTTTGATAATAGCATTTGCTGGGAAACCTTTCTTGTTTGAAGGGTATTTTAATTCTGCTATTAACCAGTAGAGAATATCGATTCTTTGAAATTTAGTACTATTCAAATAGTAGTAATAACTTGTGAAAGCACGAAATTTTTAGTAAGCTCAAGAAACACAAAATTTCTTCAGATTACATAGTTAATTATCATTAATATTTTTAATTGTTGCCAGCAAAGTTCATTAGCAAGTTTTCTCAATATGTATACTTATAGTGTTATGTTCAGATGTTATTGAACATAATGCTGTGAGTGAAAAGGTTGATGAAATAATATTTCATTTTACCATGAATCTAAGGAATTAAATGAATTTCTTTTTTTGATTTTTCATTTAGGAGTATCTAATTTTGAAAATATTGCAGTGTATATTCAAAATTTACAATACAAGAATTATCTTTCTTATTTCCAGAAAAGCGTTTTAGAGGTCGATTGCATTTCAAGAGAAAATTTGGTAGTACATAAATCTTCTTTTCACTGGCTGTAGTTCTGAAATAAATAAAAACTGCTAACTTGAAAATATATTTCAGAAGTGAGAGTTTTATTCATTCAATGGTCTTACGAGAACTCTTTTAAACGAAAATGTTCAAATAGTTCAAAGGCTCATTTTATCAAGTATACATAATAAGATTATACATAGCATCAACATTAGTTACATCATTTTCTTTGATATGATTTCGAAAAAAACACAAGAAAGGCGCAGTTCGGGTCCGCGCCGTAGATTTTTCGTGAAAACGTCGGGATAAAATCATAAAACAAGTATTTCGCATTAATATGTAATTTAATTATCAATCTCTTTAATACAATATTTACACAGAGTAGTAGAATGGTTACAGGATAGATAAATCACAAGATACCCTAATAGCACAAGACGCTGTACAATATTGTTACGATATCTTCACGATATTGTTCGGCATTCAGAATACCGGACAACGTTGTAGAGATATCGCACAATATATTGTGCTATTAGGGTACCACAGACCCTTGCTACATGCGATAATCTTGACGAAAAATCTACGGCGAAGACCCGAACTACGCCTTCCTTATGTTTTATTTAGAGTAGCTTTTGATGGCGCCATCTGTTGACAGTATATAGAACTACATTTCGGGTATGCTCAGTAAAATGTTATTTACTACAAATGCTCATATTTACCGTAATATTCAAATCTTTGAATTCAAATTTTAGTACAATGTTTCTTTTACGTATTTTCAAGTATTCTGTAAGTTTCGTACGATTCGAAAGAAAACTTTGCATGTTATAATAAAAAAAACATGCGGAGTTTGAAATTTTCAATTTAATACCGATTTTTACTCATATTCTGATAAATATTTTTATCGTCTCACCTTGGTTCCTAGTAATACTACTAAAGCTCTTTAAAATGAATTCAGCATCAACCTCCTAGCTAAACGCGTTTCCACGCTACACTTATTTATAACCTTACACAAAGCTAATTTATAACAATCACGCGCATACGCCTACACTGATACGATGACGTCACAGGCAAAAAAATACTACGCGACAAATTCTTACGGATATGGTCTATCCGTTGTGGGGTCAACGATTCTTTTCGCATTATTAGTCTCATAGTTATTAGCGATTCAAATATGACGGTATTTTGTCACACAAGAAAGTTGACTATCACTGTAATGAGCGGAAAGAAGTTTTCACGTCAAAATACAAGAATTAGAAATAGACTTAAGTGCAACAATAAGGTTCTACTAAAATTCATACAAGAAGTTTTTTTAAATCGTTTTTCATATATATTTAAAATTTAGCTGAATGGTTTTCTGAGTACCAAATTTTTCATTAAAAGCACGGCTTACAAATAAAATGACGAGTTTACAAAATTTGGGATGTATTTCTTAAAATTTGGCAAATAAAGAAATTATTCTTTAATGCAGAAAGGAAAAGAATTCAGCAATTCAAGCCTTGCTCTGAAGTAATTTTAAATGAAAGCAATTCAAACATTTTATACATCATCTTTAGGAAACAACAATAAATACAAATAAAATTTAATATTAAAAGAACTTTAGTCTTTATATTAAAATTATTATCTTCCGTTAAAAATGTAAGTTCACGAGAAGTTTTTTTAAATTTCTTTTTAAAAGATAAATTTTGAATCATCAGGCTCAAAAAAGACTGCTTGAAAAGGCATTTTCCTCCTATATTATATAATAGAGTCACAAATGTCTTACATCTTATAAACAAAATCACTCTTAAGTTAAAATTCTTATGGTGCTTTTTCTTACAAGAATTTAGTGATAATAATTCATTGGCAGGGCGTTAATCATTCACTTTTCTTATATTTCAAACCCAATTAATGCTTAAGCTAGCTTGGAGTAAAATACTGGCGCTGTATACTAAAATCGAACAATAATATTTAAAGCTTCAAATTTAAAGTTTTTCTAGTGAAGTTTGTAATCCCAATGTTTTCATATTGTTCCACTGCAACGCTTTGCGTGTATATTGATAATTTTCGAATTAGCTATAAGTAAATCATCTTTCTCGCATATTACTGAAACAAAACAGTTTATTTTTGTTCTATTACTTTCATATCAACTAAATTTGCCAATTCATGATTATGAATATGTGTTGGTTATTTTTACTTTCCATTATTAATAACACTGGTATGACTAGCAATAGAAAATTTTCAAATTCATTTTAGGTTGTGAATTTTGGGTCACCTGGCACAAGATAAGAAACCAAATGAAAGATTCTAGAATACTTTAAATGTATCCATTTCAGGCAGATATTAAGAATCGAATTTTAACAGTCTAGTTATTACGGCTTAAATAATGATCAATAAGCATTCAGTTTTGTATTTTAGAAGAATAGCAAATTGAGATATAATTGTTTACTTTGAACAGTCTGCGTAGCATTGGTCTAATAGCTTAGAATAAGACTTTTTAAAGTATGGGTTACATAACTTACCAACTTTTTACGAACTTAGAAACTGTCTGCTGCCATCATATTATCCATTACTTCCTACTGAAAGCAATTATGAAAGTAATATGTGAATCCAGCGCATATAGTTAAAATAACATACAAACCAGATATAATTGATATCAGCTAATTAAAGTTTAAATAACAATGATACATTATGTAAATAATTTCGAATACAACAAAATACTAGATTTGTATAATTTGTAATGCTAGAATTGTTTTGTGCAAAACAATATTCTAATGGATATATATTCATTATTAGTTAAAAATGTGATGTGCTCTGCTAGATGTTGAATGAGATAATTTTCAAATCTGAATAACAGCTCGTTTTCAAAAATCCGAAAAATATTCTAATAGTTCTAAATATTCTAATATAGGGCCAAATCTTTAACGAATTTATTATTATATGACAACCGAAGGTGAATTTTAAAAATATTTTATGAAGCGCAATTGAATTTATTAACAATAACTGCTCTCTACTTGCTCAATTTATGCTCTTTTTTGTTTATACAACTGATGAACCACTCACATTAAAATTTATAATAAAGAGTTAAACGAAATATTTTTTCTGCTGAAAAGTGGTTGTGAATGTAATGAAAACCGTAATTTTAAGTCTGAAAACATTCGATAAAGCTATGTATGGGCAAAGAATGTTACAAAACTCTAAATAATAGGCCATCATACACTTTTAATTTAAATACAATTCAGCGTTTTGAATAAAACACTGAATCAAAATTGCATTAATGTTATAAAAATCAATATAAAGATTCTGATGTAGAAAAATTCATAGCATTACCAAAATCTTTGTTGTAGTACTATTATGAAGAATTTTGCCTAATGCATGTAATTTCTTTGCAATATCTCTCTTTTAGACGCACAATTAACTTTTAGTTTAGATTCTATGCTTCTACTTTCATGATTTTTGGATATGAAAACAAATAATTGATTGTTTGATTAATGTTTTAGCGGGTGATATCAAGAAACAATGTCTAGAAAATCTTACAAAAAGAAAATTTTATTTTAAACTTCGAAATTTTCATTTAACTTAAAATAAGAATTTTAGTTTATACTGAGCTTTAAAAGTCAGTAAGAAATTAGAACATATTTAAGTTTTAATGGATGCATGTAATTTCAAGTTTTATTTTTTGTAATGAAAAAGTTATGGCCAAGCTATGTGCTTCTTTATACATATAAGTGTGGCTCTTTTAATACGTATAATTAACTTTTCGTTTAAGTTAATGGCTTTAACATTCTACATTTCTGGAAATCAAATTAAAGAACCAGTTCTTTCGATTAATGTTTCGATTTTTGTGATGTCATCTAATAATTAGAGAACAATATTTCGAATATACTACAGAAAACATTTTTTCATTTTAAGCTTTGAAATTTCCAGTTAACTTAAAATGAGAATTATAGTTTATATTGAGCATTTTAATTTAATAAGAGCTTGGGAAAATTTATGTCTTGATAGAAGTATGTAATTTTAAGTTTTAAGTGTAATCAAAGATTTATGCCAAAGTTATAATAATGCTCTGCTTCTTTCGAGTGTAGCTCTTTTATATTTATAATTATCTTTTGGTTTAAGTGGTATATTTAACGTTGTATAATTCTGAAAATAAACATAGAGAATTGTTGTTGTAATTAATGCCTTGATCTTGGGATGTCATCAGATAATTAAAAAGCAATATTTCAAAAATGTTGCAGAACTTTCCTAAAAATTCATTTTTATAACAAAAAGTTATCACGTCTCACTGATAAATCATAAAATCATTCCGAACGAAAAGCATTTATTGAAAAACATTTCTCCAATGCTATTTGAAGGTGACCAACAAAAAATAATTAAGGAGCAAATTAAACAACGCGAACAGCACTGCCACGAGGTGGAATAAACTATTTTTAGTGGAATTTCGATTTTAAATGATACTGTTTACGTTTAAAGAGTATAATTTATAACAACAGAGTTTTCAAGGAAAGAATGCAATTTCAAGTGTCTTAAAAGGAAATGAGTAACTAATTTGTTCCTAAAAGGAGGATATCGGCAAGCATATATATTTACTTGCAAAGGTTACTTTACCATACATACACTTCATTGACTAATTTAAAAACAATCTCTTACGAATTTTAATGAAGTTGCCTTTCAAAAATTAATGAGTTTTCTGAAAATTGGATTATATTTCGCTTTGAATACACGTATTCGCGTCCATTTACGAAACAGTTAGAATTTAAAATAAACCGGCATAAACTAAAGGTTTCAAGAAGTTTATATATACTCATTATAAGAATTCGTAATGAATTATAATTTTTGATAAAAAGCAAGAAATCCGTTGTTCTGTCTTTGTATCGAGTGTATTTATATTGAATTGTACTAAATTAGTATTATATGCTTTCTTACGAAGTAATAAGGGAAATTCATTCGAAGTGATTTTCAATTTGCAGAAATATGACATCCAAGAAAGTAATCTGAAATTAAAACTAAATATTCCTAAAGCGTCTATTAGTTTGACAAAAATATATTTAAGTAATCCTACAATCAAATAACTTTGAAATAGGTTATTAAATTGGCTTTAAGTATTATAATTTAATTAAGAATTCAAATGAAATTGTGCTGTTTTTCAAACGAAGAGAAAAAAATTGATCTTTGCTATTTTCATTTAAATTGATAGGGGAACTAACGTTTATATTGATCATTTTAGTTTAGGCAGAACGTGGAACAAATTTTTGTTTTTGATAGAAGCTCGTGATTTAAGGTGTTATTATTATTTTTTTTACTTCAGATTCAGTAATTTTCATTAGAAGAGGCAATAAGGATAAATATAAAATGGATGAAAGTTTCAAATGTTGCTTGTACTTATGCTATATCTGAAATAAATTCTTATGTTAATAGTTTAAATTTTTGTATCAATCATCAATTCTCTCTCTCTCGGAATGTATATAATTATATCTTTTTAAATAAATTTCTTTGTTTAAGTCTAACAGGACATTCTTCAGCTATAATTTTACATCTTTGCTTTCAGAAAAACAAAAACTTTTTGCATAGTAATCAATTATATTCTCAGGACAAGTCTGGTGAAATTTTTGAAAATATCTTACAGGCAATCCGTTTTAGTTAAAATCGACTATCTTGACTTCATAATTAGATCAACAATTAGTTTCACACTGCACATTCAAAAACTTTGTAAATAACGTTCTTGTCCCAATTAGAAAGTAATTAACTTTAAAAAACTGACAAAAACTTACATAATTCATTATTCAACAATCTGTGAGTGATTTTGTATTTCTTAAGTTCTCGAGAATAAGTATTGACACAAATCGGAATTGCAAATATAGGAAATATTATTTGCATCGTAACCTTTTCCTTTTGTAAGCTACCAGGATAAGTAAACGCATGCATTAAATTTAAAATAATATCGAAAATATCTTATATATATTTATTCAATTAATTCAAAATAGGAAACAACTAACAAGAGAAATTAAATTAGAGAAATTCGGGATTTTTAGGGTCACGAGTTGTTAAAGTTTTGGGCATTTATCATGCCCCTCACAGGAAAAAAATCCCGCTTTCTGAATCCTTGTAGAGGGGTGACCCTTGATAACGTTTTTAGGCCGGATTTCTCTCCTTTTTTATTTGGTTATTTTGCTTATTTTTTTCTATTTATGCAGTTAAGTTATTAAAATTTATAAAACAGAACTATTTTTTCATTAACAAATTTGAGAAACTTAAAATTAAACATTGATCAATCCAAAGACAGACAGCTGCATTCACACATAAACTTTACTCATCGTCCATAATTATAGCATACTGATTATGTGGTAATTATGAAATAGTTAAGGTTAAAGAATTATAGGTTAATAAAATATTTGCTAGCAATTCAAATAAAAATGTATGGGATTGCTAAAAAGTACTCTTTATTCATTATGATATCAAAATACAAAGCAAGAAATTCAAATTTAATAAAAAAATATTTTCAAGCAATTAAAAAACAAAACGCTTTTCAAACTGCTGAAAGATTTTCTAACATGTTTTAAATAACACATTTACTTTATTCCATTTCCAACTTTAAATATAAAATTTTCGTCGGGCAATTTAAAAGGATATGTGGAGCGTTGCAAAGAAAAAAGAATTGTTACAGGAAATTCATTAAATGAACAGATACTCATTCATTAATAAACTCCATTCATTTTCTATAATTGCTATGAATTGATTTAAAAAATAGTTACTAATTTTTACATTAAAAATAATTTTGTTTACAAGCAAAACATGTGTGAATTTGGAAATAATTGTATTATTCAGCATGATAGAAAAATGCTAAACAAGAAATTCAAATTTATTTGTTGTAAAAACAACAAAATTCTTTTTAAGCTACTGAAAAATTCTCTCGCATATCTTATATATGCCTACTTTATTCCATTTCCACCGCTAAATATATAATTCTTATCGAGCATCTCAAAAGACTAAGTGACACCGTTTCAGAGAAAAATTCATTAGATAAACAAATTCAAAGCGAGCCGTTATTCGAAGGTCGTAAACTTAAAAATGAGTAACATTGTGCATCGAAATCTTCATGGAGCTCAATCGAAGCAAACATTTGTTTAAAAGCACAGTCTTTTAGAGTGGAGCTAAAAATTCTTTTGACTACAAATCTTCACTACAAATGCATCTACAAAGTTTCAAAATGCACTCCTGCCTACAAGTGTCTATTATACTTAGATGGCAGTTTGTGAATAGCTTAGACATGAAAAATGACCCGAAATTTGTTGGAGTACATTGAAAACGTAATACTTGAAACTGAAATACTGTACTTAAGAAACAAACGACACTCTTTAGATATGACTGACAGGTAAAAGCGCTTTCATAAATTTTAAAGTAGTTGCCTCCTAAAGCTTAAAGAGAATTAAAATTAAACTCATAATTTATCGATAAACAAATATACTTCACTAATGGATAGTTTAGAGAAATTTCTTTTCATTAGTTGATGTTCTCGTAAACAAAGAAAAAAGTTCAGATGGCCATGTTTTTTAGAAAACAAATGTCTCATTCACCGACTTATTATTGAAAAGAAAAATATAGATATTTATTTGGTTTATTTTAATAGAATTTAGTAATTGAAAGCCTAAAAATTTGAATATGTAAGAAATTTCAAGCAAGATTGGAAAGAACTCAAGGGTTAGCATAAATTTTCTCTTTAATTATAATTTCAGTTTTCTTTTTAAATAAATGCGTTTTGCTAAAGGTTATGAGATAAATTTAGTCACTAAATGTTCGCTACATGACGGATTATAAAGTTATAATTAGTCGATATTTCTTTCCGTTTCAAACTTAAATGAAATCGGAATTTAAATTGCAATTCATACTTACGTGATACACAACACTAGGAGAAAACAACACACTTATGAAAGGAACGTCATTTTTCTTTTTTATTTAAAAATTTAAGAAATCCTTTGATGATGAAGTAATTTTTGAACGAAAAAATAACCAGACAAACGAAACATCATCATAAGTTTCTCGTTGACAAAGAATGAATGAAAAGCCATAAGTTTATTGCAGAATGCTTTATAAGAAAAGAAATAATAATAGGTTTTGATATCCTAAACCATTACAAAATATATTGGTATACACTATATTTCCCTGGAATTAAAAAATATTCTTTTGAAATGAAAAATAAATTTAACTGCATAAATTTTGAACCTCTCAATCGTTATGTCTACACTTTGGAGTGGAAGTTTGGAGAGTAGACGTTGGCATAGATGCTATCCTCGCCTTCTGACTATTGTTCGAAATTGCCTGGTCATTTCCAAAATAGTTATTGTGCAGTTTCGAAACAGAACATTAATCTAACAAATCAACTTAAGTCTACATATTTTATGAATATATGTTATATTTAGTTATTATTATAATTAAATTTTAAGACAATTACCATAAACCTTTTCCTATTTTTAAAAAGGAATGGCAAAAGAACATTTTGGTATCAAAGTAAATATTTCATGAAGAAATTGAAGGTTAAAAAATATCGAAATATTACTGAACAACGGAGACAAGATGATTGTATTTCAAAATGAAATCTCTCCTCTCACTAAAAGTAACAACTTTATAAAAAATAACCAGAGCATTTTCACAATACCATTTTGTAAACATTTGGAGACATTTTATTTCTAAATTCGTGGTTATTTTTGCACTTTTGCATGCAGAATTCAATACTGCATGAATAATGATTCCCAGAGTTAATTATACAGTTATGATTGCAAAAGCATTAGTGCATATCTGCTAAATTCTCTATCTTTTGCTTTAATTCTACCTAATGATATTGCTCGATTGAAAAAGAACATTCGTTTCTATTCGATTGGTTTAAAAAACACATCAGCTGCTGTGATCTCTCGAATCTTCTTATAGTCTTTCCATTGTTGGGTAACAAAAGAAATTTTAAAAATCTTCATCATAATATTTTGTTGAAATTCACTCAATAACTACATTGAGTTAAATTGCATAATTTGTGACTAATCAGCGCTTAATTTGCTACTTATTTCACTTTTAAGTTCATTTGCTATTTACTTCACTTTAAAAGTTCAAGGTATCATTTTTAAAAGAACCCATAAAAATTTTATCATAATGTTTTCAAATATTAAGCAAATTCTTCACTTTGTTAGAAACGTCTAAATTTAAACAATTGAAATAAATATCGAAATATTGGAATGTGCACATAATTTTAAATCCGTATCATTTCAAAGATCTTCGAAAAGGGTACCTAATTGAATTCATAGACCGGCACTTCTAAGAAGTATATTTCCTCAACAGTATTTCTTCTAATACAACAATTCCCATTAACGTCTTTTTACTTCCTTTGAAAAGATATTGCGAATAAAACACAGACTTCATCGGCTATTTCAACTAATCGCATAGTTAAAAGTACTTGTATGAATAGGATTCTGTAAAAAGTTGCTTCTATCTTTAAACAACAGCTATATTTAAGAAAGAAAATAGTAAAAGAAGAGGATCATTTGCAATTAAGAAATCAAAATAAAACTACTCTATTTCATAAATGGAGTATTAGCAATTAAGTGTTTAAAATTTTAAACTTAGCATGAACAAACTCTTTAAAATTCCAAATGAATTCTGCTTTACATTTCTAAACACCGATTTTAAACTTTCTTTTGCAATAATAATTGACAGATTTATAATATTGTGAATTACTATTATTATTATTAGTCTTGCGTATCTACTGTCGTTGAATTTTTACATGCACAAAGTTTCAAAATGAAAAAGACAGAGTTTTTTCAGCTCATGGAAAGCTAATGTTCTACGTAAATATTTAGAGCTTTAATATAATATAAACAGTTTCATCTTTTAAAAACTTTAATGGAACAACTTTTTAGCGCATTTTCTCCTAGATTCTTTATTTTCAAGACGTTGGAAATTGTTACGACCTTTACTAAAATTGTAAATTAAACTGCAAGAAATCCATAAAAGGAGAGAAAAATTCTCACAAAACATAAAATAAAAATTATATTAGGCGTAAAATTTTTTTTCTACTGTTTTGGACATAATTTTATGATCATCGAAGTACTTTCCTGTATATAAGCATATTAAACGCAAATGCAAAAGGAAAAATTATTATTATTTCCAGCAAAGATATTAATGAAGTTATATTGTCAGAAATCTGAAAATATCTCAATAAAGAAAATTGCTTCTATTATTGTGTCATATAGGTATAAGATGTAACTTCTTCTAAAAATTTCTCCATAAACTACACATTTTGTGGTTTGTGGTACCGTCCGATGGGATATTCAAGTGTGAGCCACCGGTGGTACACGCCGGCGAGAACGTGTTATGAGAAGGTCAGGGATATACAGACGAGCCATTTTTGGAAAGAAACACGAAGTCGCAAAGGACTTGGATAGGAGGTTGGAACCATTATAGGGAGCCCTTTGTGACATCGAAGGAACGGGCTGTCTCTCAGGCTAATTTTCAGGTCAGGGTTTTTTCCCCACAAACGAAACTACATTTTCAATGTGCTGTCATTGTGAATAAATAACTAGCACCTGTAGGCGTCTAAACGCCCATGAGAAAAAGGCAACATGGCGTACAACAGCACTTTAGCATGAATGTTTGATCTGGCATTGTGGGGCTCGGCCCGTCCTGCTACCAACTGAGCTGGATGGTAAAATCTATTATATATTCTCGAAATACGTGTTCCCAGGTTAATGTCCAGGCAGGTAACATGGCGTCCTGATATTTTTGTTATTGCATTGTCACAGCCACCCCTCTAGCTGTCTCATGTTGCTTTTCTCACTACATGAACCTGTGTAAAAATGATTTGTTTGTGTATGCCTGATCTACACTTAAACTTTGCCTAAGAACTTTTGGCTTGCCCAATATATGTTCGCGCTCTTACATTAAGAGGACCCTTAAAACGGCGATGACACTAGCCTCATATTTAGTGCCCAGTTGCATTAAGGCTATAGAAAATGGTATGTGCATTCATATTAATCTGGCAGATCCTCTTTTAGTGTCTGTAAACAAAAACTCCGAGAAAGATTTTATTCGGCGGATAAAATAACTTGTAGTCCGCCCTCCTTGATGACTCCCACAATTTAGAATATAAATTAAAATTCCACTCTATTTTATTAATATAAAATAATATATTAAGCATGAGTGGAATCAAATGTAAGTAAAACTGAATTCAATAAAATAAAGCTTCATTTGATTTGGACCATTATTCACCAATAAAATTGTTGAATTTATTTGTTTTGTAACGTTTAAAACTGATGAGCAGTAGTAAATTTTTATGATTCTCTTTCATAGAAGCTATAATATTTGTCATACGCTACAGGTCTCGTTTGCTATTTTTCGTCAAATCACTATGTGTTTCCCCCAACCCCCCGGCGGGGGGGGGGCAATTGTGAAGTAGTCCCACCCATCCCAATTCCTAACAAATTTTCAAAATTGCAACCAACCTTTCAACTGGAAAAATGTACTCGAAAATAACTCATTTGTTCACTTTCTGTCTTAGCTATCCAAACCATGGGCCCAAAAATTAATGAACAGACAGAATCTCACCCTTCTCCTCAATCCTCAAAAAATCATCAATAATGAAATTTATGACAGAATCTCATCATTTACATGCTGTTTATCAAGAAACGCATAATCGAAACTTCTCAAAGAAAAGGTATCAGATTTCGAATCTTTCTTTCTTTTCTTTTTCTTTTCGCCGCAATGTGCTCCCGAAGATTTTGAATCTGAAGTAAAAGATTTTACGTTGGGTGCTGATAATTATTTTTGCTTCGAACTTTTGTTTTTGCTATCATAAGTTTATTCAACTACCGTTAGATAATAGAAATTCATCGATGACACTGAGGAAATTTAATTTTTTTATGTAATTCAGCAAACTTTAATGAAGAATGTTGCTGTTTTCCTTGTAGGCTACAGCGTTTTTGAAACACTATGGCTTTCCGATTTTTTTGTGATATTTGAGTTACTTTTGAAGAAGAGATATTTTCAAAATGTATATTAAATAAAAAAACTTCTTTTGAACAGAATTTGATCCATACAAATTTTGAAATATCGTAGTTACAGTTTTTGGGAGAAAACTGGCTGGAAGTGTAAGATGAATTGGTGAATAATCTACGAAGAAGGTTGTTCATATTATATACCACCGAAACTTTTTGAATCTAACAAAAAAATCGTCGTCGTTCAGGCAGAAGCGACTTAGTCCACAAAAAATTTAAACGGATTACTGCAATCAATTAGAATTTGCAATTAATTATTTAGTGATAGAAACCTATTGTATAAAAATCAGCAAATCAACCGTTGGAGCTTGAAATCTGTAAAATAATTTTTACAATTTATCATAACGACTTAAAATTATTTAAGTTTAAACTGATCACATCTCGAAACTAAAGTTTTGCATTTGACTTCTGCCTGAATATATGAAATGATTTTAGGGTCTATAATCATCCTTGTAGGTGCTTTAAAAATTTCTCATGAGTATGTAGAAGGTCGTAAGTTTTTATCTATCTGAATTTGCAAAGAATAAATTAACAACTGATTAAATAAATCCAGTTAACAATTGAATAAAATCAGTTCTTCTGATATGTAGTGCAAATATTCTCTATACATTCACTTTTATTCACTTGCTGTTTCCATAGAGCTAAAACACTAGAATCCAGAACGTCGAATATGGTTAAGGATGTCTCATCAATGCAGCTTCCCATCCTCAGTCACAAAAAATTCCTTATTGTCAGAAAGTCTAAGGAATAATAGTGTCTGATCATTGATGCAACTATCCTCAATTTTTGCTTTCTTCTTTTAAACTAATTAATTTATATAAAGATGAATATTGGCCCTAAAAGAAAGATTTCGGAAATCCAAGAATAAATTGTAGTCTTTTGTTTCAAGAAGAAAGTGCCAATATTAGCCTTATGATTAATTTCAACATGTGAGCATGTGTATTGATAAATCTCAAAAGCGTTAATTGTTAAATAGTATTTTTATGTGAAACGTTTGTAAAGACGAAGGAAACTATATCAATGGTGTTGTAATTTTCCTTTTACGTACGTTTTAAACTTTTTTTTTAAAAAAGGAACAAAGTGCTAAATAGTCAGTAGTTTCAAAACTTAAGAATTTGTTTGTCTGTGAAAAAAGCTTTGGTTCTACTCCTAACTGTGCTTGAGACATACAATTATGAAAATGTTGAAAAGTCTGAGAGTTTTTTGAAAAATGAAAGACTGAAAATGTTATTCATGATGTACAATTTTTTCGAGTTAAAACTTTTAATGAATACAACCATAAAAAAATCTATGAGTTTACATCGTAAGCTCAACGAAATGAAACCAAAATATGAAAATTTTTCGGAGAGATTATTATTATAAATTTAAAAGAGTAAAATGAAAAAAAAAATTGACCTAAGGTCTAATAAGAGCTGCAAAGCTTTTAGATATTTCCTATACAAATTTTATTCCTCAGCACTTCTATATCTGCACAAACGCCAAAAATTGTAAAAGAAAAGTGAAGACGTGTGGATAATGAGAGAGAAAGAATGAAGGTAATCAATGAGTTTCTCATTTCTTTCGCTAGAATGCGAATTATCCTTTGAATCGCAGGAAATGATTGTTTTTATGTCACACTGACAACTCTTAATAAGGAATGTGACTTTTATTGCGCTATGGATTCTAATGAGAAGAAAATCACTGCTGGAAAATTTGAATCACTTTCATCTACTGTACAGATTTTATCATCAATTACAAAAATGTTTTTCTCGATTTTATTAGAATGCTTTAACAACAAACGTAAGAGCTTCACTATATGGTATAAGAAGTGATGACTTATTTGATTTACCAAAACTAATTATTTGTGGTTGCTTTTGTCATCAAGACTAACTCATTAGTTACTAGTTTATTCAGCTGGTAACTAATGTTCAGCTGTTTGAGAAAAGAACTTGTGAACTTACAAATATTTTCTAAAATCCTGGAAGTTTCCCATTAGGGTTAACTCCGAGTCTCGTGCATGCGTTAATATAATTAATTATTAATTCTTTAAAACATAAATCAGCATTAAATATAAATAATGAATTTTAAGTACTTGCAACTCTTTTAAGATTTTCTGAAGCAAAACAAAATCAGTTAAACATATCTTCTTCCTCGTTGTCTTGTTTCAAAAAGTCGTTGTTATAAGAAAGACAGGAACAATACAAGAAAATCGTTTTTAGAAACGATGTTCTCTTTATATAAATATTGAAAACTTTTGCAAAATATTTTTCATAGATTTGGGTAATTGTTTCTTCGAAAGGCAAAAGAAATTATAATAAAAAAGCAATTTTTATTAATATTCTTAAAGATTTTACCATATTAATTGAAACAACTCGTTTTGTAACAAACTCTGCTTAAGTTTGCTATAGTCTCGAAGGTGAAGTTAGAGTAGAAATATGCAACATTAATTATTACGAATAAACTTTTTGCTGTTATCTAGAAATAACAGTTTTTTGAAAATAAAGTTTGTTCTCAACAAACCCTGTAGGTAAAAATATAGCCTGAGATGCTGTCATCATAACTTTCTAGTTTTCTCTAGTGCAAATCACATTCCGATATTTCTGGCCCTAAAAATTTTTAGAAAGACAAATTGGTAAATAATTCTTTCTTTAAATTTTATTATTTATTAAATTTATTCTTTTCTGCTAAAAATTAAATATTTCCCGGATTTTGAATGTGCAAAAAACGTTCGACCTTAGTGAAGGGAAGCGTATTGAATGTTGGAAATTCAAATGAAAGTGTTCAGTCACTGAATGAAACGCATCTCATTGGTTAATTTCATGACGTAGCCGAAGTTACGGCACTAGTCGAAGTTGATTGGTTGTTACAATCTATGTATTTTGTTCATTTGTGTTTTTAAACAGGCAGTCGAATGGATGGCTGTCAGTGAGTGTGTAAGCTGCAAGACAGCAGCATGTTTCTTTTTAAGTAAACTGGATTAAAGCTATTTTGTATTTTAAACTGCCTGGTATCTGCGTTAACTCTGCAACATTACACTCACGAAATGCCAACATTGAATAGACCCTACATGGATAATAATACAATAAATCAAATTTGAAACTAACAATTAGTAAAACATTGCTAAGCTTTTTTTGTTTAGTAGAAGATAAAATGTGAAATCAATATGCACTGATTCAAATCTATTTCCTGTAATTTAATATCAGTGTAATAATAGTTGTATTTTATTTCCTCTGCCATTTAGAGCTTTGCTTTTAAAGAAACATCCATGACCAACCGAGTTCTGGTCATTATAACAGAATGCTATAATTAACTGTCAAAAATTTAAATTCGTTTGATGAAAATAATAACACAATGTATCCAACAGCAATTCACGTTTAAACTTCCCATTCTCTCGGCAGATTTTTCAGACCTGCACTGGTCAAAAGCGTCGCTTGACCCTCGGTAATCAATAATCAATTGCTAGTGTCCAGGGCCTTCCCTCGTATGTAATGAATTTTCTAATCAACCAACGTTGATTACTTTCGAAGCACAAAATGCAATCCCCCTGCATCTTCGCGTGCGTGGCATCTCTTTAGCCAATCTGCATGAAGTAATTGAATTCAGCCCGGACTGACCACCTATTTATTCGCCTGCCCCCCTGACCGCTCGCCCCCCCCCCCGGCGTCCGACCCCTCAGTTGAGGCGGCTCTTATTTTTATGGAAGGACGGAGGAGCTGTATTTAATGCCTTGACCGTTGGAAATGGTTGTAATTTGCAAAACAGGACATTGTAATGACCACTGGACAGTGTCCAGCAGCAGCGCTAATGTATGGCCTGACACAGCTGAAGCCTCCAATGGGAAGGGCAGGGGCGAATGTGCAGGGGCGGGACAAATGTGATTATTAGAGCACCTGGGGAGGTGGAGACTGCATCTTGTAAATCATCACTTTGCATCGTAATATCACAAAACTAACGTCTAACTATTACTAGATGCTAAACACACACTCCTGTTAAGAGCAGGCAAAAGTAAACATTGCAGAGGTTATAAATTACTCCCAGTCCACTTAATTTTCGTGTACTGCAGTAGAAACCCTTCTTCGGATCATTTGAAAGCTACATTTTGCCGTGGTCATCCATTTAATGCATTGTCCGGCCCCCATTATTTCACCATTTTACTGTTCTATGCGGTAGAGCAACGATCGAAGGAGATACCGCTGGGCTCCGGCTCCACACAATCAAATACCATTGTAATTTACGACACATTCTTGATGGCGACTTAAAATGCGGCATAAAAGAGCTCGATAAATTCTTGGGAGAGATAAATGAAACGGACTCTGCCTCAAGGATCAAAAACATGAAACAAAATCAATCGCCTACTCTTTCAGCCATCTACGATGTCTCATTAACATAGACTCATCTCTTAGAAAGCATTGGATTTAAAATAAACTTTTCTCATCAGTATCGGAAGGAAATTCAGGAAAATGAAGCTTCATATGAAAGAAGAAATTAACGAGCGTTTTCAGAACACACTTGTAAGTGTATATCTACAGGACATTTACCTGAGGACAAAAAATGAATTAGTTGAAGAAGTCAGTAAACTATTGATTCAATTACAAAACTTTTCAACTGACGATTATGGATGGATTAACGGGGCATTTCACAATACAAGGAAAATGTTCCAAAATTGATAATAACGAAATGTTAACTGCTTTCTAATGGAAGCAGGCATTAAATAATGGAAATCAAATCAAATCATGTGTAGAAAATCCTATCTCATTTGAAAGACTGTTTCATTCCCCCCCTGCAGAATTTTTTACGTAGGAGATAAGAAAAATCTATTTTATCATTTCTTAAAACCCAATGGCTCGTTGTGACAGAGGTTATAAATGCTTTCGCCAAAAGTTTGTTTCTAATTTTAAAAAAGAATGAATTAGATGAAAAATGTGAATTGATCCCTATTTCTCTCCTGCAAAATGATTATTTTTTTACTTTTCAGTCTTTTGGTATAAAATCAATATATTATGGTGCATACAAGGGTAACGATTTTAACAAACATATTTCTTTTATCGAGGTATAATACTATTTATTTGTAACTTAAAAACGAAATGCATCTTCCTAGGATCTGCAATAGAATTAGTCAAAAATTCCTAACAAATTAAGTTACTACAGTCTACTACTTTGATTGCTTCTAGATCTTTTTTTAAATTTCAACCACTTTTAGTCTTACGAGTTACCAAATGTTGAAGTCAACAGTTGGAACAAATAACTTTCCTTTCTGAAAATTATCGATTTTATTTAGTATATCTACGGTTCCCTTCCTATGAAAGTTGGCAAATTAAATAGATTATCGTATGAGAATTAATCTTATCGTGAAATATGATACGAGTGGTTAAAGTATCATAGAGATTGTCAAAATTATGAAAATTGAACGTGTCTCTGAATTTTTTATGAAAATAAATGGGAGCATTTCTTTTTTACCCCACACAACGAAAATTCTTTCCAGTAAGTATCGGTATCTTAATGGAAATATGAGCTATTTTGTCTCACAGCTTTGGAATGGAAACTTTAAAAAAAATGTACCTTGACCGCTTATCAAAAAATTCCACGATTTCATTCATATTACTTTATGGAACTAACTTTAAACAAAGATACGAGGTCTAATAGATTCTTTAGACTTTTAAAAAATTATTTAAAATGAGTGTTCATAGGCATTATTTTTCTATTCTTGAGAAGAATAAAAGAATAATGATCATTTATGAGGCTTTTGAAGCATCTGCAAGAAACAAATAAATCCCTTCAGTTATTCAATGAAGCATAATATAAGCGAGGCCTCCAACTAGATTGTTTTGAAAATCAGATAATATATATTTGAAAAAATGAATGAAAGTAAGTAGTAAAACGTTCTTGAGAGTTAATAAAAATAATACCAAATCAACGTTAGTTTTTAAGAATACAAAAATATGAATAAAGCTTTCTTTTTACTGCTCTTAGTGTACTTACAAAAAGAAAAATTGGTCTGATCAACATTGTTTCATACTGTCGGTACCCAAATTTTTTTTAGTAAGAGAGAATTAATTATGTTTAGACAGTCATGGAACAAATTTACAGATCCAAAAGAAATAAAAAAAAAATTAATTGATATTATTTGAATTGTTTTCATTGGAAAAGCCAAAATGAATTATAGAAGTTTTAAGAGAAAAAAGGGGGGGGGGCAGGAGTAACTGAATTTTGGAAAAGGTAAAACTGTATATCTTAAAATTTATTACAAATTTAGGCTTTTCCTTTAGAAATAACAAAAAATCGAAACCATTCTTTATGTTTAAAAGAAATAGCTGCAGAAGTAAGAATGTAAAAATAGAGATTCCCTCTTGCAAGATGTACAGCTACGGGAAAAATCTCAAATAAAAAAGCAATAAGAATTGTTTGTAAAATAATAATTTTCAACCAATTTTTTTTTCAGATGTTTCTGTAATGGGTCTCTTTGTAGAAATCTTCTTGTAAAAATATCAATTATTTATCTTCACTAGAACTCAAAGTAATAACACAAATGAGGAACGTGTAATGAAAAGAAAGAAAAGGGATAAATACTTCATAAAACAAAATTTTTCAAAATCGAATTTCATCGATATTTGAAATCTCCTCTCTGCATATTCTTGCTTTTCAAAATATTTAAAAAATAAAGGTTAAGTCCATCCTTTTTATTAGGAATAAAATTCTGTGATTTAGTTAAAAGTATTGATTTGAAGCTGCTATTATTATTTTAGAGAAAGCTGTTATGTGATAGTTAATCATGGTATTATTTAGGATATCACTTTCCCATTTTTAGTTTTTGTATAATAACAAGTCTTGTCCCCCTCCTAAAAAAGAACTCTTTTCATTCCAGCAATGTGCTAAACAAGTTTCAAGTTTTTCAATTCATTTTTCGCATTTCAGGAGTTTTTCTTCAGTAAAACTTTATAAATGTTTTTAATTGAAATGAATGCAAAATTAAAAATAAAAACACTTTGTTTTATTGTTTACAGATGTAAATCGAATGCAAGAATTAGGTATTCAGTTGTTTGAGACACATAACTGGGAAATAACAGTACGGTGAAAACAATGTTTAAAAAATGATTTCAATGAATGGAAAAAAGCGACTGTACCATTTTGCTAATTGAGGAAAGGAAGGTTTGTAAAAAAATCAAAACTGAAACAAATTTTCACAACCTGGAACTTTTTATTGAAAAATTTTCTGCTACTCTATATTCAGAAAAGGTAACTCTCAATTTTGCTACGCATAAAATATCCATAGTTTTCTCAAAGCTCCATTTCTTAAATATATGTTTATGCGCATTTAAATTCTTAGAGGTATTTTTGAAAGAATATTAATTTGAAAATTGTCTATATTTCGATAATATTATTAATAATAATGATAACTTGAAGAAAGTACAATTTGCTTATTCCAGTTTTAACATCGCACAGTACAATGATCCATATTTGCACCTCATAACTTTAGTATTTTTCCAAATAGTTTTTAGAAAAAAACTTTAATTAAAAATACCCTGTTTTCAATTAATTCATTTTAATTAAATATTAAGTTTAAAAATAACTTTTTTACTAGTTTTCATAAATTCCTGGAAAAATAAATAAACGTGCATAGCTTTAACGTTCTTAGTTGAATTGCACTAAAATCTCCTATAGTATAAACGCTAACTCTATGAGAAAAACCCAAGTTCAACATAACCTGCTTCTGAAATAATATTTCTTATTAGAAAGCTAGGAAGTTTACAAGCAGTGTCTTGGCTACCTCATCGCAAAATCGCGGGCAGGAATTTTAATTCCTGATCGTATCCTTAATGTGTCAAGGAACTGAAAATGATATATTTATGAAGGTTCGACTATCTTCAGTAAGTGTGGTGTGAAATTCGGAAGGAGAAGCTTTTCAGAGGTGAAACTGATCCTCTTTTTTCCCAATGAGGTCAGCGAGTGTCCAAGATCTAGATTTGTTTGCTATTTTTCAATAAACTATCAAGTTGCTACAAAACTTAATGATAACACAACAAATCTATTTATAGAAATTGTAAACCCCTTTAATATAAAAAAGCTTGTTTGTTGCATTGATTATTCTCAATTTTAGTGAAATTATGCATAATTTAACATCAGAGCTGTATTTATAAATTTAAATAATGAAATCGATAGCAATTAAATTAAAAGATTTAACTATATTTGGTTTCCGTCGATAATTTAATTATCCAAGTGATTTGTATTTTCATCAAGTAATTTTAATGTATTTATGGTATTTTTTTCTGAAATATAAGAATTTATTCATTTTACCTTGAAATTATTGCTTGTAGATCTATGAAGGAGAGTTGAACATATACCCACAACCTAAGGCTTATTGATTATTTTGGGCCTGTAAAAAAGTGAAAATACAATGTATATCTATTTTGTTGACTTCAAAGAGAACTATTTCAGACAAGAAAATCTTCTAAACATCGTGTGGTTGGCTGGTGATGCATGTTTCATCGTTGGTAGCTCTGCTTTTGCCAGTATGATATTTCAATTTCTCTTTGATGAATTGATCAAACCCAGAACTTTTCACACTCCTTACTGGAGATTTTACTTACTTATACTTCTTAATCTTATTTATATATTTAACGCATAAAACTATAATCCACCATTTTATTTGTTTAGGGTAGACCGGGGATAGTTGGGCCGTTTTTCCTTATAAGAATTTTTTAAAAAAGGGAATTCAAAATTTTAAAACATTTTTTAAGCTGACACTATTAGTGAACCTTCAGAAATGATTCGCCATAGTAAAATTTGAATATATTATCAATCAGTATTACTTTAAAATCTCAAACTGACACCAAGTCGCTTGGCCCAACTTCCCCGGGGTAAGTAGAGCCACTACTAACATGACGCGATTATCACAAAACATTCTTCTATATTATTATACTTTATTAATTTAAGTAATATAGTTGTATTATTATCCACATTAAGTGTATTATATACAAATTTGGTGCATTTCTACTCAATAGAAACTGAGATACAGCTTTTATGGTCCAAGTCAAATAGTATTGTGTAATTATAATAAAAATTGAGTCCGCATGGTCTTTCATAACAAGTATCTTGCGTAATAAATCTGGTACAATTCCATCCCACATATTGAGATATTTCTATAACGCACATCCTGATAAACCCTGTGCAGCAGCGCGAGTCAACGAGCCCCAACAAAAATGGCGATATGGCCAATTGGCCCAAACAGCTCCATATCGCCATTTTTGTTTCTCATGAGTGTAGGGATTTATTCTGACAGCATTTCGATAAGCAAACAAGCCTAAAGTAACAATGAAGAATTATCTTTCTGAATATTATTTGTAAAAATGGAAATTATAACTTTTAAGCAAATTAAAAAACAATTATTCATGGGTGAGGAAATTTACTCAGCTTAGCAAAAATTAGAAAATTCTGACTGGTTCTTTAATGAACACTACTTCTTCAAGAAGGAAGGCGGGATAATACACACTTGTCTGGAATGGCAGCGTTAAATACCGAAAAGTATTAAAAATATCGCGACTTGCCCAATGTGCCCCTATGGCCATCTAGCGCCGGTCTACCCTACTCAGAATTTCTGAAGAAGCATTCCCGTCTAAATATTAAGAATAATCCATAATTTTTAAAATGTGCGATTTTGAAATCCAAGAAATAAAATCAAGTCTGTGGTAAGCAGTTGACGCAGATTTGATGTAACTAACTGATTCACTGAAATGTTACTATAACATGAAGTTCAAAACGTCAAGATAAATCACACTTCTAAATTTTAAACCCTTTTTTTGAAGTGATGAACTGACGGATTCTGAAGCATCATTCTTTGGAAAGCAAGGGCTTATTTTACAAGACTTAATTTGCTGAGCATAACTTTTAGCAAACGTTAGAGGCCATAATTGCAGAATCTTGTTTCAGTGAGCACACTATCATGGGTTCGGCGCTTAATTTTAGCGAAGTTCTATTTCGTATGAGGTCTGGTGCAGGTTAAATCTTTCTAACATGATGAGCCTGCATGTTCGTGTGGCTTAAGAGCTCTGCTAACAGGGTGCCATCATCATCATCATCTGATATTCTTTTAGAAAGAGGACATGCTGAATGAAAAGTTTTGTGTATTATTTTCTAAACAGAAATATCTGACATAACAAGCCACCAAAGTTTAACGTTGAAAGACATGAAACTTTTTTCCCTTTTTTTCTAAGAAAAATTCTTCCATTTTTTTATATTAAACTACAGAAAGATATTCACTTACACCTTTATTGTCCTGAATATGACATACATATATTCGAATCTGGTTGTTGATACTCTGTTCCTAGCAGAAATGCTGCCAATGTAACGTTAAAATACTGAAAGAATTTCAAATTTTGTTCTTATTAAAATTTTAAACAGAATTGATATGTTTCTTACTCTACTCGAAATGATAAACTTTTAATGTTTAATGGAAAGAGTAAATTAAAATAGCGACAATTAGAAGTATTCCTTCTTTCTCACTCTTTGTTTATTACAAATTGGTTTCCATCGTTTATTTGCATTTATTTGTCAGATGGTTTGAATAACGCAAACTTTGTTCGGTGTTCAGAAATTTTTTTTTTCTTTTAATGGAAATTTAGTTAAGTGAGCGATATTCAGTTTCAATTGTTTCTTTTCTAAAATATGAAGTTATTCTGAAATTGCTGTTTTGCCACAGAAACAAAGAAAAACTTTCGCAAGCGTTACCTACTTTGAGGAGTACTTAAGAAGGTTTTGATGTTTGATAACATATTCACTTTCACCTTTGAGACGAATAACATGAAATCCTTTCAATGTAAATATTTTTATTTCTTTCGCATGTATTTTTAACTTATGTTTGTTTTATCGAGGTATTTGCTGGTCAGTTATTGGTTGGATGGAACATTTACATGACAATCTGTTGCCATTAGGTATTTAAGAAGATAAAAATGGTTTAATGACATCTAATGAAATTTAAAATTACTGAATGATTTTTAATATTTCTAATTTGAAAAAAAAGGAGTATAGATCATGTTCAGGAAGACTGACACCTTATTTTAACCCTTTATAAGGATTTTTTTTTCTATTAATGGTATAGTGAAATAACTTTGGCATTGAGATTAGTATAAGAAAAGAAATTCAATTAGTTTATTGGTTTAGATTATTTTTTGTTAATTAATTTTATTAATTAATAATTAATTACCAAGCCAGGACACTTCGTTATGGTTTGAAATAAGAAATTGGAACATCAGTTTTGTTCTACACGCGTGAGATCGGTCACAACGCCACCTGGGGCAAATAGAGGACTTAGCCTTCCTATCTCGAAAATGGTACAAGACACGGGAAAAAGTCAACTACAAAATTGTAGAGCGTCTTTGATTTAGTACGAAAAGACACTTTGAACGCAATAATGCTTAGAACAAAACGTGTAAAACGCGCTTTCGTTTGGTCGCGATTTCCAACACTTTTACGCCAGAAAAGCGTTAGAAAGAAAATTTATTATCAACCGATGCTTTTATTTTCGGTGTTGGAAATGCTCTCCGTCAGCTACAATGCACATCTGGAATCTTTTTTGGATTTCTTGCTGCACATTTTGTAGCATATCAGGTGACACGCTGGCACAAACATCAGTAATGCGTCGTTTAAGGTCTTGCAATGTTGGCGGAGGGGTCGCATACACCTGCTTTTTGAGGTATCCCCACAGAAAAAACGTCCAATTGGGTCAGATCAGGTGAACGTGGGGCCATTCGACGCATCCACCATATCCAATGATTTGATGTTGGAATGTCTCCACTAGGTTTCATGTCTTGTGCAGAGGGGCGCCTTCATGCTGGAACCATACGTTTCGGAGTTGAAGCAATAACAGATTTGAACCCGGGCCTTATGGTGCAGAAATAGCCTGCGCTAACGACGACGTCGTCGGAACGACGTTTATTGTTCAAAAGATGATCTTTTCTCCTGTTGTCACGAGTTGTTATGTCACAGATTTGGAAAATCGCGACCAAACAAATGCGCGGTTTTTTCTGGACTAAATCGAAGACGCTCTACAATTTTGTAGTTGACTTTGTTTCCGTATCTTGTACCGTTTTCGAGATAGCGCTAACTCTGTTGTTTGCCACCAGGTGGCACTGTAACCGATCTCATCGTGTAGCGCATGGTCTCTTTATTACACCTAGACTCTAAGTTTATGACAATAGTTGTCGCCGTTCTTAAGTTAATGTGGGGTAGAAGGACTTTAGTGGACACCCTGTATGTTAGGTTGATGTAGAAATGATTGCGTTTTCACAAACAGATAGATTAGCAATCTTTTTGAGTGATTTGTGCCGGTCGCACGATTTATTTCACTTGTTGTTAGTTGTCTGATTCTTTAACCATACTTTTGATACAGGTTGCACATAATTTTTTTAAAGCCATTTGTATAGTGGTTATTTTAACATGAAGTGAGAAAAAGAGAATTTTCATTACATTTTACTTTTTTATTTTTCACAAAGGGAAGAAAGTTGTTGATGATAACAAGAGCTTTACTCTGTCCCAAAAGTTTATAGAATCTTGTATTTTGCCTATATTTTTTGTTGTATATGATGTATTTCGATGAAACTTACTGTATAGATATGTTATGTCTATTATATTGAAAAAACAGCAGTTCTACCCCTTATATTTAATGCCAATTTTTAAATCGTAGAATAAACAGAAATAAACTATCCCACAAAAGTTTATAGACAAATGCAATTTTATGCAAATATGGTATCGGTAATCATGACGTCGATTCGGAGCCTAATAAATATACACGCTTAAACCAAACGAGCGAAATTCGCTCCGATGGAGCGATTTTTCGCTCCTTTCCGTACTTGAAAGTGCATCGTCCTTTCGGAGCGTTTTACAATCCTTCCGCGGAGCGAAATATTCGGAGCGAATTTCGCTCCTTTTTGTATTGAACGATTTCGCTCCTTTTCCATCAGTTTTTAATATTAAAAGGAGCGTGTTAAAAGAAATGCTCCTTTTTGAGCAATATTTTAAGCAATGAATTCGCTCTTTGTTGATTAATTTTTAATGTGAAAGGGAGCGTTTATGAAAGAACGCTCTTTTTTGGAAATGTTTTCATTACTCATTTCGATCCTTTTTGATTAATTTGTAACTTCATTCAGAGCGTTTAAAAGAAAAACGCTCTTTTTCTGGAAATGGTTTTATTAATTTCGCTCCTTTTGGATCAGTTTGTAAACTGATCGCTTTTTTAAAAATGCTTTTAATATTGATTAATTATTAACCTTTTCTGAACGTTTAAAAGAAAACATTTTTTAAAGCAATAACGAGACCAGTGACTTTGTAACTTATAAAGAGCATTATGAATAAATATTCCCCTTGAGGTAATAAAATGCTGCTTATTATTTTATCCTTGTAAAGATTTTTACTAAACAAAAACGGTCTTTTACCTTAGTTTCATCACTTCTGCTATTTTAAAAACTAGTAAGAAACAATTGGGGGGGGGGGGGGGCTTTTTTATACACCCATTATATTCTGTACAGTACAACAGATTTCTATAATGGAAACAATTGTAAACTATATAGCACGGTTTATAATAAATAATTTTTTAATAACCCATCTAAAAAAAAACTGCAGAAATTTTTTTTTAAATTTTCTTAAAAGATTTCTGCAGATTTTTTGAAGACAGAAGAAATCTGTATTTTTTCTTCAATTTAATCGGCATAAAATTTTTCTCTATATATTCTGCAGATTTTTTGCAAGACAGCAAAAAATCGGCATTTTTTTCTTCAATGTAATCTGCAAAAAAATTTCTTATTATATTTTCCTCTAAATATTCTGCAGATTTTTTGAATACACAAAAAAACTGCATTTTTTCTTCAATTTAATTTAATAAAATATGCAAAAAAAATCTTTATTTTTTCTTTAAATATCCTGTAGATTTTTTTTAAGAATTTGCATTTTGTCTTCAATTTGCAGTTATTTAGCAATTTTCACAAAATCATTAAACTTGACCAATATCTTTTTTTTTTTTTTTCTTTTTGAAGATTTAACTGTATTCTCTAAATCTTCATTTCTCTAAATGCATATTTTCCACCATATTCTCTAATATTGCAATTTTATTTTCCATTTATCCTTTAACAACATCTAAAGCACACAACACACGTTATTTGCATGAATTTTTCTCATTCTTTTACGAATTATAATTTTTAGAAAATATTAATTATAAGGCTTTTGAGTTTGTACCGAGTAGTAAAGTCTTGACAGACTGAGTCAGCTTAAAAAATATAATACAGGAGGGTGGCTACAGAAACTGTGAAAAAAATTTCCCTGACTAAACTTACAACATTTCCCTGATTTAAGGCTACTAATTTTATTAGTTTCCTGGCTTTCTCCCTACTCAGAATCACTGTATGTGTACAATATACATTATTAAAAACACTTTTACCAGTTATTTAAAATGAAGAAAAAATATGAAATTTAATTTTTAAAAAATGGAATGAATATCCTAAAAAATCTATTAAAATGGTATATTACATTTCTTATATGTAAAGGAATATTGGAAATTTTAACAAAATACTTTGTTTCTAAAACTGCATAAGAATTCTAAGAAACATGAAAACTACTCTTTGGAACACAAGTTAAATTATATTAACAGTAAAGGTTATTACGATCTTTGCTCAAAACTTCAATAACTAATTAGTGCTCTTTGCATGAGTACCAGAATAACATGTTGGAACATAAATATAAAAATAGTATAATTATACGTACCTAATAATATATATTTTTGCAAAGATCTAAACAAGAGAAACTGCCAAAATATTACTTCAAATCTTTATTCTTTAACAAATCATAAGAAATTAATTGCTCTAATCAATAACTTATGCTTTTATAAATGAAGTTTTTTTTATTCCATTTATTATTACAAATAATACTGCACATAAGATACTAATTTATAGATAATAACTCAAGTAACAAATAACAGCAGCACAGTATTTTTATACTTTTATTACAACATAAAAATACATTTTTACATAAATTCACTTAGTACAACCAAGTATTACACTTCCTACAATAACAACCAAGATGAAAAATGCTTAATGAAATAGAATCGAACTGATGATAAATTACAGAATAAAAACTTATTGTAATATGTACCCAATAAAGATAATAAGAACTGCACATGGATTAAAAGCTTAAAATAAATTTGAAAAGAAAGAATGTAATGTGTTACAATTAAATTTAAAATTATTATACCATATTTACATGGAAGCAAAATGTAACCAACTGGAGTGTATAAATGTTATTGGTGTAAAGGCAGTTTTAAATACAGGTAAAACATAAACAAAAAAAAAGATGTTACGAAAAACACTCTTGATTACACACCCCAAGCAAAATTTTTGACATTCATAAAAATATTACACACATTTTTATCTGCAAACTTTATACCTAAAATTAATAGTCTGAATTTTTAACTACATTTATACTCAATTGCACAAATCATTAGAAAACTACTTTCAAAAAAATGAAAAGCTTTCAATTTTCTACCAATTGCTGTCTGTGAGTGGGGTGCTATTTTGATAAAATCCAAACAAAAATATTACACACTAAACTAACAATCAAACATAGCTCTTTATTTTTTGACCAATAGCTAGATATTTTGGTCAAATTTATTTAACATTGCACACTTAAAAAAACTGAGTCATAATATTTGCCTAGATGGCAGATGTTCATCTTGGACCTTTCCCAAAACAAATCCATTTTTCTATATAAAACAACTGTGATTACATTTTGGTAAAATTCTAACTAAAATTGGTTATTTATGTAGTTTTCCTTCATTACATAATGGATACACATAATGAAAAGAGAATTTACAACACTGTCCAGCAAAGAATGGCATCTATATTTTCGACAGAACTCTTGGCAGTGCTGCTTAATTTATATATAGCAGTATCCATGAAGTTTTCACCTATAAATCGAAAAAAGAATTTGAATTAGAAAAAATATTGAAAATATTCCTTTTAAATTGTTAAGAATTTTTTTTATTCCACAGAAAAAAAGTTAAATGCATAATTTAACCATAGCTTTTAAAATAATTCATTTTAAACAATAATGACTGAAAAATGTTTAGCCCAATGTATCTGAATAGGGCATAAGAGGGGAATTTCTGCAACATAGTGAAGGACATTGTTCAAACAGAATTTTTTAACAATTAGTTTTTGTTTCCATATAAACATTTAAAGTTAAAAATTTGCTGTAAATGTCTTTTACAAACTAGTAGTTTAATTATTCTCACATACAGAACAGTAAAAAAGGTTTTGAATAAACTGTTTGAAGAAATTATGGAATTAGGTCTTGACACATACTCCCCACACCATTCTATTGATTGTTGTCATTTTTAAGATGAGACACACATCCATTTGTTTCGCACACATATTTGCAAATTTTTAAACAATATTTAGCTTTTTGTTTTGAAGTATATCATAGGACCTCTGTTAACCTTAGATACCTGTTATATAAAAGTTACAGTAAGAATCTTTAGTTAGTAACCAAGCAATGGCTTGCAAAATTTTAAACTAAAGCAAAAGTCAACTCTTTATGAATGAGAGAAATAAAAGTATTCATAAAAAATTGTGCAATTTTTTTAGAATAAGTTGCAAAGCATTTGCAGCTATATTAAATAGATGGATGTCACTAATAGATGGATGTCACTAATAGATGGATTTTCCTAAACATATGATAATTTTTAATTAGTTCACATAAACACAGTTATATTTCTTTTTTAATTAGTTCACATAAACACAGTTATATTTCTATGAAAAAACAATCATATTTAGAAAAGAAGTTATGCATTATATAACTTTCTAAAGCAAATTCATTACTAATCTACAATGAAAAAATCAATTTTATTTATTCAGTCTTACTATCTACTTCTTCAGAGAATCTATCTGTAACAACTTTTTGGCATTTGAAACAAGTCATCCATGCATTTTATAAATGTTAGTGTTGATTAAATAGCATAGCCTAAAATCAATAAAAAAAATCAAATTTCTTAAAATATATAAAGATATTTACCCTACAACACTGAGTTCAACATCTAGAGTACATTCTTATAGGGAAGTATGAAGATGCGAGAGAAATGGAAAAAGCTAATTGTA